>ML677352.1:1369202-1558664 GCA_007922305.1 Dermatemys mawii
GAAGTGGGTATTAGCCCACGAAAGCTTATGCTCTGAAAAAATTTTTAGTTAGTCTTTAAGGTGCCACAGGACTCTTTGTCACAAAAGATGTGGATGCTTGTATAGCAGGAGCTGCTGCCATATTTCAAGCCCTTCAGTGATCTCTGTGGGGACGTCATGACACCAAACTTGCTATGAAGCTGCAGATCTATAGAACCATGGTTTTACCAACTTTACTGTACAGCAATTAAATGTGCATACTGAGGAAGGCTAAAGAGAGTGGATTGAGATTTTTGATTCTCCATCAGCTGCTCCATATTAAGAAGAAGAAGATCAGCAATGAGGATATTCAGAACTGAACCCAGCAACTCCCCACACTCTGAATCAGACTGGCTAGAGATCGGACAATGCTCCTTTGGCTTTGTCAATTTTCCTCCCTTGTTAGTCTTCTCCCACACATAGCAATATTTTACTTTATTTCCAGGCGTGAGGAAGACCAACTAGCTTCTTAACTGAACTGCAGTTCCATCAGGCTGATAGTGCTGAGGAGGCACCAGGTCTACCTTCTATCCCTTAGAGATTCAGCAGATACCTTTTCCATGCCCAATCTTTTATGCCTCAAAATATGTGGTTAAAAATCAAGTGAGAACTCAAAATTAGGGCCAACAGTCTTGGTGGAATATTTGCAGAATTGCATTGGCTCCCCAGTTATACAGTGCTGCATGCTAGGAGCAAAATCATACATTTGAGCCAAAATTTGCATAAGGGTCCTGGTTTTTTGGAAGCCTCACATTTTAGGAGCCCAACTTGAGCCACCTGTGACTTGATATCCAGAGGTACTGAGCAGCCACAGCTTGAGCTGAAGTTGATGGGAGCTGCTGGTGATTGGTACTAATGAAAATCAGGCTTAAAGTGAGTTCAGTAAGACTACTTGCATGTCTAAGTGTTTGCACAATCAGGGTTGTAATGCGTTGAGTATGTTGAGATAGATTTTAAGTACATACAAGTACAAGGTATTAAAGTCAGAAATAAAGATAAAACGTGTTCTGAACTTAAACTAGACTTGGTTAGAGATAAAATTCTTACTAGGGCTGTCGATTAATCGCAGTTAACTCACGCAATTAACTCAAAAAATTAATCGCAATTAATCACACTGTTAAACAATAGAATGCCAATTGAAATGTATTACCTATTTTTGGATGTTTTTCTGCATTTGAAAATATTGATTTCTATTACAACACAGAATACTAAGTGTACAGTGCTCACTTTATATTATTTTTATTACAAATATTTGCACTGTAAAAATGATAATTAGAAATAGTATTTTTTCAGTTCACCTCATACAAGAACTGTAGTGCAATCTCTTTACTGTGAAAGTGTAACTTACAAACGTAGATTTTTTTGTTACATAACTGCACTCATAAACAAAACAATGTAAAACTTTAGAGCCTACAAATTCTTACTTCTTGTTCAGCCAATCATTCAGACATACAAGTTTGTTTACATTTACGGGAGATAATGCTGCCCTCTTCTGATATAAAATGTCACCTGAAAGTGAGAACAAGCATTCACATGGCACTTTTGTAGCCGGCATTGTAAGATATTCATGTGCCAGACATTCTAAACATTTGTATTCCCCTTCATGCTTCGGCCACTGTTCCGGAGGACATGCTTCCAAGCTGATGGCGCTTATTAAAAGAAATGTGTTAATTAAATTTGTGACTGAACTCCTTGAGTGGAGAATTGTATGTCTCCTGCTCTGTTTTACCCCCATTATGCCATATATTTCATGTTAGAGCAGTCTCGGATGATGACCCAGCACAGTTGCTCGTTTTAAGAACACTTTCACTGCAGA
This sequence comes from Dermatemys mawii, assembly GCA_007922305.1. Classification (NCBI taxonomy): domain Eukaryota; kingdom Metazoa; phylum Chordata; order Testudines; family Dermatemydidae; genus Dermatemys; species Dermatemys mawii. The sequence continues at coordinate 1,371,037 of ML677352.1, forward strand.
TTTGGAAAAATGCAAAGGTACCAATGTGAGACTTTGAAAGCTAGCTACAGTACTCAATTCGAGGTTTAAGATTCTGAAGTACCTTACAAAATCTGACAGGAATGAGGTGTGGAGCACACTTTCAGAAGTCTTAAAAGAGCTACACTCAGATGGTGGCAACAACAGAACCCAAACCACCAAAAAAGAAAATCAGCCTTCTGCTGCTGGCAGCAGACTCAGATGATCAAAATGAACATGTCGGTCCTCTCTGCTTTGGATTGTTATCAAGCAGAGCCCATCATCAGCATGGATACGTCCCCTGGAATGGTGGTTGAAGTATGAAGGGACATACGAATCTTTAGCGCATCTGGCACATTAATATCTTGCAACGCTGGCTACAACAGTGGCATGTGAATGTCTGTTTTCACTTTCAGGTGACATTGTAAACAAGAAAAGGGCAGCATTATCTCCTGCAAATTGTAATCAAACTTATTTGTCTGAACAATTAACAGAAGTAGGATTGAGTGGACCTGTAGGCTCTAAAGTTTTACGTTGTTTTATTTTTCAATGCAGATCTTTTTTGTACATAATTCTACATTTGTAAATTCATCTTTCATTATAAAGAGATTGCATGACAGTATTTGTATTAGGTGAACTGAAAAATACTATTTATTTTTACAGTGCAAATATTTGTAATAAAAATAAAGTGAGCATTGTACACTTTGTATTCTGTGTTGCAATTGAAATCAATATATTTGAAAATGTAGAAAACATCCAAAAATATTTAAATAAATGGTATTCTACTATTGTTTAATCACGATTTTTTTAATCGCTTGACAACACTAATTCTTACCAAATGTTCCTAGCAACAGGAGTGACCAAATTCTCAGGTCAGAACCCTTCCCAAAAACCAAAGACTGGTTCCTTTGTCTTCTCAGGTAAAAAAGTGTGAGAGAGAGATGGAGATGGACAGAGAGAAAGAATACCTTGGGCATCTTTGTTCCCCTCGTTTATGATACAGTCACCCTTTGAAATACATTTTATTGAGGGTTATCCCTAGATAAAGTTCCTTCCATCTGTGAGGACAGAGACACAGAGTCTCATGGTGAAAGAGATTCCATGTTGTTGTTTGTAAAAATGCTACTCAATCTATTCTTGCCTCCTTTGCTATCAAAGAATGCCCACTTGGCTTTTGATGGCCAATCAGCTTTGATGACACCTGGCTACAGGCATCAGTTTGCCCTTTGCTCTCCCCAGACTTCTCTGGTAATAGGGTGACCAGATGTCCCAATTTTATAGGGACAGACCCAATTTTGGGGTCTTTTTCTTATATGGGCTCCTATTAACCTCCTCCTCCCCTCCCCCCACCAATTTTTCAGATTTGCTGTCTGGTCACCTGATCTCAAGGGTGGGCAAACATATTGGCCCGAGGGCCATATCGGGGTTGCAAAATTGTATGGAGGGCCGAGTAGGGAAGGCTGTGCCTCCCCAAACAGCCTCACTCCACCCCCTATCCAACCCACTTCCCACCCCCTGACTGCCCCCTTCAGAATCCCCAACCCATCCATCCCCTCCTGCTCCTTGTCCCCTGATCACCACCTCCAGAAACCTCCAGCCCCAACCACCCCTCTGGGACCCCAAGCCCTATCTAAACTGGAGCTCAGGGGCCAGGCAGGACAATCCTGGGGGCCATAGTTTGCCTACACTTGTTGTATCTGGTAAACATATTTCGGTCATAACTTCAGCTTATATTTCTAACTTTACATATAACTTTGCTACATGCTTTTTCCCATTATATGAGTTAATTTTCAAATTATACCTGAAGGCATATTTTGTACAAAGATTAATACAGTAGAATATAGGGTGTGAATAAAGGAATGTGTTCGGTCACTAGCTTGAAAACATAAAGCTAAACACTTTTTGAGTTACAGGTGATTATAAACTACTCTGATTGGAAATGTTGAATGTGTCTAATTTTCTTTGTCTCCATCTAGCAAAATTATAACTTGTCACAATCCTGTTGAGTTTTGATAGATGTATATATACTGTCACTTAGTAATATTAACTTTTTTTTAAAGTAAGGTTTTTGGGTTTTTTTAGAAATATACCAAGTTAGAGAGAGGTCAACAAATCAGTTTGCGGCACCTTAGTCCACTAGATCAGGGGTCGGCAACCTTTCAGAAGTAGGATGCCGAGTCTTCATTTATTCACGCTAATTTAAGGTTTTGCGTGCCCCTAATACATTTACATTTTTAGAAGGTCTCTTTCTATAAGTCTATAATATATAACTAAACTATTGTATGTAAAGTAAATAAGGTTTATAAAATGTTTAAGAAGCTTCATTTAAAACTAAATTAAAAAACAGAGCCCCCCCGGACTGGTGGCCAGGACCCAGGCAGTGTGAGTGCCACTGAAAAATCAGCTTGCGTGCCACCTTTGGCACACGTGCCATAAGTTGCCTACCCCTGCACTAGATTACGCAGAGCATATCTTGTAGTGCCACCTTTCATTTACAGTCAGTAACCCACATCACTTCATTCTTGTAAAGTTCTTTGAGACCTTTGGATGAGGTGAAATGTAAAGATTTTGCCTGCACGTTTACCAGACGAATCTCACCAGATGAATCTTTCATAGATTCATCTGGTAAAGGTTTTGCCTGCACATTTACATTTCAGAGTAAAGAGTCCTGTGGCACCTTAAAGACTAACTAGTCTTTAAGGTGCCACAGGACTCTTTGTTACTTCTGCAATTCCAGACTAACATGGCTACCTCTCTGATTCTGTGAAAGATTATAAATCATTTACTAATCTCATTCTGCTTGACTTAAGTCAGAATAAATAGCTCTGTAGACTTTAAAACTTCACGATTAGGTGATTACCTCTGTTACATCCTGTTGTATTGCTTAATAAAACATGCTCAAATTCTTTATTCTTTTCCATTTTAGAAGACTGACAGTTCATACGTCTACTGCTGGCACAAAAGTCGGCATGTAGAATTGACATAACAAATTTTCACTTGCTTCTAAACATAATTTGAACTTCTAAAGCACACCTGTACAACGTTATTTAACACTTCTTTTTTCTTTAATAAACATCCCACTTGAGAGATAGAGAGGTTAGGAAATGAGGAAAGCCAACATCCCACATTCTTGCTTAAGAAGGGCTCAGAGCAACATGACTCTCCCCAAACACAATTCATAATCTTGCAGAATTTAAAAGGCATCTTCCTGAAGCGGGTGGGAGGGAAGGTTGGAAAAGCGGGTAGAGGGGAAGAAAGAGGGAGCTTGGAGGGGATCGACAGACCCAGGCAGGGCTGCTGCTGCTGGAGCCGTTTATGGGATGGCGATGGGCCGGTTTCTCCGCACGAAGAGAACAGGAACGGAGAGAGCCAGGCGTGGGTGAAGAGACGGGGCTGCCGCTGCATCACGTCCCGTGACTTCCTCACAACAAGCGGGGAGGCCGCTCCGGAAAAGCACAGCAAGAGAAACGCCCCTCAACATGGCGGCCCTTGGAGGAACGGGACCCCCCCCAATAAACTTCCGCCCCTCAACATGGCCGATAGGAAGTGAGGTAATCGAATCAGCGAAGCCAATCACTAGCGGGCTGCAGTGCGGCGGCTTCAGCCCGAGGAGGAGCGCGGCGCAGGGGCGTGTCCGGATGGAAACGCGGCCGATGGAGAAGGCGTTCCGCGAGGACGAAGGTAGGAGAGCCGGGAAGGAGCGAGAGGAGCCGAGAGGCGCCTATTACCTGCGCTCCAGGCAGCCGCTGCGCCAGGAAGCGGTGGAAATGCAGACACGGCAGAGAACCGGGGCCAGGCAGCCGGGGCTGGAGACCAGGCGGCGGGACGCCGAGGCTTCGCAAAGTGAGTGACTGAGGAGCGGTTGCCGACAGGCGCTGTTGGTGCGGGCGGGCGCGCGTCGCGCCCCTGCTGCATCCTCTGGTTGAGGGCACGCTGGGGTGCGGTGAAGAGACGCGGGCGGGGGCCTCGGAGCGCTGCGGGATGCCCAGGGGACGGAGCAGTGTACTGGGGAGCGCGGGCATGACCCCATACCAACGGGGAGTGGGGGTGGGGCGGCCGTGTCCCGCTCGCCCGGCGGGAAGGCGCCTTGATCTCTGCCTCACGCAGTCCCTGTAGCTGGTCGGGCTCCGTGGGGCGGGGGAGAAGGTGGAGGCGGGATGGGGGGTCCACTGAATTCAGTGAGAGCGGCCGTGCTCAGCATCTAGGCTGGGGAACGGGGGTCACCTCACGGTGCAGCCCGTGTGGATTCATGCTGGACCCACCACGTGCGGGGCTTCCTAGGGGAGAGGCACCGCTTAGCTGCAGCACGGCTGGGGCTGGGTTTTCTTTCCCAGTGCTCCGCGTCTCAGCTGCTCCCTGAGTTTGCTCAGTGTCCGAGGGTACAGCTTAACGCAGCGACTGTTCCCAGATAAGGAAGGCTGGGCAGACCCTGGCAGGGAAGATGAGGCAGCCTGGCTCCTTAGGAATATTTAATGTGACTGTGACATCTGGCCTGCAAACTAATCTGGTTTAAGCAAATCAGTTGTGCTCCATGGAACAGGGTAGAGCCAACTGTCTTTTGATAGCAGAATAACAGCTTTATTTTGGGTACAATTTAATTCCATTCTCTTACCTGCTTGCACCTGATTTCTTTTGTATAGTCATTTATAGCTTTTGTTTCCAGCAGGGTTGCCATTTTAAGGAGGATAGAGTTTGCTATTAAACTTCAGTGGCCTGACCCATCTGAGGTAGAGAGGGAAGAGAGGTGGGCATTGCGCTGAGTATTTTCCGACCAGTTTGCTTCTATGATAAAAATCTTCAGGGAATCTACATGGAGACTGAGTTATGCATTGTACTACATTCGTCTTAGCTGTCTGCCCCCAGCATAACTTTGACCAGAGTTCTGTTCAAAGGACCAGAAAGTGTTAAAAATGAATTGTATTTGTCAAATAGTTGATGTTACCCTCTATACAACTTTAATGTATTTTTTAAAGTGGACCCCTAAACGACTGCAGTGACAAAACTGAAGTTACTTGTATACTGTTAATTCAACCCCCTTGTAAATATTTATTACAATACAGTATTTAATTATATGATCGCATACTCTTTTGGAGGTGCCCGCCTCATTCATTGTGCAGGCTGGACTCTGCTCTGTGAAGGCCTAATTCTGTTACTCTTACTCATGTTGGGTAATACCATATGACTTAAGTAGTAGCATTGATCTTAGTGAGTAAGGGTAGCAGAATTGGACTGTGTGTGTGTGACATTTATATTTAAATAGCTCACTGAAACAAATGAAGAGTCAGGCCGTGTGTTATACATTGCTATGTCTGTTGACGTGGAACGCTTACTTCCTCAATGGAAATAAAATGTATTCAAATATTTTAAACTAAATAACTTTTAGATATGTGCTTATGCATTATTTTGATCCTCTGCAGTGAGTTTACTCTTGCCATATTCCCAGTCCATCAAAGACCAAATTTTGCTCTGTTACTTCAGAGTAAATTTAAAACATGGAATTCAGCTTTATGTTGTAGCAGTGTTAACTGGTAAGCAGGCCTGCCTCAGTCTCCATGTAGTAAATCTAAAGTGCGGTAAAACTTCTGGCTTCTACATAGTTCTAGATCTATGCATGAGAGAGAGCTACTTTATAGCTGCTCTCCTGCAAAGTTCTTAACATCCCTTAATGCGATGAGAGAAGGGGGGCATTTCACACCTCTCTGAATAGTTGTCAGGCTTCATTTCATCTGTTTCCAGTCAGCTCACAGTTTGAATGTTCTCTGTGCAACCATAAGGTGTTGAGACTTAATTTTTTTTGGTTTTGTTTTTAAGAACCAGTTTAGTTTCTGTTAGGGATGTAACTACCGTTTAAAGGGTTAACTGTTTAAACAATTAAAATATTTTTGCTTAAAGAGCTGGCACAGCTGTGGTGGAGTTAATGGTTAAGGGTGGTTAACTGGTAAGACTAGTTCTTACCGGTTAACTTTTTACATCCGTAGTTTCTGGAGCACAAGATGGCAGCCACTAAGATAAAGTATCAGGTCACAGATCTAGGGTGACCTGGCTTGATTTGACCCAGTCTTTCTTGGATGGGTATCTTTATTTTTATATTTTTATTTAATTCCATTCCTCTTCTCTGCTAGGATATATTTCCTTTCCTATCCTTGCACTCTTAAAATTAAGCAGGAAGGCTTAAGTTGAATTGTAAAGCCTGTGCATTTAAATATTTAAAGTCAATTCTTTTATACACAACTTGCATCTCTTTGACTTATGTGGTTATATGAGTGACTTTACGACTTTAATTTCAGTGCTCTTATAAAGTGAATAAAAGTTTAATTTCCAAACTAATTCAGACATTTTTATTTCTATAGATATGTGCACACTAACTTACCTGTTTGTTTCTAAAGTACTTGTTTTTTTCCCCCCATGAATGTTTTGAAGATGAAGTGTCTGCATATAGAACCAGAAGACAAAGAGCCAGCAAAAATTACAAAAGTCAGTCACACTTGACAGAAGGTAACAGTGGGTTTTCCTTTCCTTTCCTTTCCTTTCGTCTATTAGAGGAAGTCTTTCCCTTCCTGATCTTATGAATTGCTATCAACGATAAATTAGTTCCTCAAAATCTGCAATATCCGGTTTCACTCTGCAATATTATCTTCTTTCAAATACTGAAGATAGGCACTACTAGATTTTAAATTGCTTTTACATGGTTGAATGCACTGTTGTAACCTTTCAGATGCACCTCAACAGGATAATTACTGTGAAAAGGGTAGCCAAAGCCCTTTGTGAGGAAATTAATAGCAGTCTGATTCAGTTATTTTTTTGTATAGTCTCCATTAATTAATGATTAATAAAAATAGAATATTACGAACAATTATGTATTATAGTAAGGGCTCCTGGGTCTCAGCACATAGTTTAGATGCATCAATATCAAACATTTTTATGTAGGATTCTGCTAGGCCAAAAAAAATGTATTTATCTGTTCATACAGTGATGTAGTCTTGAATCAAAGATTGGTTTCCTGATTCATTTGTGTTCAATTATTCTATATGGTTAGGAATTAGAAGGATGGGGGATTAGAAGTATGGTATTACTAAACAATTTTTTTTTAGGACTTATCTTGCTTTTATTGATCTCTGGGCATCTTTGATTGCTTTAACCCAGGGGTGGGCAAACTTTTTGGCCCGAGGGCCACATCAGGTTTGCGAAATTTATATCGAGGGCCGGGTAGGGAAGGCCATGCCCCCAATTCAGCCCTCTCCCACTTCCCGCCCCCTGACTGCCCCCTCCCACTTCCCATCCCCTGAGAATCCCTGACCCATCCAACCCCCCACTTCTCCCTTAACTCCCCTTCCATAGACCCCTAACCATCCCCCAGAATCTCACCCCCTACCCAATTCCCCTGCTCCCTGTCCCGACTGGCCCAACCCCTATTCACCTTCCCACCCCCAACCACCACTCCAGAACCCCACCCCATCCAACCCACCCTGCTCCCTGACTGCCCCCTCCAAAGTCTCCCCCAACTGCCACCCTGAAATCCCCCCATTCCCCTCTTACCATAGCTGCTGGGGGCGGGGGAAGTGCACAGCCCCGGCCCCCAGAGCGCTCCCCGCACGGTGCGGCTTCGGGAGAGGGGCCAGCACGCAGCCCCGGCCCCCTGGAGCACTGCCCACACGGCGCAGATCTGGGTGAGGGGCCACCATGCCACCTCAGCCCCCTGAAGCGCTGCCCACACGGAACAGATCTGGATGAGGGGCCACCGCGCAGCCCCGGCCCCCTGAAGCGCTGCCCACGCGGCGCGGTGCGGATCTGGGTGACGGGCCACCGTGCCACCTGAGCCCCCTGAAGCGTTGCCCACACGGCACAGATCTGGATGAGGGGCCACCGCGCAGCCCCGGCCCCCTGCAGCGCTGCCCATGTGGCGCGGCTCCGGCGGAGGGGCCACCACACAGCCTCGGCCCCGTGGAGTGCTGCCGGTGTGACGCGGCTCTGCGGGTGGGGCGAGCGTGCAGCCCCGGCTCCTGGAGCATTGCCCCTGCGGCACAGCTTCGGAGGCGAGGGGAAGTATGCAGCCCCGGGGCACTGCCCGCGGGCACGGTTCCAGGGGAGGAGGGGACACCGCAGAGTGCCCGAGCTGCGCGGTTCCAGGGGAGGGGCCAGGGGAAGCCTCCCCAGCCGCAGGCTGGATGGGACTGTCTCGCGGGCCGTAGTTTGCCCACCCCTGCTTTAACCTCTCTAGGATTGGGGTTTTTGGGGCGGGTTGGGTGAGGAACTTCACTTTCTGTTTAGCTCCTCAATGACTTATGGGGAAGTTTCATGGAGTCTGATCATTGATTCTTTAGGATTGATCAAAGGGCAGAGTTTGGGGTGGGATCAAACATTGCTTCATTTAGAGAAGTTTGATCCGACTAACCTGGTGAACGAATGACTTCAAAGCGTGTCCTGCCTCGATCCCGGTCATACAATCTAATGCTGTTGCTCATTCAGGACTGAATTCTGTCTGTCCTGCAGCTTAAGCAAGTGCAGTTTTTAATCTTCAGATCCAGAGCACTGGCCATACCCCTTGAACTAACTGAGTGACTGTTTGTGGTGGTAGATTGTAATCTTCTGTGTGGACCAGCTATTAGTGGGTGATGAGACACACTTTGTCAGTGGGTTTTGCAGCTATTTGCCATATAACAGAGGAATGAGACATGATGATCCTGAGATCAATTCCAGCCTCCAGAGGAGAGTGTCCTCTAGTGATAATAGACCCTTCTGCCCCATTCTCCTTACTTGTCTCTGCCCAGTTCTCATACACTCAGCTTCTGAACCTGTCCCTGCATGCCCTTTGCTGCCCATATCCTGGATACACTAGTCACTTCTTTTCCTGTACAGACCCCTGCAAACCTCAGGAAAATTGACGAACTGGAGTTGTAGACTTAAGAAGACCATGTTCTTGAAGAGATGGTGTTAAATTACTGGTGGGAGAGGAGTGACTGCTTTGGTGACTCACTGATCTTATTTGCCATACCCTATAGTCTGATAAGAGTTAATAGTTTCTGATTGGCTGGACTATCATATTTATTGAGTGTTTTCTCTGGTTAGTGGAAGTGTATCAAACTGTTCTATAAACCCATCAGAACCCAGTTTTTAAAAAAGTTACATTTTTAATGTGTTCTTCTCTCTTGTTTTAGGAATTGAAAGTGCAGTTGGCATAGCAGATGTATCGTCTTTGCTTCGACCGGGTATAAGAGAGAGTCGACGGACAGGTAAATGTTAACGTTTAAACTTAAATTTTGGGGTTTTCGCTAGTTGCAGTATAATGTGGCACTTATGGGAGCATAGCACGCAGGACTTGTAGGAGTATAGTTCAGTGATTGTAGCAGGGAGTGGGAATTAGGGGACCTCGGTTCTATTTCTGACTCTGATGTTGACTTGCTGTACAAGCTTGGGCAAGTCACTTAATTTTTCTGCGCCTTGCTTTTTTTCTCTGTAAAATGGGGATGGTACTCTTCTATCTCACAGGAGTTTGTGAGGATTAATGTATGTATGTGAAGCCTTTGAGATCATCATGGAAGGTGCTATACAAGCGTATATTGTTTACAGTGCATACGTTGCAATAATAGTTGGCTGGGATATTGCAACATATAGTAATTGAGTCAGATAACATGGCGTGATTTTATAAAAACACTGAGTAAATGCTATGACCAATAGTATCTATAGTTATGCAAGCTAAGAGAAGGGTAATAGGATTTTATGCTTCAAGATATAAACTGATCCCTCCCAGCCCATCTAAAGTGTAGCATTGCATTTCACCAAATGTATTGTTGGGATTTGGCAGTAGCTTCTCTAAAGTATCAAGCGTAGACAACTGCCATATGCAGGTTACCAGGCTTGATAGACTAATGGTTATGTGTAATTTGCCACATCCCATGTTTTGTTAAAAACAGAAATACCAAGGACATAATGAAGTTTAAATTTGCCAACCTCCAGAGGTTGGCAGGGGGGGAGCTCGGTCTGTATTAGAAGTGTGTGCAGTCTTTGCAGTGTTCTGAGAAATGTATCAGTCACTGCATCAGATAACCACAGCACAAACATGACTGCTCTATTTCCTTCCGTTTTTTTTTTTTCCCCTGCTAATCGTTCTTGTATTGTGTTTTGCCTTACAGATTACAGGCTCTCCAGTGAAGAAAAAGATTTCAAAATGAATGAGTCAGGTTGGTTCAAGTGACTTCCCCCTCCTCTTTAAATATACTGATTGGCTTACTGTTACAGGATTGTCTCTGAGTTTTGCTTGTTATGACTGTAATGCCCAGATTGAGAGTGAGAGCACATGCAGAACAGAACATTGCCAGTGGAGTTTGGTTGCTGCTTGAAAGATGCCGAGATGTTGAGTGGTCCAAGTAGAGACTTCAGATTACGTGCTATTACAATGACTTTTTATGATTTCTTACCCCACCCCAATACAGTAAGATTGAGGCCTAATTGCATGACGCTGGCAGCTGATTGGGTGGATTTTTCTTTCGAAAGGATTTCAGTTTACTCAGAATTGTATTTGCTATGACACCCCATGAGTAGAACTGAAATTTAAAAACAGTATCCCAATGCAAAAATCATATGACACAGATGCAGCAATAACGCTTAGTGCTTTCAGCGTAGACACTTATTACAGCAATAGGAGGGGTTCTCCCATTGCTGAAGTTAATCCACCTCACTGAGAGGTGGTAGTAAGGTAAATGGAAGAATTCTTCTGTAAACCTTATGCTGCCTAGAATGAGGGGTAAGTCAGCTTACCTATATCATTCGAGGTGTGGATTTTTCACACCCAGGAGTGATGTAGATGAGTCAACCTAACTTTTTAGTGTAGACCTGGCCTCAGGTGTCAGCTATATTTTTTTAAGCTATATATTTAAAAATTATGTAAATGAACAAAGATTAAGAAAGTTATACATGTCAGTATTCTTATTGTTTTTAAAACAACACACTCCATCTTATAAGTGATTTTTGAGCTAAAAGCATATTTTGGATGCTGAAAGTATTTGTCATTTGGCTTCGTGCCTCATGTTTACAGTTATCATGATAACCACATTCACTATTGTATATTGTGTCTTATACACTGAATAATTTTGCAGATTGAATCACTTTGCGTAGTGGATTTTGATACTGTAGGAATGGCTGAGCTCAGTACCGGTTCTTTAAACACTTCAGAATCCAGTTTTTAAAACAGTTTTATGTGCCTTGGCTATCAGAAAATATTCTATGAACATTAATTTCTGATTGGCTGGAGTGTTACCTACTGTAGGGTGTTGCGAATAAGATCAGTCACCAAAACAGAGATGTTCTGAAGACCCACCATGTAGGCATGTGGTAGGCCTGTGTAAAGCTGCTGATTACAGCAGTCTTGTGTTAAGCGTGGCTTGTTAACTCCTCCATTCCTATAAGGGAGGTGGGAGTGATACTCTGGGCAGAGGAATCCAGGGTCTGGGACAGTGGAGGCCATAGGGAAGAACCTAGGAACAGCCAAGCCTGAGGAAGAGGCTCAGGCTGGAATTTGTTTCCCTTTTTCATAAAGCCAGACTCCAGCAGGGTGAGAGTTTGCTGTTCTAAGAGTAGGTTAAAGATGCTACCTGCTCTCACAATAACTTTTTCCTCCCAGACAGGCAGTTTATGTTACTAGCTGATTAAATCAGGCAAGATTTATACCTCAGTATTTAGTTTCATGAGGGAAGTGAAATTGCACGTCTGCATCTTCCTCTTTGCTGTGACTTTTGTTCCTGTAATATAGAGCTTATGAAAAAAACCCTTCAGTTGACAAATAACTCTGTTTAATTCTGCAGATTTCTTTAAGGATGGTTTTGTGAAATAAAGGTTTGTTTTTTAAAGGGAACTTGACACTGAGCTTTGTAAAAAGAAAACAAGTTGTGGCTTACATAACCCTTTTCAGCCATACTCTTTTGCTATTATTTCAGAGATTTGTGTTTGCATAATTTTATCCCCCCTCACAGCCCAGTATCTCCAAGATGATAGATCACTGTTACCCAAGTTGAAGGAGTGTCCCCATTAACCATTGGTGTTATAGGGCTTAAGACATACAGTTGAACATTTGAAAGTTGTTCTTGGAGTGAATTCTTGTTTCCCAAACTTCTGTTTGTTTGTAGCAAATGATTACAACCAGGTTAAAACTCTTTGGAACTGCTGAAGTCTGTAAGGGAATTAATAGCCATATTTTCGCTTCATGGAGTAGTAGTGATTTAAAGAACTGTTGTATTGAACAACATAGACATTTGATTTCATATTTGTAGCTTTTATGTTTGATAGCAGTGTATTTTAATCTTATGGCAAATAAAACTATTTCTTCCTGTTTCATTATGTTCTTCTTACTGTTTGATAACTGGAGACTATTTTTAAAACTGAACAAATAGATCTTAAATTTAGCACAAAAATTGGTGTGAACTGTTCCTAAAATAAGTATCACTTTCTTTCTGTTTTCTTTCCTTCCATCTAAAGAGAGAGAGTGAGATGATCTGCGTGATTCACCTGCATGTATGTTGTGTAAACTATTAGGCATGCATGAGTGTCTGGATAGTCTAAGAATATTAAAGATGAATTGACAAGTAGTTAAGGCCCCAAATGTAGGTTTTGCATGAAAGAAAAGCTTTTCAAATTGAAGGGCTTGTCTACACACTCTGTTATGGAAATAAGCTACACTGATATAAGCAGCTTTATACCCATATAATTGTGTCCACAGTGTGGAGTTGCACCAATCCTAACAATTGGGTTTTTAATTGATATAGGTACGGTTGGTACTTAAACTGTGTAGACCAGCCCTTACCATAAAGAAGTGTCTTTGTGAAAACTTAAACACGTCAGCAAAAACAGAGTTGTTATGCTTTTGGTGGTGAAATATTTCCCGAGAGCGCTGGACCTCAGGCACCCTCCCAAAACCCAGATACAATTGTGCTATTGCATCAGAGCCAGGAAGTGAAATTAAGTCAAAGTGAAACTGACTAGTTTAGTTTTCTGATCAAGTTGAGTGTTGTGCATGCACTCTGTTGTGTTTTAAGTAAGGGTTTCTGAATATGTGAGCAGCCTTTCTTGAGTTCCTTGACTATTTACTTTTCATATATACTTCATATGTACTTTTCATACATAGCATATGCAATGGTCTTGAAAACCCATCATCCCTAGATTTGCGGAAGGCTCTTGCACTCGATCCTGAACTTGATGTTCTAAAATCCATGTCTGAATTTCATTCGTTTTTAAGAAGTTTGAAAGCTGTACATATTTCTTACATGCTATTAGGGCATAGGATAGCAGTCTTCCCTAAACTGGCCTTGGCGTCCACTTTTGCATTATACAGGGGAGTTTTTAACTGTTAATAGCAAATTTGGGCTTAGAAAAAGCCCCAGTACATTTTTAGAAGTGAAGATTGAAAGAACTGAATGTGGGAAGGCAAAACTGAGATCTTGAGCACAGTTTGAGAGCAAATGACTATGAACAGCTCCTGCAGCTGTCTGCCATGTAAAAATATCTGGCTTAAAGGGTCTTTTGTGAATACAGTGGTGACTGTGGCACACTTAGAGTAATAGTTGCTATACCCCTTTTTATGTAAGTTCTAAACTAACCCCCATCCTTTGAGGGTGATGGGATCTGTAACTGCAGAAAAATCTAATGTCGTGTAGATGCTATTACTGTTGTCTTGGGAAGGTGTCCAGTCTTGGGCCATAATAGCATCAAGAAGCTTCTTGCCTTCCCCTACTGTGTGTTGATCCTTGACTTTTTACAACCTTGTGTTTTGAGATGAGATTCCTACTTGTGGACTGAGATTTTAAAACAAATCAAAAAAACACATTTATCAAAAAGAAATAATTTTCATTGTATTTGTGGAAGGAATATTAAACTTTATGCGTCAGGTCTTAACCCAATCTCTAACTACTAGAGATCAAGAAGAGACCAAATGTGGGGGGCAGATTACTCCACATCTGCCAGTTGTGAGGTTCTTAGCCCTACCTCAGAAGCATTTAGTGCTGGCCATTGTCAGAAACATGATAATGGACTAGAATGGACCTCCGGTCTTATCCATTCTGGGGGTTCCTATCTAACTCTGTTCACTTACAACTCTTAGGTTTGTTTAGACTGTGGCTTCTGAATTGGAAAGCCCATGACTTCAGAAGTACAATGCAATATTATTTTGTGAGGTATTTTTAATACAAACTTAGTGTTAAATATAACTAGGGGGTGAGTGTGAAACTGAGAGTTAATAATTATCTCACATAGATGAGATGTTCATCAACTGAGATTTGAAATGAATAGGAGTAATATAGAAGAACTGTTTTAGATGGCAGGAACTGCAGAATAGACAATGATATTTTTATGAAGGAATGCTCAAAAGGCAGGAAGGGGCTATTTCAAAAACAAAAAAACCCTCTTCAAACCTGTGTTTGTTGTTGTAGTCTTAAGAGGCTAGTCTGAGTTGGTCACCTTTCACCTTCGAGACACTGTACGGGTCTGCTTTTCCATTCACCACCTTTTCTCTGTTTGTGCCCCATGCTTTGTCAGCCCAATGCATTTGGTCACTCCCTTGATTTCCTCCCCTGGTCAGTGCTGTGCCATCTATCATGGTACACCCCTACTATATGCCTGAAATATCCCTCTGACTCTGTGCACCACATGGTGGTACCTCACTATTTCATATTTTTTTCCTACCTTGATTCTCTTGGTTGTCCTCGCGTCTTGCTGGACTTTGCTCTTCCAATTATTAACATTACCCAAGGGCGAACTGTAGTGCCCAAACAGTTACACAAGTTGGCAAAAAAGCAACTAAATAAGATATGTACGTCCAGTAGTTTATCTTACAACCTTTCCTGTTGTAGCCTTTATCTTGGTGTCCCATGAACAGTGTAGGCCATAACCTTCTTGAGACAAAGACCTGTCCTTTTAGTCTGTAAAATGTCATGCATACAGGTGGTGCTGTAGCTATATAAAATAGCCTTTGCGTTGTGTGGCAAGCTGTTCTTAATCTTTATATAACCCATTGTCTTTGCAGATGATGGGGAGGAAGAAGACGACGAAGAGGGTGCTGATGGCTACAGTGATGACAATGAATCTGAAAATGATGGGGAAAATTATAAGAAGGCTAATGTGTATCAACCACCGAGAGATAATCGAAGTGATGTTTTGCAGCCATCCCTTCTTCTGTCAAAGGGTTTGTCTCCAGTGATTATCAGTTCAGTTTTTTAAACTTGTGAACTTTGGGCCAGAACAAAGTAAAACATAAGCTATCATTACAGTACGGTCCTGAATACATGGCAGTACTGTTTTGTAGTTCAGTGTAAGCATTCTGAAAATTTGGGCAGAGAACACCACTCTTTGGTACATATGCAATAATATTTGTGCAGTTGAGACAAAGTGGGTGAGGTAACATCTTTTATTGAACCAAGTTTCTTGGTGAGAGAGAGAAGCTTTCAAGCTACATAGAGCTCTTCAGCTGTGGGAAAGGTACTAAGAGTGTCACAGCTAAATGAAAAATTGAACAGATAGTTTATGCTAACTATTTATGATCTATTTTAAGGGACCATTCAAGGTGAAGTGGCCTATTAACACCCCTGAAATCATAAGACTTAAAAGGGGGTTAGTGGGTTAGATTGTTGTAATAAGACATAAATTAGTGTCTCTTTATTAGGACCATAATTTTTAGTGTCTAGCAAAGTTATGAGTTTAAGCTTCCAGGCTCATCTTTTGAAAGTGTTGTGCAGGTTTTCTTTGAGGATGAGGACTGATAGGTCAGATATAGAATGATTGCTTTGTGAAAAATGTCTACTGACAGATGGTCTGGTGTGTTTGTCTTTTTCCTGTGTGAGTTCGACAGGTTAATGATTGGTTTCACCATATAGTTGTTGAGGCATTTAGTGCACTGGATGAGTAGGACCCATGGATCTTGAAGGGTGTTTCGTGTGTATGGAAGGGGTGGTATGTTGATCATTGTATTAGAGAAGAAATGGCTGCTGGTTTTGCATCTGTTCTGGCTGGGTCTGGTGCTGCTTTGAGTTGGTCTGCCCTGGTCTGTGGTGTCCTAGGTTCTGATGATGGACATTTGCCATCTCTTGTTGGAGATTATCCTCTTGCTGAAAAATAACAAACATGCTACACAACAGGGTAGCCAAGATTCATTTTCTAGCCTGCTTAAATCCCGTTTAAACATAAAAAATCTACTATAAATCATTTAGGAGAACTTCAACTTTATTATATTTAAACTAACTTTATTAGAGGAGTACTATTAATTTTAAACCTAGTCACACAAAAATCTTCAAGGATTTTTCAACTATTTATTTTAATCACTATACTATTGTCTTGGGCCAAAATGCTCAAAAGTGAAATCCTAAATTTAAGTGCACATATAGGCCTCCGTCCTGCAAACACTTAAGATACATGCTTGATGAGACTCCTGTGGGTAACTTTACTTATACATGTGTTCCTAGGTGTGGGGCCATAGCCACTTAATTAGGTGGCCTTATTGTTTTTCCAGAATTGCTGAGGTACTGACAGCTCCCAGTGACTCCAGCAAGAGCACTTGGTATAGCCAATTTCCATCAAAGTGATAGAGTAGAGTAAAAAATTCTCTTCTTTCTCATTTATAGTCATCTTAAATGTGACTTGTAATAGTACAAAAAGACTTTGACAGAAGTGGATATTTTTAAAGTTGAGGGCCCCTTTAAGACATGATTTAAGATAAGTTGATTTACAGTTTCTACAAATGACACTAAAGTGTCTAGATACACTGGTGGAGGAGTGGGTATTGAGGACTGGTAATAGGGTATGGTTCGAATCCAGTCTGGTCAAAATTGAATCAACTTGCTATATGATTGCTTATGGGAAAAGACCTGGAGAGCAGCCAGTTGCACCAACCTGACAAAGCATGGAGATTAACTGGACTTGATAGAGGAGGTGCATGCAAAAACAGAACTATGCTGGCCTTTGTTCAGTTTCAAGGAGGAGCTGTATAATACCTACACTGTCTATATGCTTTAGCACCCTAGGCCGTGAGCATGACCCCTCAGACTTCAGGTTCATGGTGAGATGGCTGCCGTTTGTATTAAACAAGTGGTTTTGGTTTCAAAAGGCATTCATCTGTTGGTACCTCTCATGAACATTAATTTCACTTTAGTTCTAACTTTTCATCCTCTGCTTAGAAATCCAATGGCTGAATACAAAGACTAGGAAATAAAGACAACTAAGTGTGTAGGTAGGGACAGGCTGCATGAGAAGGAAGAGACTGTTTTAAATCTCCCTCTGCATCCAAAATGCCAAACTGGCCTTTGAGTAGCAGTTTGGAAGTACTATGTCCATGATCGATTTGTCTCCCAATTGGTCAGTGTCTGTTCATTTTATTGTGGTGCTGACTTTTTTGTGACTTGAAATGTAATCCTATTTTGAATTTCAGAGAATGAGTAGCCACCAGTTAGGACATTGCCCAATGTGACAGGCATGTGTGGCTGCTGCTGAGCAAACACTCTGTGGAGTATTAGACGTGATAGCATTCATGTCTCATATGTTCACTTCAGAGTGTTCATTCTCTCAAAACAATTAACTCTGATCAGAGGTTTATCTCCTGGGATTCTGGGCTACCCTTCCATTAGCCATTCATCTTCCTTGCTCAGATTCTGCCTGCCTGTTTCTGCTAGCATCCTCTACACTCTCTCCATCTGTGATTATGCATGTATATATGGGATCTTTCATCTTTGAGGCAATTGTTGTGATTACACAGGATTTATTTGACTCAAGGAGCCAAAAATGTACGTGGTTTTGTACCACTTGGGTAAACATTACATGTGTACCCTCATTGAAACCATAACAACTGATAACTGCATGGTGTGCACTTTCATATATGCTGATGGAATGCACTTTACACTGTCCTTTTCAGGAGTAATTTTTTATCTTCTTATATTTTTATATGAATACTCCAAAGGTTCACTTTGATATAAACGCTTGCGTTTTGGATTATAAAGTCTTATTCTGGTCCACTTTTCTGATGGTATTACACAGCAGGTTGGAGGGCAGAAGTAACTTGGAGGACTGAGATTGTACTCGACAAAACTGCTTTTCTTCTGTTTCTTGACTCTAATATAGTTAAGGTATTGCTTTAAATTATGCATATGTTTCTTCTGTTACTATGTTCCAGATACCCCAACAGTTATACAAAAACAGCCGGTGTTTAACCAGAAGATGACATTCAGGAGATCAAGTATGTGGCTAAAACTCTGACTCTCGTTTACCTATGTATAGATCGATTGCTATTTTCTTTTGCTGGTTCAGCATTTGAGGAGTTTGTTTATCAAATGTGCTTATGGAAAGCTATTTGTGCTTTTCTGAAAAAAGGACTGGGGGGAGTGTGGCTGGGAAACTGACACTGCTCTGCCAGTTGAAAGAGATCAATTTTCTGGACTGAAACAGCTGTGAACATGCCACTGTATTTGTCTCTGGGGACTGGGCAGGGCTGGCTTTGAATTCTTTGATGCAAACCTGAAATGAAATCCTTTCCAACTGATTATTTGTTGCAGTAGTGGCTAGGACTGGTGAGTTCATAGTCCCTTCCTCACTTCTGTTAGTGAAACAATGCTGGCTAAGCAGTGTTCTCAATGAGGTCAGGTCATTTAACTTTTAACCTTTCTGCCTGTTTTGCTGTAGAGTTCATCTACAAAAAGCAGCAGCAACCTTTGACATGCAGCCCATTAGGGAAAGCTGCTGGTAGACTGGGACAGTTTGTTTACCTGCAGTGTCTGCAGGTTTGGTCGATTCAGCTCCCACTGGCCATAGTTCGCTGAGGGATGTGCTGGCCACCGCTTCCCACAGCCCCCATTGGTCTGGAACTGCGGCCAGTGGGAGCTGTGATCAGCCAAACCTGCGGATGCTGCAGGTAAACAAACCATCCCGGCCTACCAGCAGATTTCCCTGATGGGCCATAAGCCAAAGATTGCAGATCCCTGAGCTAGACTTGAGTGTAGAGCTAAAATCAGTTTCCATATGATTTCTCTCCCCTTCCATTGATAACTGGATAAATGGATCAGGATTCTGTCATCTTAACTCTCCTTTCCTCCAATCATTCCAACAGATGAAGCTGAATCTCAAGTTCAACCCAATATGATGAAGCAGCATTCACAGCCTGCAGCCAAAAGTAAGATTCCTGCTTTCAGATCTGTTTAATGCAGGGGAGGGCAAAGTTTTTTGGCCCGAGGGCCACATCAGGATTGCAAAACTGGAAAGACACAGCCTTTCCTACCCAGCCCTCCATACAAACAGCCAGGCCCCCGACCCCTATCCGCACTCCTGATACCCCCACCCCTGGGGACTCCCATGCCTATCCAACACCCCCCCTTCCCCATTCCCTGACTGTCTGCCCCGCCCAGAACCTCCACCCTATCCAGTCACTCACTGCCCCCTGGGACCTCCTGCCACTTATCCAACTCACCTGCTCTCCACCTCCTTACCATGCTGCTCAGAGCAGCCAGAGCTCTCAGCCCTGCTGCCCACCAGAGCCAGCCATGCTGATGTGCTTCCCGGCAGGAGCAGCGGGTCAAAGCGCTGGTGGCGCGGAGAGCTGAGGCTGCGGGAAAAGGGCTGGGGGCTAGCCATAGTTTGCCCACCTCTGCTTTAATGTGTGTATAGCATTTAACCATTTTCGTGCCCATCCTTGTATTCAAGCTCCTTTAACTTTGTGCAATATAGTAGGTCCTGCTAGAACAGACCTGCATTACAGATCCTGCTTATCAGGAGACATTTTCAGCAGTGAGGGAAAGATAACTCAAAAGACCTCATGTCTAATCTCTCAGATTTCCATCTGGTCTGCTCTTTACTCCTTTAATAGACTCTGGCATCAATATGAGATTAAATTTGGGGCACGCATAGTGATAGTTCCGTGTTCCATTGTTTTTTTAAATAGATGCTTCAAATTCAGCTGTAGTCATCTTCAGAAAACATTTTTCATCCTGTTTTCTGATGTATTTAGGATCCAAGAAATGCATCTCCTTGCTATGGGTCTGATCCTGCTTCCAAAGAAATCAATGAGAATTTTATTAGTGACTTCATTGGAAGCAGAATCAGACCCCGCAGGGTGGGAGTGGGAAGATAAGATTTTTGAAAACATGATCAAGCTTTTTTTAATGTTCAATCATTTTGTTAAATTAACAACATTTAAAAATACCCCTTGTAACCCATCTTCAAATGTCTGATTTCCCACGCATTTCAGTGGTGAGATGCATTTTCCTGTGTCCTCTTCATCCTCTGCTTTTACTTTTTGCATTCTCTGAATGAACAGCTGAGACTATTTCACTTCTGGGTTCTTATGCACTAGCACACTAGTTCTCAAACTTTTTGTATTGGTGACTCTTTTCATACAGCAAGCCTCTGAGAGTGACCCCCCCATCAATTAAAAACACACTTTAAAATAGTATTAAATATAAAAAGTGATATTTGTATGTTTAATATCACTTTTCACAGCAGACTTGGTAGCTAGCTGAGAGGCATGTACTTGCAACCCCTACGTAATAACTTTGTGACCCCTAGTTTGAGAACCCCAGTACTAACACAATGCAGTAATGTTTGAGTTGCAAACAATGGCGAAGAATGTTTATTTTGTTTAAAAATTCCATTGAGATTGGTTTCTATGGCTTTACTTTTTTCCCTTTCTGTTGCCTTCAGATTTTGTAGATGATTATTCCTACAAAACTTAAATGTTGGGCCAAGTTTGATTTGCCTCTTCAAGATGCATTTTAATGTGTTTTAAATTTATTTTTCTTTGATTAGATATAATGGTTAGAATGTTTGTGAGCAAAATTTCAAAAATGCTTAAGTCCCATTTTCAAACTGTGACTTGTGTTTAAATTGTTTAGGTGCTTTTGAAAAATTTACCTGATGTCTTGCATTACTGTGCAGTTTTCCCTCTAAGGAAGTTAAGTCCTTCTTTCTCACTCCAGGGTGTCTCCATTACCTTGTGGTGTTCAGGTGTTTATGGGATAGGAAAATGGGTCTTTTCAAATGTCGCTGTTCACTCACCCATACTAATTGATTCCTCATTGAGCATGATGAAAGCATTTGCTTATTTTTAACATTCTCTTTTGTGCAGAACCTGTTGGACAGTCCAGTGCAAGATGGTTTAGGATGTGCATTTTGGTATTGGCAGTAGCTTCTGTTGTTGTTGTATGGCATATCTGGAAGAGTCAATCCTCCAAGACTTTGCCGAGGGAAGAAATCAAAGTTGTGCAAGCATTTGAGACCAAGATGAAGAAACTTAGGAATGTCTATCCAAACCAGGATCCAAGACTGTGGGAGAGAATCCAAATGTTCCTTGTGAAACAACTCAATACCACTCATCCCCACTCGCAGCCTGCCATCTTATTGCTCACAGCGGCTCAAGAAGCTGAAAAATCTCTAAAGTGCCTAAGTAACCAGATTGCTGAAGCTTATTCCTCCTCCCTGAGTGCTGCCACAATCAAGATTGATGGGGCTGGAAAAACCACGCTGGATAGTGATGATGTCAAGCTGGAGGTAGATAATGAGCTAAGCTCTGGGTTCAAGGAAGGTAAAAAAGCAGCAGTGGTGCATCGATTTGAGTCTCTGCCTGCAGGCTCCACTTTGATCTTCTACAAGTACTGTGATCATGAAAATGCAGCATTTAAGGATGTAACTCTTCTGCTAACTGTCCTTCTGGATGAGGAGTCGCTAGGAAATAACTTCAGCTTGCTGGATGTTGAGGAGAAAGTGCGGGATTTTCTCTGGACCAAATTCACAGATTCAGACACTCCCAGCTCCTATAATCACATGGACACAGATAAGCTGAGTGGACTGTGGAGCCGCATATCCCACCTGGTCCTGCCCGTTTTGCCTGAAAATGCTCTCCCTAAGGAGGGCTGCTTACAGATAAATTAAATACAAGACATGGGAGGATAGGAAAATAATGTTGTGGTATCTGGGCAGAGCAGAACTTAACTGCTGAGCTGAGGCAGCACACAATATTCTCTGTGCAGAGCAAGGACTGGTAGGGTTTTTCCATTTAAAGGAACTAGAGTTCTCTCTAGACAATTGGAGAGCATAAGTGTGGAGCACAGCTGTTAGGCTGGTCTCTCCTTGGTAACTTATTGGGTCTAGTGCTCTGTAGGTAGAAATGTCTTGCCCCCATTGTAGAGCCATCCCTCTGTACGTAAAGCTATTCTTGTGCGCAGTAGACCAGCGTCTCTGCTGAAACTTTTCCAACAGTAGGTAGTACAGCCATTGGATATGGCAAGATAATGGGATCTAGCAGATTCCACAGACTCCTCTCCTGTTTCCTCTGCCTACTTACAATCTACCAGAATAACGTTCCCCTCTGTTCTCAGAGGCTTAATTTTATTAATTGGAGTTGGAAATGGGGGCTACATGCATCCAGCCATCAGCTTGCTTTCTCCAGCTGGCTATGGCCTTTGGGTATAAGTTGCCTCTGGATGTTTCCTAGACTGGCTGAATTGTATAGATGATGATCTGGTTCAGGAGAGACTTCTCATGTTGTTAACATATTGGTTAACAAAATAACCCCTTAGTGCATCTGCTCCCCAGAGCACCAAGGAATCCTCTGTTCTGCATCAAGTTTTAAGAAGTACAACTTTCAAGGAGGAAATTTTAAATGCTCTTTGTGTGTGCTAAAAAGGCCTCACCAACCACTTCTCAAAAGCCTGAGATGTGTACATTCTGAACAGATGATTTTGGCTAGGTCCAAAGGTTTTATTCAAAAAGAGTATTTTTACATCAAGAGGATTATTTTTTTGCTGTTGTAAGCCTTGTCCCAAATGACTTCCCATGTGTCTGCATAAAACCTGCTGCTTCCTATGTAAATTTTAAAAACAGATTTGATATGCATATGTTGAACATATTTTGAGTGCCTCATGCCAAAAATCCCTAAAATTTACCACAGATTAAAAATAATGTATGTATTTTTATACCCACAAAAGAATTGTCGTACCTCATGCCTCTCTGCCTAGTATCTCATGTTGAGTCTCTCTTGTTCCGGATCCATTCACCTTTCTTCAATTTGATGGAGACACTGCTCAAATTTAAGATGTATTTTCTTATAATAGCTGTCAGATTGATGGCACTCTAACACATCCATTACTCAAACTTCCCTTTGCCTTGCTATAAAAGTCCTTAAAGTACTTATCTGTAGGGGGTGAAAAGTCCCCATGCTGAGGCTACCAGAAAAGCCTCTGGTTTGCAATCTGAAATGGTCTGGATTAATGATTGGTGCAAGAAAACTCCATAGACTTGGAGCTGTGACCACTTATGCCAGTGGTGGATTTGGCCCTTCTTTGAGAACTGGAAACTAGCCACTAATTTGTTTTATGTAGAGATATTTATACAGCAAAGAGACATGGAAGTGCTGCCATTTTTTGTGTGTGTGAGAACAACTAATGAAGAAAAGAGATTTAAAATGTTACAATCACTTTCACTGGACAAGTGTTTTTTTTAAAATCATATGTTACTATATTACTTGGAAATGAGCAATGATGAGTTTTGTAAATAATTTAAAAAAACTATTTTAGTAACCATTAGAAATAAATTTACCTATTTGTTTTATAACCTGCTCTAAGACTGCTGATAGAATTTTAAGATGTGGTTTTTGTTTTTTGTTTTTTTTACAGGCTTGCATTTTCAAATATAGTTACTCTGAAAATCAGTTCACTTTGATTTAGGTACTTGAATGCAGACTTAGGTGCCTAATTTTGGGCAGCTAAACTTGACAACTTTGGCCAAGATCCTTGAATTATATGCAAGTCCAGACAGCTTGGAGAGGCAGGTGCTGGTCTACAGAGACACCACCCCCTCCTACCATCTGAGATTTTACATAAACTTAATGAAAGTAATCATTGGCTAGCTGGGAGAAAGCTGCATCGCATTCATGTAGACTGGGAATGTAGCTGAAAAATTCTTCTTATCTGGTGTTCTTGCATCATTTCTTACTAGGGACTCTGAATCGGACATACTTATTCTAAGTTGTAAATACATTTGTCTGAGTTTTTTAACCTTCTCACCCAGACAGACAGTTCACATTCAGGCTGAAAACAAGAAGTTGTTACCTCCTTTTAATGGAGAGAGCACCTGTAATTGCAGTTGTTTTTTCAAGACTGAGGGAAGAATGGTGCAGTGTCTACTCTGCAAACTTGCAGGCTGCGCTTCAGATTCCAGTCTTCTTAGTAATTGGTATGAGGGAAGTAATTCACAAGTGATTTCTTACCTAAGCATTTCCAAACCGGCCCAAGAGCTAGAAAACAGAATAATGCTTGGCATTTATAGCGCATGTCACTGGAGGATATCAACATGCTTTATAAGTATTAACTCATTAAACTTCAGTCCATCCGGCAATTTTACTTTTTTCTTCTTACTTCATAAAAATTTGACGCTTGTGAAATGTCAATGACAGCCCTGGAGGTGGAGGTTCTCTAGTGTATCACAGAACAGTTATAGCACAGACCTCAGAAGTGCAGGTTTTTCCTACACTGTTCCAAGGTGCCCCAACTATGCACTGGAGAAAACCCCCTAAGGTGCACAGTCTCCATAATCATCCTTGTCCTCTGTGAGGCTGCATCTAGGAGACTAATGAGAGTGTTGGACCAGGAATACTAGTCCTAACAGGCCTAGTAGCTGTTGGAATAATCTCATGATTGCAACCAGAATAGAGCAGGCTTCTGTTTGTGATGTGGAGATGAAAGGCTCCATGTTCCTCTACCAGTAATTACTTGAGCCACCCAGTTCCCCCAGAAAGGAGCTGATTTTGCAGAGCAATTTAGAAGAGCAATTTTCTTCTGTCTGAAAAGATAAAATGAGACCCTGTTTAGTACATGCCTCTTTTACTCCTCACTGAAGATGTAATAGAATATTAGATATTCTTTGCCTAGCTGGGATAAAGCAGCATCATGTTACATATGGAATATGGTTTCAGATGTAGATTGTGGCACTTATCTCAGAGTGGGGAAATAAATTTAAAAGAGAGAAACTATAACTTGGCCCACATTAGACTGTTTGTATACCACCTCATCAGTCAGGTGAAGTGAGGGCTGTATACATCCTTCACATGGTGGCTGTTGACCATTGTCTCTTCAGGCTTCCCTTTCCATTACGCTATCACTCCTGCCATTGAAAGTCTTTTCCAACCGCTCCACGGCACCTTGGCTTCTAGAGCAACCTCCTCATTGGAGAGTGAAGCTGAGTTTAACCTAGCTGTCACAGACAAGTGATCCTAACCCATGGAAATGAGTTAGTGTGCTCACAGCAGCTAGAGCAAGGAAAAGTGTAATTCACCTTGTGGCTGATAGAAAATAAAGTGCTACTTTGTGTCCCGTAGGCATATACTGGAGTAGTGTGTGTTAAGCTTTGGCTGGAGATGTTGGGTGGCGTTTGGGACATCATCTTTAGTGTGTGCAAATGAAGGGGAGCTGAACCAATTAAGATAGCATAAAGTGCTGTATAAATACGGTGGCTATTAGCAGCCAGGGTCCAGTGGAGTCAGTCAGGAGGAAAACAAGTCAGTTATATCAGGGCAAACGCTCTGAAAGAGAGGAGCTATAGTCTAGAGTAAATTTAGAGGGAACATAGTTACATATGTTACAGACAAAAATAATCAGGGCAATTGATTTGTTTTTAATAGTGACGAACTCCCCCACCCCAAAAAAGTACAGTATACACAGTAAGAAGCTGCAAACTCGAACAGAGACTGAAAACACCCGATGACAGAACCGCAGATTGATGGCTTTCCATGTCTAAAGTGCAGTATTACAGATAATAGTACTAGGAAAGGAAAAGAATGTAGCATTATGAGAACAAGAAACATAGGCAAGTCAGTGCGTGGTGCCTAACGGTGAAATGCATGCAATACTGTCCATACATAGTAAATGGTTCAGGGTAGCATATCAACAGAAGAGACTCCAACCCATCTCTCTGTTGGAATCCACCATTCCATCTAGGGTGGTTAGCTACTACTTCCAGTTACCCATCCCTGAACTTCTTGACCTGGAGCCTTGCCTGTGTTCCTTTGCTCATTAGGGACAGTTCAAACCATTCCTCTTGCTTTGAGCAGATGACTGAAGCTGTATGGTGACAGGGATGGATCCTGCCCTATTGATCCTGTCTCCTTGCAGTGATGGCCCTGTCCTCCCAGCAGGGGGCTCTGCAGCAGTTCCTGCATATCCCACTTGCTAGCCCTGAGTTTGAGAATACAGCTCTCCTCCTCAGCGGTTTATGACATCACAAGTGCCTAAAACAATGCACAACCAATCAATACACTTTGTCTTTCGCATCCTGCTCTGACTGAGTTGTCAGTAATATTCTCTGCTGCTACACTGGGCAAAGAAGAGTCTTCAGTTTGGTTGACAGGTTAGTAAAAAAAAGGCTGATTTTTTTTTTTTACTCCCCCTCCCCCACAAATAAAAATGTGTGTATCCAGGAATGTGGATCCTAATTGTGTGTTGACAGGCAGGTACTTGGGTAGATTCTCAATTCGATACACAAGTGCAGATGTTGAGATAAATATATAGGTAAATGTTTATAATTAGTAAATACACTGCTTTTTATACATTATTATACTACACCATCTGGGACATAGTTAATTGGCAGTGCATTACGTACGCTCTTGGTGCCGCACACTGATACACGTATGCGTGCACACGCAAACGTAATCAAATTTTGTACCAAGGTATGCAGATGACTGGGAAGCTTTATTTTGTACGGTGATCACTGTGTGCAATATATACTACAAATGGGGAATTAACATCTAAATACCCTACAGTACTCTGTTATTACTTTGTTTTATGAGCCCAAATCATACACAGGAAATTTTGATTCTTTATATAAATTTTCCAGTTCATTTTTGAAGATTCTAATATAAAAATTATATGTATTTTCCTGTAACTAGTTCTGCACCATTTCACAGTTGCCTTATGCCCTGTTTTTCACTGTTGGGTTTTGGCAGCTGGATTTATAACTGAATGCCTGCTCAACCCCAGTCTGTGTTTAACAGGTGGAGATAACCCTTTCCAAAATTCCTGGATGGCTTTAAGGAAGCATGTCAGTCAAAAAAGGAAGTGGGGGTGGGGATCTACTGGGTCATCTTTCATGCACAATAGCCAGCTGCCTCTCTATTTTTAGAAGGGGTGTGCAGGGATACTATGGAGTGGAAAACTTTCCACAGCCTGGGTGTTAAAACCTGCAATAGTCAGCACAGTGTAAAATGAGATGGTGCTGCTTTATATTTAATCCTCCTCTCCCAGCCACTGCTTTCTAGCACTTGGTCTATACTGCTGCAGTGTATTCAATAATGCTGCCCAGTTCTGTTACCAGTACGTCAAAGCCATATTGGAATTGAGCGTACTTGTTTTTTCCTTCCTGTCAAACATGGCTGTTTCCAGGTAAAGGATCTACTTTGTTTCTAAAATGCTAATAATTTTAGCAAATTTAATTGAGAAGAGCTTATTTCACAAAAATTTAAATTTCCCTAATTTATCATCAGGTGTTCTGCTGTCTCAAATTATTTATTTTTTACATGAAAGCTGGCTCTGGAAGCATCTTTGATCATTAGATTTAAGATTTTGTGCAAGAGTCATAATTGAATTCCATTGTTACATAGAAAAGACATTTTGAGAATGTGGGTATAATGTGGAAGCAAAGCCAGGGCAGGAGTGATCCTGCTTTTTAATTTTATATAAATGACTGAAAATAAAGAAGCTAAATTAGTGACTTTCATATTTAGTGTAAATTCTAATGCACCCTGTTTGTCTGGAGAATGGGAGGGAATAGTGAGGAACTATATTAACTGCTAATAAGTAAAATAGATGCTATGCTCACAAACAATTTGAGGCAATATGTTATGGAAAGTGCTGAATAGGTGACGAGATCTGCCAGTCAAGTATTATTAAGCAATAGATTTAAGCAAACACCAGGTGACTATATGGGAAATAATAAGAGTTAAGAGGTCCTGGTCCATGGCTAGAGCTGTTTAGCAATTTGGTAATACAAATAATAGTGGGTTTGGTGTTCGGGCTTCCTTCCTCAGGAATCGGGAGGGAATTAATCACTGATCATGCTCCTTTTCCCTACTAGAGATGTCTGTTTTGTCTTTGTTGGCAGGGATTTTTTTCTCCTCTGGCAAAATAGATACATGTTTTAAAATCTTTTAAATTTTAAGATTGAGATGTTAGTTGGTGTGTGAACATTTCACACACCCTGAGGCCCATTCCTATGCACTGAATGAGGCAGGGTCATATGGAAAATGGAGTAAGCAGTCATGTAATTAAAGACTATCATACTACTTATGCAGGAGGGGATAGAATTAATGTTAAATTCTGACAATTCCTAAATACTGTGCTTAGCTTTGCAGCCTTAGTGTTCTTTTAACATAATGTTGGGGGGGTCTTTTGCATGTATTATTAGAGGCAGGCTTTGTGTCACTCCCTACTGAAGTTGCCCAACACATCATCTTAAAGACCCTGGATACCAGTAGCTTATAACTTTGCCAAACATCGGCTGTTTGGGCTGAAATTTTCCATTCTAGTTGTCTGTAGTGGGCTGAATTTGTTTGGAAAATTTCAGCCAAAATGGTTCATTTGCATCTCAGAGTGAGGGTAGGGAAAAATGTTTTGCCCATGTTAAAATATTCAGGTGAACTTAAACAAACAAACAAAGCCAACCCCTCCTCTACACTGACACACACAAAACCCCCTGAAAAGATTGGCATCTGTATGATGACTATAATTTATCCTGAGAATCAAGGAAGCTTAACAAAGCAAAAAACTTTGGACTCATGCACCTTGATCCTGATGTGTCAAGCAATAAAAATACCTATTGGAGTTCCACATGAGATTATGCTGAATAGTATATTATTAACTTCTTAAAACTGAAAGTAAAACTCTGAGTTTTCTGCCTCTGTGTTGATCGAGAATGGTTTTTAAATGAAGCGGTCTCATTTTTCAAATTAGGTGACATTGTTTCTTTAAGCAAGTAGGATGATGGGAGTGGATAAAGTTGTAGGTAGAAGCCCTTAAGTAAAGCAGGCATGTGCCGATGTGCATGCACATACACAAATGGCTCTTTAGGAATAATGCTGTTTTTCCTTTTCTAATGACTCTCCTTCTTCAGTGTTAGAAGGAAGTGACTGTTCCTGCAATACTTTACCTGTGTTGTCTTAGTGCAGGGGGATGGACTAGATGACCTCTTGAGGTCCCGTCCAGTCTATATTTCTGATTCTATAGCTGCATGACATCACATGCCTGCTTTTAAAATACATTCCTCTCTTTATAATCTGCCTGTGAAGAGGGGGGAGAAAAATCCATGCAAGGTACATAAGTATTAGAGGTATTCTAAAAATATCTAAACATTTCCCCTTCCCTAAATTTATAAAGAAACTTTATTAAAAGTGAAAGAACTTAACTTCAGTTTTCATTGTATTCATTTAAGCTGATTGTTTGCTACATCTTTTTCACTTAGCATTAACTTAAAATTTCTTTTAAAATTTTAATTTTTTTTAAAAAAATGGTATAAACATTTGTACTAGTTTTATAAAATCTCTCGTGTTATTTACCTAAACCTTATGTTCTGGGTCTCAGTGAGACAGTAACTTTAATTTAGCTTTTTTTTTTAAAAAAAAATAAGTGGTTCTTAGAATTATTTTTCGGTAGGTACAAAAGTTGGAAAAATGACTCCCTGCTCTGAAGTAAGGAGACAGGTTCAAAGATTTGGCATATGTAGGCTTCCTGGAATCCCAGGTTTATTAACTCTGCCACCGTTTATTTATTCAGGTATCAGAAATAGATGAATGAGTTTCAGGCAGGTTTCTGTCTGTATAACATTTGGATGGGCCTTTATAAAGCAAATTGTTCTTTCACTCTGATAGCAATTTATGTAAAAACTAGAGCTGGTCAAAAAGTAGTGGAGAAAAATGATAAACTAGATTTTGAAGTAATTTCTGTGGATTTTGAAAAAAGAACAGCTTTTCACTAATTCAAAAAATTGCACATCATGTTTGAAATGGAAAATATTTTAATAACTGAAATCTTCCATTGTTTATTTTCCTGGTTTCTTCCTTAACTGGATCTTTGCATTGAAAAGGGGAATAATCCTCAATATTGTGTTCCATTTTTTTAAAAAGAGTAAAGCCTAGTGGAGGGAAAAAAAGGTTTAGGGTAATAGATGTAAAAATTTTCTTATTTGAAAAACTGACTAGCCCTATACCACGTAAAGAGCCCATTAAGATTTGAGTAAGAGCAGGGGTGTTGCGTTTGATGCCATTGGTTGCAATCCTCCCATTTGAGTTGTGCTGTGGGTGAGCTACTTCCCCTACACAACAATGTTGGGTGCATTTAAGTGGTGCTGTAGCCCAGATTCATTGATAAGGCCCTGCCAAATTCATGGGTGTGAAAACAGTCATGGATGGTGAAATCTGATCTCCCTTGTGAAAAGTGGGTTGTGAGGGGAGGGGGGTTTGCAAAGTTATTGTGGATGGTCACAATAATGCCACCCTTACTTCTGTGCTACATTCAGAGATAGGCAGCCACCCAGCTCTGATGGCAGCATCTTGCCAGCATTACTGCAGAAGTAAGAGTGGCACTACTGTGACATCCCTACCCCACCCACAACCCCTGTCTGGGTCAGGGCCCCTAAAGTTACAGCACCATGACACTTCAGATTTTAAAATCCTATGACTGTGAAAGTGACCAAATTGGATCGTGAATTTGGTAAGGCCCTCTTCATTGATTTTAATGGAAGTTAGGAGCCTGACCTGAGCTACTTTTGCAGCCACTGCCCCAAAACTACCTTAACAGAGCATTAAGTTTGGTGGGTGCTGTCTTGTCCCGAAACACTGAATATGTCTAAACTTAGTCAGCCCTTCCAGGGTTAAGATCTACACCACACCACCTCTGCTCTTTATGCACCAAGCTAATAAATTCAATGGATGTCGTCTAGCTCCTAACCTCTATCTCAACATTAGCTGTGCAAGTGCTTCCCACACCTTACAAAGGGCAGGAGAAATATTTGATGCTAGGTGCTGAGGCTCTGTTCAAACCCCTACCCCTCGTCGAGCACGTCCCTCTAAAGGGTACCCCTGCCTTGTGTCAGATCTAAATCTGAGCTGCCAGGACCCTGAGTAATACATCCCAGCTGAGGCAGGTGCACCCTGCCGTATACAGGAAGCTATGCCACACACACTGTGCCCGAAGTATAGTTTGGGGCAGAAATTCATAGTGGCACCGCCATCTTCGGAAGGTCGGGGAGTAGGCCGTTCTCGCGAGGTTTGGCCGGCTGTTCCCGCCCTGCCTCGCGCCGCCGCCGCCGCTCCGTGTCAGTCGTTGGCCGGTAATGGCGACCGGCGAGCTCCCCTGAGGTGACTGAGCCCGGGCCGGGCTCAAGGTGGGACGCAGCTGTCTGGGGAGGAGCAAAGCGAGGGGCCGCCGCTAACTCCAACGGGCCCCTCAGGATGCGTTGGGAGCTGCCCCGGGGCTGGGAGGCGGCGGCGGCGGCGACTCTCAGGTGAGGAGCCTGCAGGGGGGAGCAGCTGGCAGCGGCCTGTCCTCCGTCCATAGCCGGGCCCTGCCTTGCGTCCGCCTCGGCTCCTGGCCACCTAGGGGCGAGAGGGAGTCCCGGGGGTGGGATGCCCTCGGGGCGGGCTCCAGGGCTCCATTCCCCGTAGGGCCAGTGTCCGGGCCGTGACTCGCTGCCAGACCCACCGGGTCTCCATAGCGCTGGGCAGCCCTGGCTCCAGGCCGTGCTGTCACTCCCTGTTTGAAGCGATCTCCCCGTAGGGCCCTGCCCTGTATTAGCCAGCGGCGCTTTCTGCCGTGCTGATAACGCCGCCGCTAGCGAAGCCTGAGTCAAACTGCCCCGCTCAGCTGTGTCCGGGGGCTGGCTACTCATTGCTGCTGTTCCGCTTGGAAAATGAAACGGGGTTAGCCTCGATTACGTCTCTTCCCAGCCCACTTTCCTTTCGGCTCCCCATGATCGGGCATGACGTCTGGGTGTTGAACGCTGTTGAGTGTTCACAGCCACTTTTCATTTTAAATGCATCTATTTATAAACTCACCCCCCTTGTGTTAACATTAGGCTTGTAAAACCTTGTTTTAAATTTCCAAACGTAAATTTGGTGGCTAAACCAGCTGATGGATTGAGTTTCATAGCCCTATCCTCACTTGTCTACAAAAGCGTTGGAATGCTTTGATTGTATAATATCTGTATGTACACCTTGTATCCATTCATAACACAGCAAGAATTTTACAAATTTTGGTTAAGCTATTTGTTTGTGACCTGATCTTTACACAGATTTTGTCCTGGTATGACTGTCATTTTGGGTTGTGATACTTTTTTAAAAAAACTAATATTATACTAGTACAACCCCTAATGTGGGTTAAATTATACTGGTATAGCTTACTTCCCTTTCTGTGAGAGTATGTCTTCACTACCAACGTTAAAACGCTGCCATGTAGTCGCGGCACCAAGCACTGTAAAAAAAACCAAAAACCCTCCCCCACGAGGGGAGTAGCTACTGGCGCACTGTCTTCACTGCCACTTTACAGCTCTGAAACTTGCATCGTCACGGGGGTGTTTCAGCACTATAAAGTGACAGTGTAGACAGGGCCTAAGGGAATAAGTTATACTGGTATAACAACTGCATCCACAGTTGTGGTGGGGAATTATCCTACTTTAACTATACTAGTATGATTAAAGCACATAAACTTTCTTGCGTAGACAAGCCCTGTGGTATATAGGTTTTTATTTCAACATGTGGTTACATTTGTGCAGATCTACATTTAGACTGCACAGTTTTACTTTCTTGTTCTCTTTCAGTTTACACCATAATGCAATACCTTGCATCTGAAAAATGGCTAAAAATTCTGCTCTCAGCAAAAGTTCTGGGCAGTCTGGGATAGATACGTACCTTAAGAGTCCCAGAATGTACTGGTGCAACCAAATTTGTAAGGCACAGTGTGTGTGGATTCAGTAAAATGGTTCTGTCAAACTGTGATGTTGGGTGCACACACTAGTCTGTTATAAGGGCAAGTGAGATAACTAGCTGCTTCATACAATCTTTGTCACTAAAAACAGTTTCATTACTAAAATGATGTCCTTAAGGGTGCATCCACACTAAACTTTTTAGAGGAAAGAGGGATGCTATTAAAACAAAGGCATACTTTGTCTTTTGAATCCAATTTAAATTTATTTTAAGAATTGGCAATAATGTTTATTTGTCTCACGCCCATGAATCAAATTACTCACATGAATATGCCATTGATTTTAATGGGACCATTCTTGGCTCAAATGAAGCAATGTTTTTAAGCACATGTTCTTAAGCCTGACTTTAAGCATCTGAATAGTACCAGCTGAAGTCAGTAGGACTACTAGTGTACTTAAAATTAGACTTTGTCTATGCTTTTATATTGATATAGCCATATTAATTAGAGGAGTGATTACTTTACCAACATTTTACCAGCTCCTGTCAGTATAAGCCCTAGTATGCACACAATTATACCAGTATAATTTATGTCAGTTCAAACCAATATAAGCTATACTAGTATAATTATGTCCACGGTGGAAGGGTTTTGCCGGTTAACAGTACAGGTATAACCATACTGGCAAACTTCTCCTAGTGCAGAGAAGACATTAGGCACGTGCTGAAGTACTTTGCTGAATTGGGATCCATATCAGTAAAGTTGCTCATTTTCCATAAATGTTTGCAAGTTGTACAAGTGTTACAAACTTGAAATATTCTGATGACTTCTGTCTAGTGTGACTTCATTGGGACTAGTTAAGTGAGTAAGAATCAGGTATAGTATTTGGTTGAAAGACCTGTATGAAAGAACCAGGAACAAAATGGGAAACAAGTTTAAGTAATTGACTATGCCAGGTCAATTGAAACTGACTAATAACAGAGGTTGAACAAGATTTCAACAAAAGTGCTATCAAATACAAAAAGTAAACAAATGGCAAAAATGGAAGTTTTTTTCTCTGGCCTTTTAAATAGGTACAGACAACTCTCGTGAATGAAAATCTAGCAAATGTCAACATTCCTAATGAGTAGAGGAAGATGAGTTGTAATGCCAGGAACTATCTGGTCAAATCTTGGGAGGATTTCTAGGTTCTTTATTGCTGTAGATAAGTGTCATTTTCTTTCCATAGCTAGGATGCAGACACTAGCCATGAAGGTGGTATAGCAGAAAATGCTAGCTATCAAAATGGTACAGCAGAAGAGAAATTATCCATGAAAGAAAAACATAGTTTCCAAGTTAATTATTTTGAGCTCTATGTACAAGACAGCCTAAATTTGCTGTGTTAAAATCAGTCATGTGCTTTGGGGGAAAGCTAATATACTGTGACTGAAAGCAGCGTTCAACACCTTAAAGTTTTCTGAATGTCTGTTTCTTACTGATATTCTGTTGTATTAATGTAGGTGCAATATATGGGCCCAGAGTCAAAGGACCTAGTCATGATCCACCATTAAATAGCATTAAACTGGGTTATGGGTTTATACAGAGACTTCAGCGTGCTTAATGCCATGGTGCAAACAGCTTTAAAAATCCTTTGAACATTTTCTTAAAGATACAAAAAAGAAGGGGAAAACAATTAAAGCTTTGAAATGTAAAACATTAAATAAGGCTTTCATTTTAAAGACTGGAGACAGTCTTTAAAGGGGAAAAAAACCCTTGTTTGACTCTCTCTTATGTGGTATTAAAGATTATGATAAATTGTCCTTTGTGGGAAAAAGAGAAGTTAGTTGGAATGGGCTGGTGGTGCTGCTGCGGCTTTTGTTATTAAAGTCTGATCCTGTTTCCTAGAAGACAAAATAAGACAAATACACAAGTGGGAAAAGAAAAGAACAGCAAAGGTGGAAAATGCAGCTTCTGTCTCTAGTGCTGATTCTCACTTGAATCCTCACTGCTGGAAAAACACAGGCACAGCACACTGTCTTGTCAGCCACTCTGAGGCCTTGTGTACCCTACCAGGGTAAGTCAACTTAAGTTACACTACTCTAGCCACATAGCTGGAGTCGACATAGCTTAGGTTGACTTAATGCAGCATCTACACCGCACTGCGTTGACTTACCTCATACCTTTCATTCCAGTGGAGTGCCGGAGTTGATCGGAGAGCACTCTGGGGTCACTTTAGTGGGTCTTCAGCAGTGTTCCCACTAATTTTTTACATCCATGTGCGTAATGAATTTTGTTATGTGCACCAATATGTAGCAGGGGGCTCAGGGCAGGGAATTGGGCTGTAAGAGGGGATGTGAAGTGTGGGAAGGGGCTCAGGGCAGAAGGTTAGGGTGCGGGTGCAAGAGGGATGTGGGCTCCAGCCTGGCGCCACTTACTTTGAGCTGCTCTGGGGTGGCAGCGGCATGCAGTGGGGCTAAGACAGGCTCCCTGCCTGCCCCGGCCCTGCGCCATTCCTGGAAGCAACCGGCACCAAGTCCTTACAGCCCCTGGAAGAGGGGGGTGCAGAGGGCTCCGCGCGCTGCACTCACCTGTGAATACCTCTCCTGATGCTTACATTGGCTGTGGTTCCCTGTTCCCAAGCAATGGGAGCTGGGGGGGGGGGAGAGCGGTGCCTGCAGGTGAGGGCAGCGTACTGGCCTCCTCTCCCTTTTTTCCCCCCCTTCCCTCCAGCAGGAGCTGCCGGGAAGTGGTGCCGGCTGCTTCCGGGAGCCGTGTGGGGCCCATGGCACCGACAATCCTGCGGGCTGGATCCAAAGCCCTGAGGTACTTTGCCCACCCCTGCACTAAATCGACCCCCGCTGCATCGATTGTAGCAAGTATAGACATGGCCTGAGACCTGGCATACTTGTACCAGCATCAGGGTTTTTAGAGCATTGCATTTAGCTGCCTCTCTGATCGCATGGCAGTGTTGTGGAATACAGAATCTTGGTCAGCTAAGCTGGACTTTTATTAGACAGAAGGAAAAAGGAGAGAGCCATAATTGGAGGGATTTGTGAGGGACCAAGTCTCACATCCACAATGATATTTGGGATTTAGCTGGAGCTGGTGATGTTATCTGGCTCACAGCCATGATGATAAAGCTTACTGCAATGGTGATTAGCTGCTTCTGCTAATTTTTCCAGAAAGGTGGGGGGTTTGTTTGTTTTTGGTAAAGGAGTATAGCATGGAATAGTCCATGTTCTCATTATTTTGTCCGCCAATAGGTCCAATTGCCAACCCATTAATTTTTGGTTCATTAATTTCCAGTCCTCTTCATCTCTGGTTTACCAGCTATAACCTTAACACAGTCCTTGAATAGGATCAGTAAAGCCCTTTCTGTTTAAATTATTTCAGTCTTTTTGTCTCCTTCTTACATCTTTCTTAAACAATTTTATATAACAGGACATTGTGATAATTTATGAACGTTCATTCATTGTTTATAGATGCGCTTACAGTTAGTCCGTTATTACAACAAGTTTTCCTCATGCATTGGGTATGAATAAACAGTAATTTTTCTTTGAGGGTCTCCGTGTATTTCTTCACTTGGAATCCAGGCACCTTGCTTGACAGGGTTCTAGAATCTCCTTACAGCTATGTCTGTTGGAGGCGGTATGGGCCATGCTTCACAGTACTGAATGTTCAAGGCCCGAGGTTATAAGTTATTGACTCTGCACTTCCCTTTTCAGTTTCTGCCTTCTTGTCATACTTGGCGGGTATAGGAATATTAAGCTTTGCCTGAATTGGACCACATCAAATGTTCCTCTTTATGCAACCTTTAGTAAATCATTTTAAGGTATTTTAATTGTGTTTAGCTGTGCGTGTGTGTGTGTGTGTGTGAGAGAGAGAGAGAATTTAGCTTGTAGAACCACTGTGGTTCCAGTGCTAGCTATTGCTAGGTGGTACTTTACCTGAGCCACCATACTTGAGTGAGTTATCCATAGCTTTTTTTCTCCACCATTTTTGTTGGGTTGAATTGGGGAAGGAAAAGTAGTGGCATTCTCAGATACTTGCTCTGTAAACTTCAAGTGAAAAAATGAGACACCCATTGATTATGCAGATCTTCCTTTGATGATCATTTCTCAGGTGATCAGTGTTTCAGAGAAATAATTTTTTTAAAAATGAAACCTTAGATTCTGATGCACAGCAGCTGCACTAAGCAAGCCAGTTTGAGCCTTAACTTTCTTCAAGGGTATGCCAGAGAAGGCATGTTGTCTGTGTGAGTTTTTCCTCAACTAAGTTATCTCTGTCTGGTGGCGGACTCAGTAATTTGGATGAAGTCTACTTAACTTGGCTTTCTTGCGTCTACTCATCATTTGTATTTTTGTCTCTCATAAACTTTAAGACCAGAAGGGACCATCAAGATTGTCTAGTCTAGGGGTTCTCAAGCAGGGCGTTGTGACCCCTCCAGGGGTCAAAAGGTTATTACATTGTGGGGGGTCATGAGCTGTCAGCCTCCATCCCCAAACTCTTCTTTGCCTCCAGCATTTATTATAGTGTTAAATTCAAAAAAAGTGTTTTTAATTTATAAGCGGGGGTTGCACTCATAGGTTTGCTGTGTGAAAGGGGTCACCAATACAAAAGTTTGAGAAACACTGATCTAGTCTGATCTCCTGCACATTGCAGGCCACAGAACCTCACTCACCCAGTCCTGTAATAGACCCCATAACCTCTTGCTGAGGTTGTTCTCCATGTCCACTGAAGCTAGGACAAGAATTAATAGGCTTAAACTGTAGCAAGGGAGATTTTGGTTAGTTCAGTGATAATCAGATTGAGGCTCGTGAGCCACAAGTGGCTCTTTAATGTGTCTCTTGTAGCTTTTTGGGTAATGATATGCAGATTTTATGCAGATCTTGTTGTTTCTGTGCTGGTGGCAGCTGAGGCAATGAAAATGTTTTAGAGGTATGGAAGACTTCCATATGAAGAGAGCTGAAAAGTATTAGGAATTTTTAGTTTAGCATGGAGAGGACTAAGAGTCTGCATGAATAGTACATAGAGCTTGGTTAGGAGCTCCTACTTCTCATAATACAAGAGCAGGTCCCATGCATTAAAAATAAAAGGTAATCATAAATTTCAGTGATAAAAGGAAGCTTTTTTTTTTTTTAAACCTTGGATACAGCTAACATGTGGAACTCTCTGCTTACATACATGTTTGAGGCAAAGAGCTTAGCTGAATTCCGGGACCTTGTGCTTATTACATAGTTGTCCATTAGGAGGTTTTACATCTTCTTGGAAGCATCTGTTTCTTGCTATTGTTGGAGACAGGCTACTGTGCTAAATGAACCAGTGGTCTGATCTGTTATGTCATTCTGAATTCTTGGTTAGAAGAAGGATTATGAAAAGTGCCTGCCACAGAAAGCCCAATTCTCTTAACTTTCTATCCATTAACATGTTTATTATATAAAAAGCTTCCAAAGATTTACTGCTGTTTGAGCTTTTTGTGATAGCTCACAACATTACATTAATTTTTGAGAAGCACGAGAATGAAAGATGCACTTTTAAACTGGTTTGGTTCAGTTAAATGTGTACACTTGGATTATTAACAGTAGTGCATAATATAACACAATGTGACTTCAAGAATTTAAATTACACATCTCTCTAATAGTAGCACAGTAATTTAGGATTTAAAAGCAATGTATCTAATATTAACAGGTTTACAGCTAAATAGGTGATAATCCTTTAAATGGGCTGTTCGAAATATGTGCTCAACAAAGGTAAAACAGTGGATTTTTCAGAGTAGCTTTTATGGTAAGTGTTCCTTCCTGCCTTTTACACCCTGTTCTTTCAATCTACTACCTTAGTTTATAGGATAAGTATTTCACTAGAATTTTGAAGGAAATGTTGTTTGTTATTGGTTATAACAACTTAAGAAATCGACCAGCGAGGGAGCCTGCCACCTTCCCACTTAGCATTGACTTGATTTTCGGTAAGTTTTTGGAGGTGAATTTGTGTGTGTGCAGATGCGTATCTATTTTGCTTTTGCAGTAATTTATATTTACATGCAAATCCTTCATTGCATACCCATATGGCATGTGTGCATGCATAAATTGTGGGTTTGCTTGTATATCTGATAGTGTGCACAAAATAAGCTGTGATGTTTGGCACATTTTCGCTCATGTACATATGTACTGAAAATGAGTCCCAATTTTCCAAGTTAAATTCCATTCTTAGTTTAAGTTTTGTGCATGTGGGTATTGTACTGATGGATCTAAAGCCAGCTGAATATGAAGAATTTCTAGTTGTCTTTCCTTAGCAGTCACTTTAGAGTGTTATTTTTAGAATGTACATTTTTCTGATATTACTGAAATTTTGAGATAACCGACTATTATGTTGATATATAAGTATATTCAAATGAAGTTTGAGCTATTTTATGTACTCTCCTTTCCAAATCATTGTTCATGTCAATAAATAGAAGAGTTTAGTTGACACTGTCATGGGTGGTAAGCTTAAAAATAGATGTACCAGCTGTGTTGTGGTTTGCAGGCACATAGATGGGATGTTATACTTCTTTCTACCTGTCTTTGTCATGTTGAGTAGGCAAGGTGTTGAACTACACAAGAGGGTTGGGTTAGGTTAGGTTCTGTGCCTGCATTACATGAGTTGAAACAATGGGAGGATGTCATGATGTCTGTCTCCATGGACTAAAACAAAATGCAGTGTGCATCAATGTCATTGTAAATAGGGCTTGAAAAGCCATTCAATTTTATTCAAGCCCTTATGGTCAAATGGGAAATGATGCAGTATTGTTTTTCTAACTCTGTAGACTGCTCTAGTATTCCTGATCCCCTCATATCTTTCTCAAACACCAACAGCATGAGATTAACAAAACTGGATAGTTGCACTGCTGTTCAGATCTGTGTGTGCGCAGAAATGAAACTGACAAGAATCATATACAGTAGAACCGCAGAGTTATGAACACCTCTAAACCAAACATTAGGTGGTTCTTTCAAAAGTTTGCAACTGAACATTAACTTAATATACCTTTGAAACTTTACTATGAAGAAAAAATTGCTGCTTTTAACTATCTTAATTGAAATGAAACCAGCATAGAAACAGTTTTCTTACCTTGTCAAATCTTATTTTAAACTTTCCCTTTACTTTTAGTAGTTTACATTTAACTCAGGACTGTACCATATTTGCATCCCTCCCCCCTTTTTTATCTCTTGCTGCCTGATTGCACACTTCCTGTTCCAAATGAGGTATGTGGTTGACCAGTCAGTTCATAATTTTGAGGTTCTACTGTAATTGAATAGGAGAGGCAGGCATTGGAGTTATTTAGAAGGCAGAGTAGAGCAGAGCATACCCATGCCCCCGTTTGTAGAAGCTAGGAGCTGTGGAGGAGAAGTTGAGTAGAAATTAGGATGCTGAGATAGTAGACCTCTGTACTCCTGTTGTGGCTGTGTTCTTAACTAGCAGTGATTGTCTGCAGTGGAGGACTGCAAGAAGACAGCGTCAACTGTATATTTGCAGTTTTGTTCTTTTATATTGCCTTGGTTCAGTTCACTTTCCTTGAATGCTCTGGATGCATGTTACAAGCAACAACTTTGAAGAATATTTTTTAAATTCTCTGTTAAAAGCTTTGGGAACATGTAGAGTTCAACATTACACAGTATTGTTACAGAGTAGTGAAATATAGAATGTAAAACATCTGGTGTTTATATAGCACCTATCACAGTTGGGTCCTGGTCCATAACTATGGCCTATAGGTGCTACTATGGCTGATCCACAACTGGGGCTCATAGGTGAATAATAAATTCAGTTAGTTACACAGAACTTTATATTTTATTTCCTCTCTGTATTAAGTTATAATTACTGACCAGTAGGTTTCAGTTTGTTGCTGTTTGGACTATGATCTTGAGATGGAGGTTTCATATACTCTCAAAATTGCCTTCATGAAATTCTCTAGGCATGACCCTTGACTGTGTTGTATTTCTTCGGTTCCCTGTTAATGTAGCCTCGTTATCTGGGGTTGTCTTTTCATTTCTGCAGACTCAGTGGAGCTCAGGTTCTCTGTCTTTCTATATTAAAATCTATTCTGGAGCTAGAGGCCTTACCTCACACCTTCCTGGATTTTTTGTCTCTGGTCACATTCAGCTTCCTTTGTAAACATTCTTATTCATGGTGTCTCCCACTGCCAGTAGTAGTTCACCCTTGTTCCTTTTTAAGAGAATTACAAGCTGTGGTCACCTTTTTGGTCACTCAGTATTGCCTGTTTAATCCAACTGGTGATGTATATAATGTCAAAATGTAATTTGAAGGTAAAACGTCTTCGTTTTTTATTGATCAAGATAACATTTTCTTTGGACAACAGATATCTTTATTCACTCTTAATTTTGTATATTTTTGGTCCTTCAGTGAACGTTTCTGTTTGTAGGTAAACTAACAGGATGTGGAGCAACAAGTTGAAGGAGGTGCCTTTACAAAACCCGAGGCACACTCAGAACAGGGATTCCCTCAGAGGTATGGATTTGCTTTGTGGAATTGCTTTACTTTAGAAGCAGTTTTATCCTAGATAATGTAATATTTTGTATTGTATTGTAAATTTTGTAGATATATTTTTTTCTTAATTGGGTCAAAGGCTAAAACCATATCTCGTACAGCTTGCTTTCTGTAGAACAGCTGTTCCCAGACAGTGGTCCAGAGAGATGTTAGATCAGGGATAGGCAACTTATGGCACATGTGCCGAAGGTGACACATGAGTTGATTTTCAGTGGCACTCACACTGCCTGGGTCCTGGCCACCAGTCCGGGGGCTCTGCATTTTAATTTAATTTTAAATAAAGCTTCTTAAACATTTTAAAAACCTTGTTTACTTTACATACAACAAGGGTTTAGTTATATATTAAAGACTTATAGAAAGAGACCTTCTGAAAATGTTAAAATGTATTACTGGCATGCGAAACCTTAAATTAAAATGAATAAATGAAGACTCGGCACGCCACTTCTGAAAGATTGCTGACCCCTGTGTTAGATCACCTGGTGCTGACTCTGTTTCATTGCTTCCAGACACTTTTATAAATGCAAGCTTTGTCAAGAAAGGACAAAACATTATTTCCTAATATTACTCTTCCACATAAGTATTTACGGTAGTTGTCACATGGAAAATGCGTTCTCACAGACAGGAGTGCAGGTTGTCTATGATATAAGATTTTGGTTATGATGTGGTCCACACTATGACCATACTTGGGAACCCTTCTGTAGTAGATGATGAGCATACCTGACCTATAAAAATCATATGTACTCTATAATTTGATAGCGTAAATACCTCATTGTAATTGACTATGATTATCTCCTAAAAAGTTCTAGAGAGTGTCTTGTCAGAGGTTATAATTTATAATTAAGGAAATATTATTCTGGGGTTTCAAGGATTTTGTAGCTGTTTCTTTGAGGTACCATTTCTTAGCAAATGTGTTCTGTTGCTATTTCCAGATCCTGCCTTCCTCTTTTTCTCATGTTGTTACACCTTACCTTAAATTAGATTGGTAGCTCTTCAGGACAGTGACCAGATCTTTGTATATTTGTACAGTTCCTTGCATAATGTGGCCCTAGTCCTGATTGGGGTTTTTGGGCACTACTGTAACATGTCATTACATTTAGCAACACTTATAGCTGGTACTTTTTTAAAAAAAGTGCTTGTCAAAATAGTCTACTTTAAGGAAAAAGATAGTATTTAAATACTATTTTTAATAATTTTGGTCCTATTAATAGATTTGTGAAGATAGTTAACTTTATGTATTTACCTTATAAAGCTGAAGTAAGTAAAGCTTACTTGTCACCCATTCTTTGGAAATCTTAGCTATGTGT
Organism: Dermatemys mawii; assembly: GCA_007922305.1. Lineage (NCBI taxonomy): Eukaryota > Metazoa > Chordata > Testudines > Dermatemydidae > Dermatemys > Dermatemys mawii. The sequence goes on from ML677352.1 coordinate 1,413,761, forward strand.
ATTCTGTATGTAACCTGTGAAGCTTAAACATATAAATTGGTACTCAAGAGTAACCAGCTGACAACTTGCAGTGTAAGTGTGAGCTTCCATTGACAATAAATTTATAGCCTATTTTTAAATTAAATGAATACATAAAAATATAATATATAAAACATAAAAATTCAGAGCAGGAGATATAATGGAAAAAACCCATAGAAATTTGTGTGATCACATGGGTAATGAATTTTCTATAGATTTGTAAGATATATAGGAGTACGGGAGATGTAAGAGGAAACTCAGCCTAATTTATGTAACTCTTATTAACTTTGATTTTTTTGTTAAAAATATAGTTTTAAAAGAAAATAATAATATTGCATTGCTCTGTTCTAATGACGCTGTCTAATAATTACTCCCTCCTCCCCACCAGGAGTTTCATAGTTTGGGATGAATACATTAAAAGGAATTAGTTAGTGAGCCATGCAAAACTGTTTTAAAATGTTTTGTTCCATTGTGTTACTTGAATTAATAGGAAACTTGATTTTATTCTTTTATTTTTGTTTTGTGAGATCTAACCACAGCCTGGGATACTTTTTCTCAAACTAAGGCTACAGTAAGTATATTTTTTTTCTGGATTGAGATCCGTTAGTGGCCACTGCAGTTTTATTGAATGTCTTATTTTCCCCATAGTTTGATGGTTATAGAAGTAAAAAATGGGATAGGTGGTTGGGGGCATGAAGATGATGGATGTTCTTATTGCTTTAGACAGCAATTCTGACAATGTACTTAGTGCTCCAAGAAGCTCATTACTGAGGATAATGAAAAATCAGTCTTGCTTGGCTACTATAAAACTAACACTATTCTCAATTAATAGTATTGTTTGTATCAATCAGAATGGTATAAGGAATGTATGGGTAACTTGTGTTAAATGTTTTTGTAATTTCTTTTTAATTATTGCATAAAAGATATAAATGTTAACTATACTCTTGTGATATCTTTACATTGAAGCTTTTATCTAATATTTAATATTTCTTTATTTGTATTATCATAGTGCTTAGGAACCTAGTCATTGGCCAGGACCCCCTTGTGTTAGACACTGTACACAAATAGAACAAAAAGACAGTCCATTCCCCAAAGAATTTACAACCTCAGAAAGCACACAGTCTGTCAACTTGTAGCTCTGTAGTAATCCAGGACTGCCAAATTACATGTCAGCTTTCACCAAACTGAATATTATAAAGAATCTTGCTCCTGAAAACCTTAGTCAGGGCTAATAAATATCAAGTCCAAGATTTTTCAAAGGTGACTAGTGATTTTGGGTGCCTAATTTTGGCTCTTTAAAGGGTGCTGATTTTCAGAAAGTAATGAATGCTCATCCTCTGAAAATCCAGACCCCCTTTACAATGCCAAAATTGGGCACTCAAAGTCACTAGTTACTTGCAGGGATTTGGGAGATTTTCATATGTATGAGCTGTAGAGTCAGATACCTCTCTTCATCATTTTAAAGGAACTAACTGTCCTCTTCTTATCTACTGAGATTCAGAGATTGGGGCTGTTGAAGCAATATACATGCTTTTCATTGTCCCACATGTACTGCACCAACCATGGAATACCACCATGATGTGTGAACTTAAGCTATATACTCAGGATGCAATGCTACATTTTCTATAAACTGGGGTACAGTGAAATCAAGATGCTAAATTTCTATGGCAACTTAGGGAATTTTTCTATGTGTTCATTACTCCTCTCATTTTGAATAGCTGAGTGAAGTGGTACAGTTTTTTATGTGGAATCCTATTTCATGTTTCCTCGAGTGTAGAGCATTATAGAATATAGTGTGTTTTCGTTCTTAGTGGTTATGTTTCAATGAGGCCAAGTGTTGAGACTTTTGGCATTTTGTATAATTCTGTTGTTGGCAATGACCCACTTATGAAAACAGATATAGTCAACATAACTTAATTTTGAATAATCTCTTTTGTACTAATCTTCATATTCTGATTTTTTGGTCACAAGACTATACAAATTTATACCACCAGACTTTTAAAGCTGTTCTTGCCTGTAATTGTTTCTTACTGTGAAAATGAGAGGAGTTCTGTACTTTTTTTTAAAGTTGTATCCTGACCATTCAAAAAATAAACCTGAATATTGTTTTGTGTCTTGAAATTCTAGTTGCGTCATATTGAGAATAAACTGGAGGTAGCGCCTACCGGCACAGCAGTGTTTGATTCTGCCATGGATGCCAAGAAACCCTCTGCCAGTGCTACCAGGAAAATAAGCAGGAAAGGTGTGTATTACTTAAAAGATTAATTATATAGGGCAGGGTAAGAATAAGTCTTTCTGAATAGTATCATTTTTATTTTTTTAATCCTCTTTTCCCAGTTTCGTTTGTTCATGAACTTGAGAGAAAGTTGAAGCAATGTTTCTTTTTCTTCTGAATACATTGTCCTGGGAAAAAAATGCTGCCTATCTGGTGATGGCATTTTGAACTCACTAAAAAGGTGTTTTGCTGCAACTTGTGCTTGCCATGGTCTGTTAATCTTGTTTCTACGGCATTCCATCTAACAGCTACACATACTGATGGCTGGCTCCAACAGCAGTATTACATTGGAGTGACCACCTAAATTTTTAACATTTCTTTAACCAGTTAACTTATTTGAATAGTTTTACAACACTCGCTTTCAAGGATAAATGCCCTTATAATATCTCATTTTTAGAGTGATTGTAATCATGACATCAAGGCTATGAAAAGAGGAAAAATCATATTGTCTAATGCCACTTTTAGAACTTAAACTCTTATGAAAAAATGTGTTCCTATTTACAGAGTGTTTTCCTCATCCCTGTTCAGCCCCTATCGTTAGTCGTAATTTAACTCATTGGCATTCTCATAGGTTTTATATTGACATGTCAGAGCAGCAAGAAAACTGATTGGATCTCTATATTTCTCTGATTCAATCAACTCTCTTTGACTTAATCATTCCCAATTAAGTTTTTTTAAATATTCTTTTTGAAATTTTATGTGAAGAACTAATGCAATGATTTGCTTGAGCGTTTACCACTTACTCCTACTAGCTTGAAACAGCTTGCTGGTGAAGAGAAGGTGATAACTTAAGTGCTATTCTTGAGCACTAATTGAACCTGAGGAGAACTGCATTCTAAACAACTCAGCCCTATAAGCCTTCTCTTCCTGCAGATGGTAGGTACCTAGAGGATTTCTTGGTTTCTTCTTCAGCCTCCAGGTCCTCCAGCCAAAATAAGTCACGCAAAGAGAAGTCCTCCCGCAGTCCTCTTCGAGCTACAACTCTGGAGAGCAATGTGAAAAAGAGTAGCCGTGTGGAATTTCGTGAACCCTTGGCTTCATATAGGTTAGTGAAAGAGAGAACTGACATTTACTGTGAAATACACAAACTGGAACAGAGCTGTTGCCAGTGTTCTTATGAACTTTAGGACTGGATTTGTTTTTTCTGCCAACAGGTGGATAATGAACAAAACCTTTTGGTTTTTGATTAAGCAAGTATAATGTCTGATGTGTGGTGTAAGGGGCTTTATCATCCATTTACAGAGGATGGAGACAATGATCCAATATAGGAACTCCTTACTTAATGTTGTTATGTTCCTGAAAAATGCAACTTTAAGCAAAATGATGTTAAACGAATCCAATTTCCCCATAAGAATGAGTGTAAATACGGGGGGGTCAGTGTTGTATTTGTGTTGTATCTGTTGGTGAAAATGCATTCTTGTTCTCCTGTTTCTGCTAATCAACTATAGTAAAATAATATGCTGTATTTTTACTAATGTCTACTAAATCCAAGCATTTTATTTATAGTATAGAGGCAAAACATTTGTTTTTAAAGATCAGGGAGCTGTCTTAACTGGGATTTTTAAAGGGGTTTAAGTGGGTTAGGACTTAAGTCCCTTTAACTGTTCTGAAAATTCCAGCCTTAATGATTACTAGTCAGTTCTTTTCATCAGATTTGAAAATACCTATCTCCCAGAAGCTAATTCGTAGGAATTTGTTGGTATGTTCTTCCTACATAAATAAAAACGTGATTAAGAAGTAATTTAATTTTGTCCACGCTATTTATTGGTGCTTTAAAATGATAATGAAATAACTAGATTTTTTTTTACTACCTGTTTTTAGAATCTACCTTTAAAACATTGAAACCAAAACTCCTACTACTTTTCTATGACAACTTGTTTAAAAGGCTGCCCTTAACAGAGCTGCCACTCTTTACCAATAGTTTAATTTTCTACACAGTGTACAGAATAAGTCAAAGAATCTTCTTCAGCACTGCTTTTGCAAATGATATCAGAAAGACTGAAATGTTTTATTTAACTGCTGAATTGTTGTTACAAAGCTGGCGGAGGAAGTATAAAGCATTATTACAAGTCATAGGGAAATAGTAGTTATTTCTTAAATTCTTGGCAGTGGCGATAGATTTTTAAAACAATTTTTCCTAGTTTTGATTCATCTTAGAATCTTTTCTCTAATGTATAATATTGATGATGTAGAAAAAAATGTTTTCTATCTTGATACATTTTTTCTTTGCTCTTTTGAGGACTTTAATTGTGGACCAGCCCCTTTATTATTGTCATAACCAACAGAATATGGGACAGCATCTATTTTTGAATACTATAAGTAATGATAAAGTTTTTCTTGGCTGTTGAGTCATGTATTCATGTAATTTAAATTTTTTTACTTCCTTGACATTTTACTTGTGAAATTTTTGCACCCTGTTAAGTCAACAAACGAATTGTATAATATTGTATAAACTTCGAGTCTTTGAAGAAACACCTTTAAAATTGCATAGGAGAGTATTGAACAGCAGGGGATCACTGACTCTGTTTTAGGGAACACTCTGTCTTTCTGTCTGTCTGTCTCTCTCTCTCTCTCTCTCACGCACGCACGCATACGCATGTGCTCAGAGAACCTTGCTGATTTTAAGAAAATATTCGTTGGGAGCAGTTGGAAGGTGTGTGGTAGGGAGAAATACTTAATGATTACAGTGTACCCAAAAACCTAAAACAAGCTTGTCACTGCAGAGTTAGTTTGGTTAGTATTTAAGATTTCTGAGACTTGTAGCATTTCACCATAAGTTTTTCATTACTTTTTTTTTTTTTTTTTCATTTTGTGGCAAACCTTGGCCCTAGTCATAATGAATGACTTGTTTAAATTGAAAATGTGTAAAATTTTTAAAAGTGCTCAACCTCTTCCTAACTCAAATCCCACTGCAGTCAATGGTAGAACACCTATTGACTTTGGTAAGAGTTGATTTAGGCCACCACTCACTGTTTTTTTTAAAAAATACCACCCTTTTTAAATTAAATGTAAGCAAACATAGAACTTCTGTCTTGCCTTAGGCTCCTCATTCCAAATGTGGATTTTCCTCTTTGGCTAAATAGGAGGCAGAGTTGGACCTGTCAGGCTGGGGGCTCTTTTGCTAATTAAACTGCTCCTGTTGTTAATTCCCCATCTAGAATAATTCTGTCCTTGACATCAGTCGCTTGGTGTAAAACCAGTATATCAAATTGTTTGACTTCAAATCCAGGGGGAAAAACAGGAGCAGATGAACTCTTATCAACCTAATATCATTTCTCATTCACATACACTTAGATATAAAGAAATCTAAAGTACAGGAAATGAGAAAGACTAGCTTTTTACATTGTGAAGATTGTAACATCAACTACTGAAGTCAGGGCATTCAAATTGTTATGCTTGCACTAATAATGTTAATTCTGTCCAATTGCATGCCCAATATTCTGTCCGATATTTACTTGTTCCCATAATAGAAGAACTAGGGGTCACCCATTGAAATTAGTGGGCAGCAGGTTTAAAACCAATAAAAGGAAGATCTTCTTCACACAGCGCACAGTCAACCTGTGGAACTCCTTGCCTGAGGAGGCTGTGAAGGCTAGGACTGTAACAGGGTTTAAAAGAGAACTGGATAAATTCATGGAGGTTAAGTCCATTAATGGCTATTAGCCAGGCTGGGTAAGGAATGGTGTCCCTAGCCTCTGTTTGTCAGAGGCGGGTGATGGATGGCAGGAGAGAGATCACTTGATCTTTACCTGTTAGGTTCTCTCACTGCGGGGCACCTGGCATTGGCCGCTGTCGGTAGACAGGATACTGGGCTAGATGGACCTTTGGTCTGACCCAGTACGGCCTTTCTTATGTTTTATGTTTCATGTTTCATGTCCTAAGAGTGTGGTATCTGAAGGTCTGTGTTTAACAGGGGAAAGAGAAATAGAAAATGCTGTGTGTGTGCAGCGCTATGCACGTGACTTCAAGAAGCTTTCGTGAACATATACTTGCCCAAGAACTAAGCCTACTAGCCTACATGAAAAATATCTACAGTGTCACCTCAGTAGTCCTGCCATGCATTGGCACATATTCAACCCCTCTTCAGTAAACTTTAAATAAATATATTCTGCCCTCATAGCACACATCCTAGAATACTCAAGGAGCTGACTGAGATATCTGAGCCATCAGCAAATCTTCAAAAAGTCCTGGAAGCCAGGAGAGATTTTAGAGGGCTGGAAAAGGGCGAATATAGTGCCAATCTATGAAAAGGAGAACAAGGACAATCCAGGGAATTACAGGCCAGTCAGCTTACTTTCAGATAATGGAACAAATAATCAATACATTTGCAAATATCTAGAAGATAATAAAGTGCTAATTAGAAGTAGTCATGGATTTGTCAAGAAAAATTGTGTCAAACCAACCTAATAGCTTTCTTTGACAGGATAACAAGCCTTGTAGGTGGACGGAAGCAGTAGATATGGTATATCTTGACTTTAGCAAGACTTTTGGTATGGTCTTGCATGACCTTCTCATAAACAAACTAGGAAAATACAACGTAGATGGAGGGTGCATAATTGATTGGAAAACTGTTCCCAGAGAGTAGTTACCAGTGGTTCACAGTTAAGTTGAAAGGACGTATCAAGTGGGGTCCCATAGGGATTAGTTTTGGGTCTGATTCTGGTCAGTGTCTTCATTAATGATTTAGATAATGGCATAGAGAGTACGCTTATAAAGTTTGTGGAAGATACCAAGTTGGGATGGGGTTGCAAGTGCTTTGAAGAATAGGATTAAAATTCAAAATGATCTGGACAAACTGGAAAAATTGTCTGAAATAAATAGGATGAAATTCAGTAAGGACAGATGCAAAGTACTCCAGTTAGGAAGGAACAACCAATTGCACACATACAAAATGGGAAATGACTGCCGTGGAAGGGGATCTGGGGCATAGTGGATCACAAGCTAAGTATGAGTCAACAGTGTAACACTTGCAACAACAAAAAAGAGCAAACATCATTCTGGGATGTATTAGCAGGAGCGTTGTAAGCAAAACACAAGAAGTAATTCTTTTGCTTTCCCCTATGCTCATTAGGTCTCAACAGGAGTAATGTGTCCAGTTCCGAGCACCATGTTTCAGGAAATGGGAGGAAGTCCAGAGAACAAAATGATTAAAGATCTAGAAAACATGATGTATGAGGGAGGATTGAAAAAAATTGGGTTTGTTTAGTATGAGATAAAGAAGACTGAGGGGCACATGACAACAGTTTTCAAATACATAAAAGATTGTTACAAGGAGGAAGGAGAAAAATTGTTCTCATTAATTTATGAGGATAGGAGAAGCAGCATTGGGTTTAAATGGCGGTAATGGAGGTTTAGGTTGGATATTAAGAAAAACTTCCTGTCAAGATGGTTAAGCACTGGAACAAACTGCCGAAGGAGGTTGTGGAATCTCCATTACTGAAAGTTTTTAAGAGCACATTAGACAAGCACCTGTCAAGGATGGTCTAGATAATATTTGGTCCTGCTTTGAGAGCAGGGGACAGGACTAAAAAATTTCTCAAGATCCCTTCCAGTTCTGTGATTCTATAGTTTCAATCATTTCTCCCCCCATCTCTTTCCAGGCTATCTGCTCTCAGCATGCTGCCCAAAGAGATGGCATTTACCTTCCTGGGTGCAGAGGAGGCCCTCAGCTTTGCAGATCCCTTTTTTTTACTTGAGTCCTCTGTATTCCCTTTCTTTTAAGGCAAAAGAGGCTGTGGTCCACTCTATTTCTCACTCTTCCACCTTCCTATAAAAATGTAGCAGCTCCAGTTGTTCTAATTCCTTCTTTCTGTAAAATGTGCTGCAGAACTTGGACCGCTCTGTTCCCACTCTCCCTCCTCTTCCAGGAAAGCTGCTGAAAACTGGTTTGCCCACTCGGTTCACGTGTTTGGCCAAAACCTATACATGCCCTGAATCAGTAGGTGTTACAAACCCTGATTCGGCACATTTGAATTAAAATACTGCATATAAGAAATTTTATCAGTCAGTTTCCAAAAGAGCCCTATCTTTTGGAATTTTCTTACTTCTGATTGCTTGATACTGTAGACTGTTAACATTCCATTAACAGTGGTTGGGTTTTTAAAAAGAAAGATAATTGATGGGAAGGAAGATATCGGGAGGTAATTAGCTTGCTGAACTGATGACCTTTATTAGTGAACTTTAAGTTCACTGCTCTAACCCCCAATTCAGTCTGAAAGATCGCTAACTTCCTTTCCCATCAGTTTGTCTATGCTGTGCACACGTCAGATTCAAGTTCCTTTCTATGCAACTTAGAAGCTCCATTGTCGTCTATACATTTTCTGAGCTAATAAGTGCTAACTTAAGGAACCGTGCACACTTTTTTTTCACTCTTGCCAAACTTAAGCTACTGAAGGGATTTTGCTCAAACTTTCCAGGGAATGGGGAGGAATCACCTTCAAGGCAGAAACCAAGTATAGAAAATTTCAGCTGAAACAGGGAAACATTTGAAAAGTGGTGAGCATATAAAAATGGGGACATAATTTAAACTTTTGTGACTTTCGTTATATTGGGTAACAGTAAGTGCCCATTGTAATAAACAAAGTAACTGTTTCCATGAGGCATCTAATAGGTGTTGCTGATTGGCATTTAGAAATCCATACTTTTCAGAGGCTTTCTGGTGTGTGTGAAAGTTAATTTGTTGCAGCAAATGATGAAAACATTGTTATGCCTACCACTATAGTTTAAGCAGTATAAATGATGGTCACAAATGTTAAAATTGGTAGATTTTTACACAGTGACTAGCATTCTCTCTGATTTAGGAAACTCACAGGCGTTCACACTATATACTTCATGTAAGTGAGAATGACTACAGAGTTATTTCAAACCTAGTTTGTGTTGTTTTTACTGTTGTGTTTCTAATGTTGACTTTCTTTTATGGTAGGGAAACTTATGGTGCACCGTCTTATCAAAGTGCTAGTCAGTTGGAGGCAAAATGTTTACTGTCTGGTTTAGACAGTAATGAAGCACAAGATAAGACTGAAGGAATGAGCTGTATGATGCATGACAGGAATGAAAGTGACTTACATAACAGAAATTTTGAGAGCCCACGTTCTTCTGCTGCAGATGACACAGTTGTTAGGTATTTGAATGACAGACCAGCAATTGATGCTTTGCAGAACATTGAGTCTCTTTTTAAAGCTGTAACCCCTACAAGATCAGAGGAGGAAAAGACTAATGGATCCAGAAGAGATGAGAACATCACTAAAACTCCTTTGAGTAGCACAACTCAGGATGCTGAACTGAAAGGGATACGGCTGGCAGAGTCTTCTCCTTCCTCCACTAGTACTTCCAGTACCTACAGGCTGGAAATCTTAAAACGGAGGCAGCATGATGATAAATTGCATGATGCTAAATTGGAGAAACTGAAGGAACGGATTAGGAAGCAGTGGGAGCATTCGGAAGAGTTAGGCAGCAAGGGACAACTTCTGGGATATGCCGAGCAGCCCGTAGTGGTAACAAATGTGGAGAATACAGTGACGCCAAAAGTCAGGAAAGTGGCAGTTGCACCCCCTGCTCCAACATATAAAGGTATGTAGACCCTCTGTCTTGTGTTATTTATATGTGGAGCCATGGCTTTAAGCAGAGTCCAAGCAGCAGTCCAGCTCGGGAACCAGGAATTGGCTTTTCTGTCATTTGTAGCCATGAAACTAACAAGAATAACAGCCAAAATCTGATGAAAGGAATGCAATGTCTGCATAGTCCTGACTACACTGACATCAGCTCTATCCCTCTCATTGAGGTGTTATTATTATATTTGCATAGCAGGGGAGTTACATCAGCGGGAGGAGCATTTCAGTGTGTACACCTCCATTGTTTTGTCAACAAAACTTTGTAGTGTAGACAGGGCCTAATAGCACAATTTTTTTCCTCAAGGTTTTTAAAGTATTCTGCGAAATCTAGATAAGATTCTGTTTATCGTAGGTTTCAATCCTGCTGAAACAAAGATTCGCACTCCTGATGGAAAAGTGTGGCATGAAGAGGAATTTCATAACATCAGTAGGGAGTTGTATCGTGATATGGCACTGCAATTAACAGGTGAGAAACAGATCTAAGTTTATTAATACACACAGGCTTCTTTGAGAAGCAGCTGGAGTTGTTACACACACAACTTAACTAACACAAATCCATGGCAGATGAAAAGTTGAGCTGCCAAATAGTGCATATCCTGAATTCCAGTGTTTCTTAAACTTATTTGATCACACCATTCTTTGCATCCGTAGTAGTTTATATCCCCCTGCTACACAAGTAAATGTACTGTGACAAAGCTCTGTTCTTATCTTCGTGTATCCTGCGTTTCCTGGTGGATTTTCACTAGCGTCAGAGGCTCACTGTGACCCTCCATGTAGCCCTTCTCTCTCTAGAGACAAGGTCACAACCTATTGAGCCATTTTCATCATAAGCCAGTGAGGAGAAGCTATCCTTCCTGGCACAGTCAGTCTCTGTTGTCTCCCAATCTCAGTGATTCATTAGGGGAGGCAGTAAGGGGGGAGCCCGGGCCCGCCCTCTACTCCGGGCTCCAGCCCAGGGACTCTAATAGTATCAGCTAAGATGACTGACCTGTTAGCCACAAAACACAATACAATTCCCTGGGCTACTTCCCCACAACAGTCCCTGCTTCTTCAAACTCCACTTCACCCTTACCTCAGGGCCTCCTTCCTTCAGTATGATATGTAGTCTACCAGTCTGTCTCACCAACAGCACAACTTTTTCCCACAGCTCCTGACATCCACACCCACCTGACTAACTGGGAGGCTTTTTTTTTAACTGGTTTCAGCCAGCCCCGATTGGCTTCAGGTGTTCCAGTCAGGCTAGCTATTTCTCCTGCTTTCTAGAAGCTTCTTAATTGGCCCCAGGTGTCTTGATTAACCTGAACAACTGCCATTTGGTTCCAAAGGTACCAGGGATTTGTTTAGCCTGGAACTAACATATCTGTTCCTTAGCACTTTCCTATAGCCATCTGGCCTTGCCCCATCACAGTACCAATAAAAAAACAACATGCAACTCTTGCTAAATATTAAAAACAGTAAGGCAGTGATTCAGACAGAGCCATTTAAGTATATAATAATGTAAATTTTAAGTAAGATGCTGCAGTTTTGGGCATCCAGCCAGCAGCCGCCACTCTTTGGCTGCCCAGTTCTGAAAGCAAGGCAGAAGGCAGTATAAAATGTGAGCAGTACTCCCCCTCCCCCACCCCCGAACTTCGTTCTCACAGCCACCCACGCACACCCAGAATACATTCCATGCCTCCCAATTTGACAACCTCTGCTGTACTCCATCCACAGGCACTAGAACTGATTGAAAAAACTTCCCTGCCCGCCTGCAAAACATTTTTAACTAACAGGATTTTTTAAAATAAGTCAAATGATTGTTTTATTTTGTATTGGATTAAAAAATGCAATTTGAAGTGGAACAATGTTTTCATTTATTTTTGAAATTTCCCATTGACAAATTTCATCAGATCTTTTCCCACAATAAAATTGTTTTTAATGAGACCACACTTTTGGGGGGAGAAATTTTTCATTTGAAAAAAATGCAGACAGTTCTAAAAAATGCACACCTTTCGGTTACCACAATTACTACCCTTACGTAGCACAGCTTGAATTTTGCCCTTTCAATGCACCTTTTTACCAAATTACCCACTCCCCAAATTAGTTGTAGAGATGTTTTGTGTCGTAGAATGTTGTGCTGGGAATGGGTAGCCATAGTAAAGTGGGTGATAGAAGGCTTGAATCCTGGGAGCCGCATATTTAATGTGCGGTACATGGCCTGTTGTGGTAAAGTGTATGCCTGTGTCTGGACGAGATAAAGGGTATGTGTGCTATGAGGTAGCTTAACTTCTCTAAACTGTTATGAGTGGAAAATCATGTCATATGCTAATCAAAAGATCCCTGGACAGTACAGATACTTCAGGACCCAAAAGGGACTTTGTTTTGACAACTCTTATCCCAACTTCCCTTATAAGGAGTAAATTATATCAAACCAGATATTATTAATACATGAGAAGTCTCATAGTGTGTCTCCCTCAGTTCAAGGAAAATAGAAAGTTCAGCTGTAGCCAACTTTCAAAAGAGGAGGAGGTGTGGAAAAAATGTTCCATTAAGAAGGGTGCCAGGGTAACACTTTTCCCACGGTCATATGTTGCTATGTAACTCTTCCCTAAAGAAGCGAGACAAAAAAGGTGAACTAGCAGGAAATGGAAAAAAAACATTGTTGTGAAGTGCCATGATTTGTTTTTCCTTCCAGCACTCCTACATCGGTTTTGTCTGTTGAGAGGATTAGATAGGATCTTGGGGATTTTATAATTTACTTATTTGTTTCTTTACTTCTGCTTTGTTAACAGTAATTTGATTTCAGGATTTTTAATTTTTTACAAGGGCTTTTCTTTGCTTATTCTACACTGCCAAATGAACTTTTTTCTTTCAATGTTTATTAAATATGCACAAAATGGTGGGAGGAAAACAATGAAAATGTTCAAAACTCAGTGCAAATGAATGAAGTGTTTTCAGTAGTATCCCTTGTTCCCTCTCTGTGTAGAGAAAAAAACTTTGCTTGATAGTCTTTTAAATGACATTATATGTCCCTTTTGTGGCAGGGGATTAATTTTAGAGATAGTGCCCAGGTTTTCTTAACGCAAATTCTGTTTCTTAAGACAAATGCATACAAAGAACAAAAAGAAAACAGTAACCAAAGATGCTAAAATGTAACTTGGCTTTGCTGAAAGACCACAAATATAGTACATGCCCATTTAGCCATTCCAAGTCCTTGGCTTTACTCCTCCTGGCTCTGGAAAATGTTTGGCTGCTGTTGATTGTCTTTACTTTCCTTTGGCTAGTCTGTAGTATATTTTTACTGAGATAAGGCTGTTTTTTACTTTGCCAGACTGGCTGCAGCAAAATGATATGATTAAATAGCTTCTGATTCACTAAGCCAGGGAAAAAGAAGAGATGGGAAGAATAAAGTGGCTTTGGAAATTAACACACTATGAGGGCGTAATGAGGATCTTAAGTTTTCATCTCGGAAGTTGCTTGGATCATACCAAGGATAAAATGTTGTCCAAATACTATATCTGGTCAGAATATATTTCAGGTGAAGGAAAAAGGACCAATGGTGTAATAGTAAATCTTTGGGCCCCAGTGTTAATGATGCTGACTGAAGTAAAGGTGATTATGATCTGTCTTGCTTTACACTCAACTTACTGCCAAGCAAGAAGTCGACAAGTGATCCTCATAAAAATGTCCAGAAAGAACAACAATCTATTTTTATCAAAATTACCCAGTCAAAACAAGCTTTCAATGGTCCACATATGTTTGTTCTGCCATATTTGTAATTTCACCAGGAGCCTTGAAGTCTCCTAATTTAAGTAGTGTTTTTAGTTCAAACAAGCTTCATTTGCACCTGAATAACTTTTGAAATATTTTTGTCACTTTTATTTGTCAAAAAGATTGTTTATGTCTTTCACCCACTTAAGATGTTTCAAGATAGGATAGATAACCCAGGATAGGATTCCACACATGCCCTAGTAGATGCCATCTCTGTTCAGAAATGATCATTTTAAGCATAGTCCTTTAATACCTTCCCTTCCAGACAGACAGACAGACAGACAGACACACACACACACACACACACACACACTCACTTGCTATGCATTCTCTTCGAGTTACATTTGGGATTTCATAGTATCAGAATAATGTAAGCTGTGGTTCTGACATGGGGTTATTAATGCTATTGAAAGTAGATCTAGAAATATTGTCCTGGGAGTCGGCGGGGGCTTGCTGTTTTAAAAATATGCTGAGATCACATACATTATCCTGAAAACATCCCCCAATAAAAAATAAGTGGAGAATTCTGCACAAACACTGGACTTTTATGGCTGTTATATAAGTATTAAAGATCCATTTTGCCTGTGAGAGACTGTTCAGTTTCTAAAATTCAAAGGTCTTTTATCACTAAGCGTGTTCTTTAATTAATTTCCAAATTATTTAATGTAATTATTATTTTTTTCTCTTAATGTATTTAAAAATCCTCCCAAGAAAACAATCTGAATTCTTTACAGAGTCAGTTGGGGCACACTTTGAGAACCGTAAGCAAAACTTAGCTTTTCCCAGCTCTGCCCTAAAATCCTGTGGAACCCTCCTTAGCTATGTGTAATCTATCTGCTCTTGACCTTTCCTCTCAAATTCAGTTGTTATCCTAGATTTTTGGAAATGTCCATTAGAAACTTTCATTTAGATGTACTTTCACAATATCCCATGGTGGATGACTGCTATTCCCAGATGATGATGATGTGAGGTTTTTCCAACTTTTCTAAGGCTAAATTGCAAGATGTTTGATGTCATTCTGCCAGCAGAATGAGATACATGCTAAATAGTATGCAAGCAATTAAAAATATACGCATAATAATATAATCTTCACATTTCTGGCTCTGTCACCTACGCTACATTGACACCACTTAAAAGATTTATCTTGAGTAACCAAACCTATTTCTTTTAACTTTCTGTAGAATTAAACTTCTCCTTCTGACTTGCAGGTTGTATTTTATGGATTCATGAAGTTCTAAATCTTTGGTGCCCTTCTGGCTACTTGTGACACTCTGGCAATTCAAAGCAGATATAAACCTGGCAGATCAGTTTCCTGGTGATTTTTCTAGAGTAGTGATAATCCCCATTTAGAGTTAGACCCACCCTTCTCATGGCTCTTGGTGAAGGAATTATGGCTTAGGTCACAGTTCTGCCAGTGATCCTTTGCTGCTGGAATTGCCCCTAGGCAATTTGAGATGCTGGGTGCAATTTAGAGCTGCCCTGAGGTGGTTCAAAATTTCACCAGGGACTGAACCCATTCTTGATTAGCACCATAACTGGGGAGCCACAAAGTTGTCTTAAAGCCATTTTGCTTCCTTCGTACTTAATGGTGGACTGTGGGCCAAATCCGGACCACCAGACACTTTTGAACAAACCCCGAAATCTTTTTATTTACTTATTATTTTTATTGGTCTTGAGTTTTTTACTTTCTCCTGTGGGGTCTGGACCATGACTATACCTTGACCAAGAAATTTGGACCTTGACAAAAAATAGATTATCCCTGTTTTTGTCCAAGGCTTTTATTCAGATTGCTCTAACATTTATAGATATCTTACTATGTTTAACTCATCTCTTTTTTTTTCCCCCCCTAGAAATCCAGTTTTTCTTTAGAAGTTATCTCAATTAAATAGACAACTAGTCCATTTCTCACATTTTCCAGGGGACATATTTCAGTAAGAGGAATGAGTTGTATGCAAGTTTGGCCATATGCTGCTCCTGATGCCATGTGCACACCAGCTATCTGGAATGATTTCCTTCAGTTGAAAAGATCATATCAAATAGCTGATTCCAAGTAACCAATCTATAGTCGTACGCAGTACATAATGTAAATATGTACTGAGGTTGTTCTATTAAAAGTGAGCACATGGACAGAAAATCTAATGTAGATATATTCACCATGTACTGCATGGTCATCTGGACCTAAATTCTTTTCGAATCTGGTACTGAAATCAGCAGTGTACCTGAAAATTCTGCAGCACCTTAAAGACCATGTCATTTAGAAGTTGAGGTTTTTCTTTAATTATGAACATTAATATAGCTACTACAGAATCTTGTGATTTGTTTTTTAATTGTGACAGTGGCCACTTGAATCCTACCCAGTAGGAATGTTGATTCTGAATCCCCCCCCGGGTTCATCTCCATCAGCTAAACACATGTTAAAATAAATCTTGTCCTATCTATGCTAGAGTTTTAAAACAATGTGTTAAAAGACTTTAGCTAAATGCATTTTAAAAGACCATATTTATCTTACTTTGCACAAGCCCATTGGTAACAGTGCACTGACTTGCATTTGGTTCACTTTTTGAATGCTTTCTTTGCAGCCATAAAGGCTAAGGTTTTAAGTCTTTTTTTTAAGGAAAGCTTAAATGATGCAGAACAATTCTGAATCAGTGGCTATGTCTACACAGCAAACACCCGTGGTTGGCCTGGGTCAGCTGACTCAGGCTCAGGTTGCGGGGCTGTAAAATTGCACTGTAGGCCAGCAGTGGGTGTTTAATTGCAATGTAGACACACCCAGTGGGTGTATTCTGTGACAAATATTGCAAGCACAATTGCAGAAAGATTAAATAGCAGAGGATTGTACTATCACATTTTGATGGATTGGTTGGGAGCCAAGGATTAAATATGCTAGCATGCATAACGTAAAGGAAGAAGATCACGTATTCAACAGTGAAGGAGCTAGACATAGCCCATTCAGGTGGAGCATTAATGTGTACTTTGTAAAACTTACTTTGTCATTTAGCAGAAGAAAAAAGCAACATTTGCTCAGATATGCCAAACTATTAACGTGATTACTAACGCCCCAAATAAACCTCCTAACGATCTGTTATGGCTGTTATCTGCGCATACTTATGGCTTTGCAGTTTTCTAATATTTATGTAATTAGTGCTTGAGGCAAAATGTTAATTATGAGTGGGTTTGGGCAAAGCTATAAGCGTAAGCCTAAGCAATGCATTTTGAAGTCTAACTTGTGGGCTTTGGAGTAGCAGTAGAATTTTAGCTAGCTCTTTCTATAACAGATGGAACTGCTGGGTTCTAAGGTAATGGGGATGATCTAGAGAGTGATCATGCTGCAGTTTTCTGACTAATCCCCACTTTATTGAGGTAAATGCTGAAGCAAGTTTGCTTCTCCGCTTTATTTTTCCTTCCCCTGGGGTATCAACTAACAGTTCACACACATTTTCTGCTTTTCAGAGGATTCAGCAGGGAAAGAGAAACCCCCTGAGAAAAGCAAGGAGAAGAAAGCAACCAGACCAGTGCGCAAGGTCCAAAAGCTAACCAGGTCATCAAGCCCAGATTCCAAACCAGGTGACTAGTAGTACTCTTGACATCGGATTCTTTCTAGATATGTATGTTCAGAGATTAGTTATGCCCAGATGGGTGAAAAAAGATGTAGATTAAGGGGACCCTGTTGACTTGAACTCTGGTCAGTTACACAAAATCTCCTAAAGGTTGTTTGGTATACTATATCAGCCCTGTATCCCCCACCAATTTTTTTTTTTACAAAATTTTCCTTTCCCCTACTGCTATGTACAACTCTCGGAAACAGCAAAAGATTGTATATGTATTTCACAGATATTACTTATAATCATTTAAAATCTAAGTGTATAAAGTAGATTACCTAAGAAATAAAACAAAATCGAAATCTAAATTCTATAAACTAGACAGGATTTGAATCAAGCAGTATCCCTGATGGTACAAACAGTTCACCAGTTTTCCATACACAGGCTGGGATTCTTCCTTTCCAGCCTGGGACCAGCTCCCCAGTCAAAGTCTTTGTTCCTGGGGTGTTTCCATGGGTTGAGTTGTAGGGGCTAGGAAATGTGGGGATAAGCTTCTTCCATGGCCCATTGTGTTCATTGATGGGCCATCTACTTGAATAGTCCATTCACAATGTGTTGGCTAGACTAGATGTAAACTACCTTGTGGGAGTTACCACAGGAGCAAACACATTTGAAATACAAGTACATAGTCAATATTCATAACTTCAGATACAAAAATGATATATGCACACAAATAGGATAATCATATTCAACAACTCATAACTTTTCCATTAACAACTCACATGACACATTTTGTACAAGATATGTTGCAGTTATAACACTGGTGAATACGGGGGTGCCAGGATGTTGCTTTGGGGTACAGAATGTCACAGTGGGATGCTGCATGTTGCTTTCCTGATGCCTATCCAATCTCACAGATAGATACCAGCAATGATGGAGGGACCGTCAGCCTCCACTGCTAATAGGCGGAATGGATCAATGGAACCTGTTGTGTTCTCCCCCTGTAACCTGGTGGTTTGAGAATAGAATGAAGGAGTCCCTCTCCTTTTTCTTCACCAGTCCTCCTTCCCTTTCCTGTGTACAGGTCCAGGTCTAGGTCTGTGGAGGGAATTGGGAGAGAGAGGGAAACAATTCTCTTCTCCACTGCTTTTCTTGTACCCTACCTGAAAAAATGAAAGGGGACATTTTTTCTTTAAGTTGTACTAATCTTTTGTATTATGTGATGGGGCAAGACCAGATGGCTACAGGAGGGTGCTAGGGAACAGATATGTTAGTCTCAGGCTAAACAAATCCCTGGTACCACTGGAACCTTCTAGAAATCCGTAGAAACAGCTAGCCTGATTGGGACACCTGAAGCCAATCAGGGACTGGCAGAAACCAGTTAAAAGCTTCCCAGTTAGTCAGGTGGGTGTAGAAGTCAGGAGCTGTGGGAAGAAGTTGTGCTGTTAGTGAGACTGAGTGGTAGACATATCATACACAAGAAAGGAGGCCCTGAAGTAAGGGTGAAGTGGAGTTTGAAGAAGCGGGGACTGCTGTTGGGAAGTAGCCCAGGGAACTGTATTATGTTTTGTGGCTAAAAGGTCAGCCATTTTAGCTGATACTATTAGAGTCCCTGGGCTGGAGCCCGGAGTAAAGGGGGTGCCCGGGCTCCCCCCTTTCTGCCTCCCCTAATGAATCACTGAGATTGGGAGACAACAGAGACTATGCCAGGAAGGATAGTGTCTCCTCACTGGCTTATGATGAAAATGGCTCAATAGGTTGTGACTTTGTCTCTAGAGAGAGAAGGGCTACATGGAGGGTCACGGTGAGCCTCTGAGGTTAGTGAAATCTGCCAGGAAACGCAGAATCCACGAAAATAAGGACAGAGCTTTGTCACAATTATAAGTAACAAAAGTAAATGGAAAACTGTCAGAATTATTTTTAATTGAACTTTCAAGTCAAATAAATAATCATCACAATCAACCCAATCAGTATACTAATGTAGCTTAAAAAATGCATAGGGCATTTATTTCTCCATATGTAACCTCAGAATGTATTGTGGTCTGTAGTTAGTGAGCTCTTTTTTTCTTTAACTGGGCTTATAAAGTTAAGCCATATACAAATTTATTACTCCCAAAGAGTTTTGGGAACAAAGTCAATGTGGAACAATATAGAACTTGTGCACTCAGTATATGGTACTTGGGAAGTGTTGTGTAAATGTCTCATTTTAGTGATGATGGCTAATAGTTGAAATTGGTATTGAAAGTAAATGTTAGATATAAAGCTGTTCCTTTGTGCTCAGTTAAATTCATGTTCTTCAGGAACTGTGAATGGCTAAGCCTCCTCCCTTACATAGGAAGTGGAGTTATCAAAACTCTAATAGAATTTGGGTGTTCTGGATTTGTCTTTAAAGTAACTGGAATTTTAGAGCTGCTGCTTCCTTCAGTTTGGTTTTATTTGGGAATCTGAGGATGAATTTCCCAGACAAAGTTGAAGGGGTAGCCTGAATTAAGCAATGCTTGTGGGCCTTATGGATTAAGAATGGAACAGAATGTCTCCTTTAAAAGAAAAATTATTAAGAGTTTTCCATAAAATATTTTTGACCATACCACTGGTCCAGAAAGGGAGAACAGCACAGAGGTAATTGAACTCAGTAATTATGTTGATTTTTGTGGTGTTATTCTGTTGCACCTACCTCTGTGTTGGACTATGTAATTCTCCTCATGTTTTTTTGCTGAAATTCTTAGAGGAGGGGCACCAGAGCTGGCTCAGTGTTATATCTGTAGTGATGTTCCTTCCCTCTTCAGTCACTGCAGTAACAGAATGCATAACACAGCCAAGTACTATAAATAATTGCAGCTCATATTCTGCTTTCTTAGCTTCTTTTAGTGTAGACAGCTGACCTGAAATAGAAGATGAGCTCTTCCTTCTGGCTTTGTGGAAGTGCATAGAAGTACTTGAGAGCTACAAGTTGGACAAGATTCTCTGGCTGGCGTATCTGTTTAAAAAGGTTCATGGTAACCTGTTTCAAGTTCAAGTGACAGGTTCATAAAACACTTGCATAGTTTACAGTTTAATTAGCCACTGAAGTGGTGGCTTTTCAACCGTTTATCATAGAAGTCTACTGCTTCCATTAAAGGGGCATTGAAGATACTGAATTTCAGAACATACTAGATCTGTTGTGTTGGATTTACTTTTTAAATTTAGTTAGTTTCAATGTCTAGGCTTCTTGGAGTCCTGTAGGGCCAGTAGGCTGTGATCCCTATATATTTATGTCTAGTTTTTAAACTATGCTCATGCTCTAGTATGTGAACATATATGATTGGAAATCCCAACTAAGAGAGAGACAAATTGACCTGATTATTAATTACTTGCAAATTACCTGTTTCTCAGCAGAGATTAAAGTGATTAATGGCCCAAATTAAATAATTAGTGTACTGCTTTGCACTTACATATATACTTTTCATCCAAGGATCTTGGTGCTTTACTTCAAAAGGTCATTAAATATTTGTGTGGAAAGCTAATGGAAGAAAAACTAGTCAGATGAATTTACATGTTTAATCTTATAAGCATTCAGTGAAGATACCTTTGTACCAGATCTGCCAGCCTCTGATCTGATATGGAATCATAGAGTAATATTAATGCATGTTTGAAAAAAAATAATTGTGATGTAGCCCTAACCGTAACTGCATTCTGTTCCTAAGCAATGCATAAACCATTAAGATAGTGTCTTAAGCCTTTAAAGTATCCCCTTCACAGAATTCCTTGCTAGAATGCAGTGGATTTGCATAGCCCAGGACTGTTGTTGACTCACATTTGTAAGAGCCATCTATTTCACCAGCAAATTTGCTCTTAAAAATGCTATTGCTTTCTAAAGTCTTTTCAGTACACTACATTGATGCTCATTTAGCCTCAGTACTTAAAGATGAACCATTCATTTCTCTCTTCCTTGCCTGCCCCCTCACTCTGGGCCTCCTTTCATTCTCACTACTCTGAAATTTTATCTCTCTCTTGTTCTATTTCTGCTTTGCTTTCTCATTTTCCTACATCCACTCAAAATACAATGCCTCTTTTCTCAACCTCACAGTCTTCTACAGATTCTCTGTCTCTTTATCGTCACTAACACTTTCTTCAAATCTCTTACGCCAGCACAGGACTATTACTTCTACAGTTTTTTTGTGGGTATACAAGTTACTGCAAGATGCTTTGGGTTTTTACTTTGTGCTGTACCTCAATAATAAGCATTACACCTAAGCCTTCATATACTTTTGTGCTTCAAGCCTATTTGTTAGGCCTGGGTTGTTCAACTGAAGTAGCACCATTTGTATGGATTATAGTGATGGTTCTTAGTGTAATAATAAGTAGAAGTGTTATGGTAAGTACTAGGTACATTCAAAATGCACCGGAAAATACATGCAGTACTTCATTATTCGCTCTTTGTTTAGGTGGAGGCCATCTGATAAGTACATCTTCTTGGCGGGATGGACAAAAGCTAGTGAAAAAGATACTGGGTCCAGCACCTAAAGTAGAGCAACAGCACAGAAGAGCAACATCCAATGATAGAAATGGGAGGGAGAGAGCTACGAAATCTCGTAAGCTATGCTGTATTTAACACTAGCTTTTTCTGTTGGTTTTAATGTTTTATTTAACAACTTTGCAGACTTCTAAGATTTGAGGAGACTCAAATTAGAAAGATGCAGCTGTTAAGGTTGCAACTCAGTTTGCTTTTGTTATAAAGCCCTATTTTTATCTCTCATGACTTTGACTTGGAAAACTAGTTTGGCCTGAAAATTGTCAATTTTTTGTGTCTTGTGGATCCAACTCCAGGTGCATATGAACGTGAGAGCAGAATCTTTTTGAATAGCCATGCCCACTTGGGCTGTGTCTGCATCTTCCATGCCCTTGTGCCTCCCCTTTCCCACCTCAAGAGCATAAAGAGCAGAGCATCCATACAGTCCGTCTGTTCCCTCTTACTAGCCCTGGCAGTGAGACAAAACTAGTAGCATTTTCTGCTACCCTTTATTGTTCCTTTTCCTCTTTTTCCCTTTTTACCCTCTATTATTCTTTTTTATTTCTCTCTCTGTTCGGATTGTCTCTTAAAAAAAGCAAAGGACTGTGTGTTTTCCCTTTGGCACATAGCATCTTTTTCTGCACCAAAATGGCAGATTCAAAGCTTTCAGACTGCAAACCATGTCTTTTCTGGATGGCTAAATCCCTCTCATCATTGGCCACAGCCACTGTTTTATTCTGCCGTGGTGAGAGCCACATTACAGGTTGGTGTTTGCTCTGTGGACCTTTTTCCACAAGGACATGGAAATCCAGGGAAGCCTATATAGTTTCACTGCCTCAAACAGTGCATAGGGTCACTGTAGACCCCGAATAGAGAGGATCAACTTCTAAGATAGATCCGACAACTGTTAAGTCCCTAGTGCTACCTAGCATATGGCTCCCAAGATGAGTACCACCAATCCTTGGCATCAGGCAAGGCTCCAGCACCAAAATCCATGCTGGCACTGAAGACTGGTGCAGCTTCTTCAAGGGCTTGTCTTCACTACGCGCGGTAGCAATCGGTCTTTTGGCGATCGATTTATCGCGTCTTGTCAGGACGCGATAAATCGATCGCCAGCGGCGCCCCCATCGACTCCGTAACTCCAGCTCGCCAAAAGGCGCAAGCTGGAGTCAACGGGGGAGCGCGTTGCTGGCCGCCGCCGCTATGAGGACGGCAGGTAAGTCAGCTGCAGATACGCCAACTTCAGCTACGTTATTCACGTGGCTGAAGTTGCGTATCTGCAGTCGATCCAACCCCCTAGTGAAGACTAGCCCCTATGAGACAAGATAGGCCCAAATATAAAGACAGACATGACTCTTGGTATCAGTCCCTATCTTTCTGTAAGGAAGGGCCCTAACATCAGTTCTTCAGGGAACAAACCACTATGCCTCTGCCCATCACAGGAGGAGTAAGTGATGATGACTCAACGTTCAGCTTGGTGCTGAAGAAGCATTAGCCTCATGTGGTACCAGCGCTTACAATACCACTGATACAGGCATTGACATTGGTGGCAGCTTCAATATTAGCATCATCTATGGAATCTCTAACAGTGCCTACTGATTTTTTACTGGAGGAGACTATCTTGTGCCTGGTGATGTTTTTGGTACTAAGACTTTCATAATTGGCACCAGTGCATTATTTTGACTTCTTGGCATCTAGGTCTCCCCAGAGGTCACGCTGACCCTTGACTGTTCTTTTGTTGTCTTCCTCACTGGAATACACTCTTTCTTCCATGTCTAGCAAGGAGTCTTCTGACCTCAGATCATTATATCACTACAAACAAGAGGCTCTTTCTTTAGAGCTCCTCCACACACATCCATCACAGGTATACAGAACTGAACCACTCTTACCAGTAGAGTGTGCCATCATGGGATTGTGCATATTGGGAATCTCTGTCCTGGACATCCAGGAGAACGTCCTACATTCTAGGAAGTAGAGTAGATCTCTATTTCCCCTCCACATATATGGCCAGACCACTGTTATTTGAGAGAGATGAGTAAGCAAGAGGCTGAGAAGAAACAGACACCAGAGAACTGCAGGAGCATTATCCTTCGCATTTCAGACACTCATTGTCTTCCTTCCCCAGCCAAAGCTGTTCCTTCAACCTTTGTACCAGAATCTGATGCCAGACAGGAGCTGAAAGATATCATTAATGAAGGCCCAGCTAGTAGCCAAAACATTGCTGTCTGCAGCCACTGATACCTCAGACACCATAGCTAGACAAGGCATCCATGTCTATCCATAGCTAGATGGTTGGCTAATCAAAAGCTTATCCCATCAGGATCTTACAGCAGCTTTGAACCGTGTCCTTCACTTGTTCCCTCAAATGGGCCTTTTAGCGGACTATGAGAAATAGTCTCCCATCCCATCACAGGCAAAAGAGTTAATAGAAGCCTTGACTGACTCCAAATTGGAGATTTCATATCTTTCTGAAGACAGATTTCTGTTTCTTCAGTCAATAATCACCAGTATTAAATTGAATCCAGCATACACAGTAGGGATCTGTCTCGGATTTTTCGGCCATGTCACTCTGCACTTACATGAAGCCTCTTGCCAAACTTCACTCACGCCTGTTACAAGCATGGGTAAAGTTGGTGTATTGTCCTACGAGAGATCAAATTAGCATGAGAACTATGGTCACATCATTCATCCCATCAGCACTGAACTGTCTGACCCCAAAAATTTCCAAAGTGGCTTCTTTTCTCTCTAACTCCTGCAAAGATGCTGATCGCTGATACATCATGAGCAGGTTGGTGTGTTCACCTGAACCATCTCCAGATACAAAGGATTCAATATTAAAAGAAAATAACTCTTCACGTAAATGTTCTGAAGCTACAAGTAATTAAATTAACTTCCATGGCATACCATTCCAGTCCTATGGAATTCCACAATACAGATTCATGCAGTCAGCATGTCTGCAGGTACATCTACAACTGCTCATCACCCCCATGTCAAAGAGCTATCAAGTTATGGACATTTTGCCAACAACCCAGGTAACATCTCTTCTCGCAAGAGTCAGCAAAGTTTAGCAGACTACTAAGCAGACAATACATCACCAACTACGCGTGGTCTCTGAAGAGCTTTATCAAGCTGATTTTGTTTTTTCACTAGTGGGGAAATCCCATCATGGTCTTTGGAGACAAATAAGTCTATCTGAAATGTCCAGCTTTTTGTTCTGGGGAGGTAGGTTCATTGCAGGATACCTGTCTCATTACTGTTCATAAAGGTCTCGTATATTCATTCTCACCAATACCCATGATTCCCAGGATGACATGCAAGATGAGTGGAGACAGTCTCTCTCTTATTAGTCCTGATAGTCCCATACAGGTCAAGACAGTTCTGGTTGATAGACCTCCCCCAGACATCTGTTTTGCCTCCCATTCCACTTCCAGACTGCCCAAATATAGTTGGGCTTGGCAGAATTCAATTTTTGTTTCTTCTAATTTAGATGATTTATATAAATTTTTATTTTAAAAATAGTTAATAAAGATTTTTTTTTTATTTTTATGGTTGGGAGGAAGGTTGGACTGTAAGGAGGACAATGAGCCCTTGACCATGGAGGAGGCCTTGACCATGGTGGAGGCCTCCCTGCAGCTTTTGAACAGTTCCTGCCCGTGGACTGCTCCCATGCTCCTGGCTAGTGAGTAAGTGAGCAGGTCCATGACAGCAGACAGAGTGCGCTCTCTGCATGGCCGTGGGACTAGTGACAGCAAATCCCAGCAGCTACAAAGTACAGGAAAGGCTGGGGTCCAGGAGGAGCATAGCAGAGACCTCCAGCCAGAGGAGGAGAAGTTCTCAGCTTTGGAGGAAGGTCACCCCATTGCTGAATGGCTCCAGGCAGGGAATGAAATCATTCAGCAGCCTGGTGACTTCCTCTGTTCTGGGGAAAAGACTCTTCCCCGTGGTCCTGGCTGGGGGTCTCTGCTCTAGTGGGACAGAACCACAGCCTTTCCCACACCTTATGCCTGCCAGGATTGAGTCTCATTAGCCCCACTGACCAACTGGGAGTATGGGAGCCATTCCCGGACAGGAGATTCTCAATAGCACAGTGACTTCGCCTAGAGCCAGGACCTTGTTCTCATCCTTGCAGTCCTGGTCTGGAGTCTCTATTCCACTGGGCCAGGACAACTGCAGTGTCCTGACACCTTGTTCCTGCCGGGATTGGGTGTCACTGGCTCCGTGGACATGCAGGAGGAGCCCTTTTCAAGTGCACTGTCATGGCACTTCACTCCTGTAATGGAGCAGCAGAGGTCTTCCTGCAGGGCCAGTGACACCCAGTCCCTGCAGGAACAAGGTGTAGAGATGGCTGAAATCCTGGAGGGGCAGAGTAGAGACCCCCGGGATTCCCAGATAGTAAGAGGAAGTGAGTCCATGATAGTGGGCTGCAGAGGGTTCCCCTGCACTTTTGCAGGAGCCAGTCAGCAGTGGGGTGGCTCCCCCTGCTTTTGGGGGCTCCGCCTGTTTGAAGTCATGGTCAGGGGTCTCTGCTCTGCCATGCCAGGACCACAGCCTCCTGCTATACCTTGTGCCTGTAGGGATCAAGTGTCGCTAGCCCTGAGGCAGCTCAGGGAGTCCCTCTGCAGCTCGGCTGTCTCTGACCCACTCACATACTCCTTTTGACAACAGCATTGCAGGAGACTCGCTGGAGGGTGCTCCCTCCATGGTTGCAGGGCTGGTGATAGTTGATAGCACACTGACTATTACTGATTGATATTTTTTTCATCGATTTCAATGTGTCGGCTGAAAATCAACGTTTACTAATAGTTAGCAATTAAAATTTAATCCTGCCAAGCCTAAATATAGTATTGCAGCATCAAGGTCAGATATTACATCAAGATCACGGGTCACTGCATCTGATAGTCTGGATATAGGTTTGTTGAGTGCTACTGACTGAGACTGCTCTCTACAGGATCCTATTCCAAAGCAGAAATCCCTCCATGAGGAGGCCTTTTTCCTATTAATGGAAAAAAATTTCAATTTGAGTAGCTCTGCACAACTTTGCTGAAAGCTTCTATACCAAAGATTCTTGTCTATATTGTATATTTGAAACATTCTGGACTTCTTTCAATTACATTACAATCCACTTTGCAGCATTTGCTGCATGTCATGCACTTGTCCAGTCATATTCATTTTATTTAGTCCTATGGTATCCAGCTTTCTAAAGGAATCACTACATACTTACCCAATAGTAAGAGAACTCTCTTCTGGATGGAATCTTAATATAATTCTTGCAAACCTCATGATGCCACTCTTGGAGCACCTTTTAGTATGTTCTTTTAACCACCTCTCATTCTCTTTACAGTCTTTTTAATCCTATTACATTGGCTAATAGAATCTCCACGATCTCCTGGTTGATCTTCCTTACACAAAGTTCTGCAGAGGCAAGGTGATGTTGACACCTCATCCAAGGTTTTTCTAATGTCCGAATTTAATTTAAACTGATCCTTCAGTTTATCTATTTTCTTTCCTAAATTCCATTTTGCCCCCAGGGAGAAGAAACTCCATGCCTTGATGTTTCAAAGGCTTTATTATACTACCCTTTCAGGACAAATCCTTTGACTTTCTTCCAGTCTTTTTATTGTCTTTTCTCAGGTGACCTGAAGGGCTAAATCATCTCCTCCCAGAAAGTATCAAAATGGGTTACTCAGTGCATCAATTTGCTACTGTATGGCTGAGATACCTCTTCCTCCAAAGGTTAAAGCATATTCTACTGGAGCATAAACTGCTTCCTTTTCTTGTTTCAGAAACCTCCCCATATGTGACATTTGCAAGTCAGCCACACTCCTTGAGGGCTTCCTTGATCTGACTGCAAGATCAGACGCCAAGTTCTGGACTGCAGTATTATTACCATTCTTTAGTGACAGTCAGGACTCCTTTATACCACCTCCAGATGGGGCACTGCTTATCAGTCACTTGGAGTGGGATCCACATGTACATGTTTGATTAAGAAAAAGTTATTTATCTTTATAATTGTTTTTTCAAGATGCCATTATCTGTGTGGATCCCACTCCATGATCCAACCTTGATTCCCTACTTTTTTGGAGTTCTCTGAATTAGCCAGGGAACTGAGGGTGAGTTGCAGCTGCTTTGCCCTTTATTTCCTTGTGTCGGGGGAGAGCATGAGGACATTCAGGATGCAGGCATCCAGCCACAGTGGACACTGCTTTTTCCAAAGATCAAGGCACTGAGTTGGGCACCTGCAGTGGGATCTGCACAGACGAAAACATCTTGGAGAGCCACAGATACTGTAAGATAAGTAACCAGGTGTCAATATTTTTGTTTGTTTTTGCTTTTAAGGCAAAGAAGGTTTATGCAAAGTTGAAAGAAAATTCATCTGTGTTTTGATGTTAAAAAAAAAAAAAAAAAAAAGTGATGTTGCACCAGTTTGCAACTTTTTGTGGACACTTACATCAGTACACAAAGTTGCAGTGGTTTAGCTAATTTGGTGCAACATTACACCTATAATTAAAACTGGTGAAATGTGTGTATAGGATAGCCAGGGTTGTAGTCTAAGATCTGCAGTTGTGTTTTATTATGGAATCAATTATATCTTTTTGTAACCCTTGCCATAATTAAAAAACCCTGTTTGTAAACTTGGAGGCAAATTGATCTGCATCTTATAGCAAAAGCAAAATCCTTGAACTCTCACATTTTCATATTAGTAGTTATGGTGTTAAGAGAAGAGTAATTCCAACGCTTCATGACACAAAATTATCACTGTAAAGATCAAAAAGGATTTTTTTCCCGTGTTAGAGGGTTGTAATAGTGTATTACAAGAATTCTTCTTTCCTTTGAAAAAGCAGATTTTGGCCACCTTTGGTCTTAATGGCTATAGTCCAATCCAATATGTCAAATCTATATTTTTACTTAAGATAGCTCATATAGCTCTGTATATGAATTGACACTATGGTCCATACAAATTTAATGAGGCCATTTTGATTTCAAAAACTGAAGAAAAGATTATAAAACTTGAAAGATTCTTTGGATATTCCAGCAATGTACAAATTTCACATCAAATTTGGAAGAAAAATTACACTTGTGATAATTTCTTTGCCCAATGTCTAGTTTCATTCTGAAGCAAACTTCACAGCATATTTGTAATGCTGTACAGAAGGGATTTAATTATAAACTGATAGATCCTTAATTATAGTAGTGCTAATGAAAACTATTAAAATATGTGCATTTGTACCAGTGTCCTGGCTACAGCCTATCTGTTTCCAATGAGTACTAATATATATAAGAGCTTTGGAAGTCATTGGCTCTGCTTGGTGCATTAAAATTTTTTGCATATATTTAAGTAGTGGCTTCTACTTCCCAAATCTTAGCTTTATATATCAAAGCTTTTTAGTACAGTACTTTTGATTATATAAAACAGGATGTTCTTTCAGGTGGAACTGACAAGATAATAATAGTTCATCTCCCTACTTGTTATGGTCTTCAATTATTAACTATTTTTATGTGATTGGTTTGAAACAAAGAAAATCTCCCCTCCCCACCTTTTTCCCATTCAAAATGTTTAGATGTAGTATCTGACACCTTTAATTTTTCAGCAGACCCAATTGGAAGAACAGGGTCAGATCCCAGGCTGGATGTTACCCACAAAACCTGTTCAAGAAGTTCTGAATGGTCAAGGAGTAAAGTACAGTCTGAGAGTAACCTGAAGAAATTGGACACTACTCTTCCAGATAGTAAACAAGATGAAGACCATGCCTCCTTAAATAAGGACTTTCTGCCCGTAGAGATACGTGGAATTCTTGATGACCTGCAGTTGGACTCAATGATTCCAAGTACAAAGCAAGAGAAAGATGGAGAAAGGCAAAGTCAAAAATCTGCACTGCCTACACAAGGTGCCAGGAGCCACAGTCCAACAAAAAGGAAACCAGACAAATTAGCTGCTAATGAAGAGCCTCAAGTTATTTCCAAGAAGCGTCACTATGACACAGATGAGGTTCGCCAGTACATTATTAGACAGCAAGAGGAGAGGAAGAGGAGGCAGAATGAAGAGAAGAAGGCACAGAAAGAGGCAACAGAACGGAAGAACAAACGACTTCAAGAGCTTTACAAGAAACAGAGAGAGGCTTTTGCTAAGGCAAAGATCATGCCAACTTCTGGACCTTCAGCAGCTAGGCGACTACAGGATACCTATTCTAAATTGTTGCTGGAACACACTTTGCTAGAGGAAACTTCTCAGCTTCCTATTGTGCAGGAAATGCAGGTATGGCAGTTTCACTGTCTCAGTATTTTAAAGATAGGCATAGAAATAGAAAGGAGAATGCTTAGGAAGGTCCTGAATTATCTTAATTATCTATAGCAGTTAAGGAAAGAAGCACATTTTATACCTATGAAAACAATAATCTATACTACAAATCAAAATTTTATTTGCCCACAAGACAGATAAACTGCAGTCAGCAAGATACACAATAATGGTGAATGGAAATTCAGCCTCTTGTAATTCTAACCAGCATCTGAGTTGAATGTATTGATTAACTGATACAATGATGAAACTTAAGAAATGCATATAATAAAACTCTTCAGACTGAATGAGGAGCTTCAGTTCTGCTTACTTTGGCAGAGCTGTGACTATTAAGGTCATTCAATTCACTCAATTTGAGGCTGAATGTGAAACATGGTTGTTAGATGACAGGTCATCACTGTTAACTTTCCTGGTTCCTGTTTGGCTGGGTCTGTGTGTGAGTAAAGCTTGTGTTCCAGTCAGTTTTGTTGGGACAAAAATCTTGAATGCCCTCTCCTTTTTTCTATTTTTGCGTGCTAGTAAAACTTGAATGTTAAGTTTCTTCTAGTCCTTTTGACTTTAATGAGACTCAAGCTCCTCAGTCACTTTTAAGTGCTTCTGAAAATTTTGCTGTTAGTGTCTTCTCTTTATTTCTAGCCCAGGCCTGGATATCAACCATCTGGGGAATCTGACAAAGAAAACAAGGCACAGGAGCGTCCTCCTAGTGCATCTTCCAGTAGTGATATGTCCCTGTCGGAACCTCCACAGCCTCTTGTTAGGTAAGTAAGCATGGACATTTCAGTCAGGGACTTCTAGTTCTCCATAGAACATATAGTACACTTTCTAAAACAATTGCTTTTATAGTGATTAGTGATATAAAAGTGTTCTGTGACGGTAAGAATATTTGAAATGCAGTAATACATTTTTATTTTGAGGTTGTATAGGAATCCGATGCACAAAAAATTAAATTTTGATTACCAATCTGCCTCAAAATTATAGCATCCATAAATAATATTTAAAATATTATTGACATCAGCTGCTGATGTTCTTCTCTAGATATCTCAGAGAGATGTGCATTCCACATCAGGGACTGGTCTTTCCTCTGTTATCACCTCTGTGCAAGAACAAGTAATCATATAACCATATCTGCCAGATAGATTATCATTCTCTATTTGAATCACCTCATTATTTTCTTCCTCACTTTCAGACTGAGGTTCCAACTTTTGATTCTTGCCTTCAGGGCTCCAAGCAAGTCTGTTTTTGCTTGCATCTCTAGTCTAACCTATTCCTATTCCCCAGCTTGATCCTATTTCCCTCTTTTGCCTCCTCCAAAATACTCAGTTTATATCCTTCCACCTTGCCTTCATACATGGAACAATCTCTCTTCCTCTTGTGTAGCAAGCAGACTCTTGCTCATTTTCTGTGAAGCTTTTCAATAATTCACTAACGTCAGAAGCAGCATGGAGTGGAATCTCTGCGCAGTGTTTTGACACAAACTGTCATCTGGTCATTTGATCTATTGTCTTAATTTAGGTTGTAAGTCCTTTGGAGCATTCACTGCCTTTTGGGCATTTAAACTAATGGACACCATTTAATACATTTAATCAAATTTATGTTAACAAAATATTCTGGATGCGCATTGAAACATGCAAAAGTGAGGAAATGACTGTTAAGGCTACATACACATCCTTAACTCTGTCCCTTTGTACATATGCCTTATGATCTGGTCTTTAATTACATGATCACTTACCATTTCTTAAATTTATTTATCTCATTACCTTGGTCAAATTAAAACGCAGTTTTGTAGTGTAGCAATATTTGTTTCTTAGGCAGGAAGCGTTTTAGCTAGGGCTAGGAAATTCAAGTGGTAATAGTTCAAATACTACACTGGTATTTCTGTATAATGCGTATGAATATACTAGTGTGATGGGCACCTTAAGCAATGCCTAGATGTGGGTGCTAATAAGAGGGAAGAACTGAAACTAGAATAGCTGCATAATTTATTTGGAGAGCCACGTACAGTAGTAAGTTAAGAAGCAAGACTTAGCTGGTGGGTTTCTCAGGAAACCTAATATTCAGACTATGTGCTAGTAAGATTAAAGAAGGAAATTCCAAGACTGTAGTCTTTCTACACGGAAGGGGAATTCATTTGTAGAACCCTAGTCAGAGGAAACTTAGCTATAATAAGACTTTTATTTTATGTATACATTTGTAAATATGCTTATATTACACATTAAATGTGTCTAGTCTTTGCCAGTGTGTCAGTTGCTATGAAGTGTTGGGAGGGTAATGTGAGTAAAACTGGAGAGGATTCTCTGGGTTTGGAAGATTCCATGAGACTGGAGTGGCAGGGAAAAAGGGTGTCATCTTTACTGCATTCTGTAAACTTCTGTAAAAATATTGCTTTTTCTTACCAAAGAATGCTATCTATACAACATAATGCAATTTAAGAGAGTATTTAGACTTTGTATGTATATGCTGCATATTTTATGTAAATACAGGATAGAGCATTTTTGTTTTTGGTACATCTATAATTTCTGGAATCAGAGGGGTAGCCGTGTTAGTCTGGGATTGCAGAAGTGACAGAGTCCTGTGGCACCTTAAAGACTAACTAAAGTTTTAGAGCATAAGCTTTCGTGGACTAGTACCCACTTCGTCGGATGCATCCACGAAAGCTTATGCTCTAAAACTTTAGTTAGTCTTTAAGGTGCCACAGGACTCTTTGTCACTTCTATAATTTCTGTTTCCCAAAAGGTTGTTGTATTTTGATGTCTGTAAAAACCACTTTTGTTGCAAAGATATGTGTTCACATGAGCTCTTAGTACTTCACAAATGTTCCACTTGGTCACAAAATTCAATCTTGTCTTTTGATTCTAGAAATGATTTGATGGAGCCAACGTGGATACAGCCAGATAGACTGAGCTCAGGAGTTCAGTGCTCTCGTTCACAGCCTCTTACTGGCTCAAGTGCAGGACTTTTCTCCCAGCTTTTGGATCTGGAGCAGTTGGGCCTTTTGCCAAAGGACTTTGACTCAGTACTGTCAACCAGGAGGAACCACAACACAGCTGTGGGATCATTGACTTTGACACCTCAGCCTTACCTGACTTCATCTGCTCCACAGCAAGATCTCTTGGTAAAGCCTTGTACCAGCCAATATAAGAGTAAACTGGATCGTATTGCAGCTCTGAAAGCTACAGCTGCTTCTTTGTCTAGCAGAATTGAAAGTGAAGCCAAGAAGTTAGCTGGGGCTAGCATCAACTATGGCTCAGTGTGGAACTCTGAGCAGCTACTGCTAGGGAACCAGGATGATGTACACTGGGCTAAGGCTGTGAGTCCCCCTGTGAGAGAGGATAATGAAGATGTTTTCTCAGCCAGAATTCAGAAAATGTTGGTTACTTGTGTGTCTCATACAACCTTTGATGATAACCTTCCTGGAGTGGGTAACCTTAGTGAATTTAAAAAGCTCCCTGAGACTATCAGGCCTCATACTGCAGCAGTCAGCCTTGGAATGAGATCCCCAGTGAGTCACAGACCTGAAGGAATGCTAGGACATTTATCAAAGAGGCAAACTGACTCCCCTGGGTCTGAAAATCAGGCTTATAGTCAAAACAACGGCATAATTCTTCACAATTCCAGCACGGATTCAATCAGTGAAGGACCTCTTCTAAGTGAAGGAAGTCTCTCTGAGGAGGAAGGTGACCAACGTAAGCAATCTCCTTTGAAAATTGCTGAGGTATTAAAAGAAAAGGAGTTCTGTGTTGGGGAGAGAACTGCTTTTGAGCCTATAAAAGAGTTTCAGAAGGAGGCAGAAAAGTATTTACCATTTTTCACACAGACAAGTGGCACACAAAGCAAGGGACCATGGGAGGAACTGGCCAAGGGAAGTCCTCATAGTGTCATCAACATATTTGCAAAATCTTACCAACTACATGGAAAAGGTAAGGAAAAGAAATGGAAATATCACACCAGGAGAATCTTGTGTACATTCATAATTTCCATATTGACTGTATTTTGTAGTTGAATTCACTGGTGATGACTCAATTTTCAAGTATCTCAAGAAATATGAAGATGGATTAATAAGGAACTGTTAATAAGGGATAAGTGTGAAAGATAAAGTGTTATTTATTTATTCTTTCCTATAACACAAGAACCAGGGTCATCCAATGAAATCAATAGGCAGCATGTTTAAAGCAAACAAAAATAAGTTCTTCACATAACACACAGTCAACCTTGGAACTTGTTGCCAGGGGATGTTGTGAAAGCCAGAACTGTAACTGGGTTCAAAAAAGAATTGGATACATTCATGGAGAAAAGGTTCATCAATGGCTATTAGCCAGTATGGTCAGGGATGCAGTCTCATGCTCTGGATGTCCCTAGTCTCTGACTGCCAGAAGTTGGGAGTGGACAACATGGGATGGATCACTCCATTACCTGTTCTGTTCATTCCCACCACTGAAGCACCTGGCATTGACCCTTGTTGAAAGACAGGATACTGACCTAGGTGGACCATTGGTCTGATCTGCTATGGCCATTCTTATGATTCACAGGGAGGTTTTGTGGATGTAGTTTTGAGTAATAATTGATTGACCTGATTTTATTTTTTCCTGCTCCAGGAAGAGAATTCCATTGTTTTTGGAAACAGAAGATTGCTTTTGTACTTAGGTTGCTACACTCCTGCAGAGTGTAGGTAATTAGAACCTTGGACCTATTCAACTGTTAAATGCAACACAGTCTAATTTGGGAGTGAATTGTATTTTTTAAATGTATTTACCATGATTTTAGAACATTGAACTATATGTGGTATATGTTAATTTTATATGTTTTTAGAATTGTATACTTAGGGTTTATCTGGTATCTTGTCATATCCAAAGTGCTGTTACTCCTAACTACCTTGGATTGGGTTTGAGGATCAGAATGTGTTTGAAAGGTGACTTCACCCCTTACGGTACCAAACAGTTTCTCCATAGAAATCTCCCTAACGTCTCCTGGTTTGTAAGCCACCTGCATTTTTCTCTTTCCCTCCCCATTTTGTTAATCTCAAGTCCATTATGCTCAGTGGAGCACTGACCCTTTAAATATACTTCAAAAACATGCTGTTGTGGACATCTGCTTTCAGTTTGGCATCTATAACTATTTTCAGACCACTTTGCCAGCTTCTGGGTTGGAAAGCTTTTTTTAAAAAATTAAATAATAAAAGGGTCTTGTTGCTGAGAAAAAGGTAAGTCCTGCCCCTCTTCTTTCTTTTCAGGTTTCTTTAATGTAGCTGGGCAAGTGGAGCCAACGGGGGGAGCTGAGCCAGTGGTTGGGAGTATGCTTCCTCCTACCACAGCTCCATTTCAAATCCACCTACCAATCCCACCGATGCGATTTCTTAAGTGAGTTATTTCTAACAAAAGGATCAAGCTTTGTGCCAAAGCTTTAACAGCATTTCATCTCGTTCTCTTCCCATCTCAGTTATTCCTGAAATATGGAATGCATACTATTTGCAAGATTTGCTTAATGTAGTAATGTCAGTGACTGCATATATGTCAGATTCTCTTTACTCACCAAAACAGTGCTGCACAGTCAGGGATAGATTATTTCTGTAGAGGGTAGACTTTTTTTTTCCTTCAACTCTTCATATGTTGTCTTATCCAATGGTAGCTCTGAAAAATAGTTTGGCAGACAACAGACAGTTAATGAACTGAGATCTCTGTAGCAATCTCTGGTCTTCATAGATTAAATGTTACTGATATATCAGTAGGCAGAATCTTTCTTGCTAAGTGAGCAAATTTATAGTGTTAATTGCTCTGTATGATGCCTTGGTGCATATTTTCCAGAATTTTAAGGCAGGACATTGCATTCCATTCTTGTGCATAGCTATTCTGTCCTTTTACCAGTGCACTTAATTCTCCTCTGTGAGGTACTTGCTCTTGCCTTCAGGTATTGTAGTCATTTGATGCTGAATGTTTTCCACAAATTAGTTTACATTATGTCCTTTTTGATAATTTTTTTTCATTCTTCAAAGATCATGGAATTTACTCCCTCTAGCTCTCCAGATGGCTCCACTCCAAAGCGTCATTTTATCCAGACAGTGTTTTTCAAGTGGCTTGTGCTTCAGTATAGAAAGAGGCAGAATATAGTTGACATTTTGTGTTGGACATCCAATGTCAGTTCTATCATATTCATTTAGCATGTTTCTATTGGGAAGGCATTCTTTCTGACTGAGTACTGATGGAAGTAATGAAGACCGGGAGTATCATTGCCTGTCATGTGAACTACATGGAGTTTAGTATCAACTGTCTTTTTTTTATTTTTCCTTCCCTTTTTCACAGGATTTGAGGAAAGGTCAAATGGAGGGTCTCCAGTCCTGCGACCTTTACTTCCTACCATGAGTCCTCCAGATAGTGTTGTTACATATGAAGATGACTTTGTTTCATCACAGGGCAGTGGAACTTTGACAGACAAACAGATTGCTCTTGAGCCTAGGTAACTATGTAAAAACATTTGGAGAAAATCAAAATGAAAAATGATACTGAATTCCTGAGTACTTATAAGCAGCTTCCTTTTTGCATCAAGTAACATGTGGATATCTCCCAAAAGGGTACTGTTATGCTGTTTATCCCATTAGTGAAAAAGGTGATTCCTTGCTGTAGGATTTAGCAAATAATTTAGAACCTCAGAATTATGAACACCTC
This sequence comes from Dermatemys mawii, assembly GCA_007922305.1. NCBI lineage: Eukaryota > Metazoa > Chordata > Testudines > Dermatemydidae > Dermatemys > Dermatemys mawii. Next base: position 1,450,394 of record ML677352.1, read on the forward strand.
AGGAATGGAGATTGTTCGTAACTCTGAACAAAACATTATGGTTCTTTCAAAAGTTTACAACTGAACATTGACTTAATACATCTTTGAAACTTTATTATGCAGAAGAAAAATGCCAGTTTTTACCATCTTAATATAAATGAAACAAGCACAGAAACAGTTTCCTTACCTTGTCAAATCTTTTTTTTAAAAATTCCCTATATTTTTAGTAGTTTACATTTAACACAGTACTTTATTGTATTTGCTTCTTTTTTTGTTGGTCTCTGTTGCTGCCTGATTGCGTACTGCTGGTGCCAACTGAAGTGTGTGGTTGACCAGTCAGTTCAAATCTCTGGGGTTCATAACTCTGAGGTTCTGCTGTATCTGTGGCCCTACACAATTAATATGTCAAGCTGCATGGTCTAGGAGCAAGCAATATAGGATAGAGAACTGAGTACTTCTGAGACCTAATCCTGGTTCTGCCCTGACTTATGTGGGCTTGGGCAAGTCACTTAACCCTTCTGGGTCTGTTGCCCCATCTGTAGAATATGAAAATAATAGTTCCCAACCTTTCATAGCTGTTATGAAGCTTAATGTTCAAAACTCTTTGAAAATATTAAGTCCTCTGTAGTTGCCAAATTATAATGTATTACTGTCTTTTTGTAAAAGTTGTTGTAAATATCTAGAATTTTTTCAAGGTTCCAATAAGGTTTAGTAATAGAAATATATTTTTTTAAAATTCTGATAGAATTTTGAAACTTTCTCTGTAACTGTTTGGAATTCAAGACCATGACATTCCAGATCTTCCAATTTATTGTGACAATGGTTGGATTCAAATTACCTGCTGAATTTTTTCAAAATTCAGCTACATTGAATTTTCCATTGTTACAGCTCAGATTTGAGGGGTTTGGCATGGGATAGAGGAGAACTGACAATCCTAAGAACTTGTTGGGGAAGGAGAGCAGCAACAGATGTTTGTCTGTGGTTTTTGTCTAGGCCTGAATACGTTGAGGACAGAGCTCATTTTTCATGTTGATTATATGGCCAGCTGTAAAAATGTTCTCTTCCCGAAGAAAACAATTTAGCTTCTAATACAATTTACCACCTTTCACATAACACTGTCCCTTTCATGTTTTTCATAAATGCATGACCCTGTTGAAAAAGTCTTAAGTTCTACAAGTTTATCAATAATATCAGATGTCCATATGTAATTTAGATTTCCATCAACTTCAGGGTAATCCATATGTGTATCCAAATCTGTAGTTGAATGCCCATAAAATCTTGTATTTGAAATTATGCAAATATCTGTCTTTCGTAATTTTACATTTGGGCTGAAATTTAGTACACTCAGAATCAGGTCTAAGTTCTGTGTGTCCTAGCAACTGCTACCAGTATCTAATATCAAAAGTCATCTTGTTTCTCAGAATGGGTTTGTAATGCGGCAACATAAAATTGACCCTGATTTTAATCATCCATCTCCTCAAGAAAGTCATGTGGATTTCTTGTGGCATGTAATAGAGGAGTGTTTTTTTTGTTCTATGGCAGTATCAGTGGCAGCAGCAATTCCAGCATTCATGAAGAGCTTCCCAGCAGGAAGTCTTCTCATGAATACCAATCTGTAGAGCTAACCTCCCAGCATTCACCTGGACGTTGGTCTGCAACATCTTCTCGCTCATCTGGATCTTCTAAAAGGAGAGGGAAAAAGGAAAGTAAGTGCAATGTCGAGTATAGACTCACTTTTATCACTTTTGTCAGATGTTTATATTGGTACGTTCATATTTTTAAAGGATTTTGTGGGAGATTATTTAGTGTGTTTGATTAAGCATTTTCACTTATCCAGGGGTTGACGGTACAGCATCTGAAATCTAGCACCAGTGTAGTAGAAAGCCTTGTTTACTCTTAACGCTGTATGAAAATGTCATTACTGTTACTATTACTGTTCTAAAGAGGAAGCAATTGTCTATTTTTAGCAGTTACTTTCTCATGCTTTGACCATGTAAGATGCTCATTTGTAACTTAGTCTGTTACAAATTCAGTGAATATTGAAACAGTGTTGTTAATGCTATTTCTACCAGAAACCTCACTATACTGTTTGTGGTGATCCTGTTTTTGGCCTTGTCATGCAGTAACTGTTAAAAACAATCAGTTGAGAAACGTAACAGTATTGTGATAAAATGTGCTATATTAAGCAAACTGTCTAAAAAAAGACCTACCTTTTTTTTTTTATGTAACCTAGAGATTATCCTCAAATTCTAATATTAATTTTAAAAAATCCATTCAGCTTCTATGAAATTAAAATAATAGCCACCTTTGTGGAGCAGATAGCAAACTTACAATATAAAGTCCATCATTAGGCTATGAAACAAATGTATCTTATGCATATAAATTAATAAATATCAAACCTCTTATGGTAGTCTCTGTTACATTAGAAATGGAGCAAAATATAACCTGACAAATGGGAAATTAATTTTATGCTTTTAATACTAAATTTAAAATGTGGTTACAGTCAGACAAGAAATTGTATTGTTGGAGGTTCCATATTCTCTCTGTGGCTTCTGTATCAGAATTCCTCAGTGAGCAAGTTAAAATAGGAATTTTTCTAACCATTTCCACAAAAATTGATATTTTCAATTTAAATTGCCAGTAATTGTGTGTGCATTTGGGGTTTAGTTGACTATTTTGATGAAGAATGTGTGAGGCAGACAGAATTGGCTATTATACACTCATGGCTGTATTGGCTCTGTAGTAAATTTAAATAGATACGATTCAGAACAGGAGCAGTTCTTGAGTAAAAAGGTGTCATATTTATTTAAGAGCACTTTAGGCTAGATAAGGCCCTTTTTAAGAGAGGGAAAAGTTCCACTCAATTGTTTCTTTGTTGCTAATAAATGCTGAACTTTGGATTCAACTATATTGGTATTATACTTTGCAGAGCTAGAATCTTTCAATGGAAGTTCACACCACTTTCAAGTGGAAGATGGCAAAATGCTTTCTGAGTCAGAGCGCGGGTCCCAGCAAACAAAGAAGTCCTTGCCTAGCAACAGAGTTTCTAATAGAGACCATGAGCAGAACGCAGATACTGATAGCACTTTGGAAGAGTTGTCTGGACATTCTTTGATGAGGTAAAGTGGACCTTTATAAGACATCATGCACATTTTACTAGAACTTGGTGTTGAGTTTTACTATGTAGTGCATAGTACAAGTGCAACCATAGTGTAGAGGTGGAGAAAGGATTTGCAGCTTGATCTGCTCTTTCAGCACTACATTGAATAACTTTGTATAAAAGTCTTAAATTATAACCTGGTTACTGAAAATTCTACCATCTATCTGGATAAGTTAGTAATAGTAATTTAAGTTTACTAGTGAGACACCTGTACTTGGAATAAACATAGTTTAAAAGATGCTGTCTGATTAATTTTTAAAAATTAATCAATTTAAAGAAAATATTGAAGCTGCCACTATCATTCTGAGAGAAGACATAGAGTTTGAATATTATTTGTAGGTTTGTGGCAGCTTTTGTAATGAATACAGCTGCCTCATTTCAGCATAAAAATGATTCTCAAGGTCTGGTCTGTCTTGATTAATGCTCCGAAGGAAACTGTCAATTTCAGTTCTTTGAAATGGACTAGTTTAAAAGGATCAATTTTCTGATGGAATACGCTTTAAATCAAATGCTCTGAAAACATTTTAATGTTTGCAAATATTTGAGAGCTTTTCTTAGGGCTGTCGATTAATTGCAGTTAAGTCACGTGATTAGCACAAAAAAATCGTAATTAAAAAATTAATTGCAGTTTTAATCGCACTATTAAGCAATAGAATACCAATTGAAATTTATTAAACATTTTGGATGTTTTTCTACATTTTTAAGTGTATTGATTTCAATTACAACACAGAATACAAAGCGTATAATGCTCACTTTACCATTTTTACAGTGCAAATATTTATAATAAAAATAATATAAACAAAAGAAATAGTATTTTTCAGTTATTATTTAGCGTCTGCATAGTCCTCTAGCCAAGCAATAGCGTCTTCAGGGGCGTGATGCAGTTCTTCTAGGTCACCGCTGAACCTAGTCAGCAGACATTCATCGACAATGTGTATCATCGTCTGTGTTGTGCCACAGCTGCATAAAGGGCTGTCCCGAAGGCCCCAGCGATACTGGTTAGCTGCACAGAGACCTTGCCAGGGCCGGAACCTGTTCAACAGGGACCATTGGCGATGGGGCAGGTCAAAACCACGCAGGCAGGTTGTGAGGTCGGCAACAAGGGACTGGTTGGGGATTATAACAGATATCCATTCCTCTCACCAGACTGTTTCCACCCTAACATCCCGGCATGGCAGATGAGACCATAATGGGCGATGTGAAGGCAAATATGCAGCTGGTGATTTTAAAAGCTCATTTTACAGTGGCAAGCTTGGGTTGATGCGTACTTTCTCCAGTAACTTGCCAGTGCCAACCTCTCATCTGATAGGAGAAGCAATATTGCTCAGAACTGGAAGCCATGACAGTGAAGTCGGATGCAGGGTGCCAGAGATGATCCGCATGGCAGCATGTTACGCCGTATCCACAAGTTTGGTGTGTGACGATTGACTCCATACTGGTGCACCATACTCTGCCACCGAATATGAGGTGGCAATAGCTGACATCTGCAGAATAGGAGCACTGACACCCCATGCTGAACCTGCCAGTTTGCTAAGAAGATTATTACCCATCTTGACTTTAGCTGCTGTCTTCTTCAGGTGGGCATGGTAACTTGGTGTCTGATCTAACGTCACACCTAGATAGACCAGTTCTACTTCATGCTTCACTTTCTGACCATTCAAATAAACATTCAGTTCTCGGGTTGTGCTAGACTGTTTTTATGATGTTTGGTTGAAGGCGCCAAGTCTTACAGTAGTTGGCCAACTTTACCATGTCCCAGTTTTAGGTGGTATCAAGCTCATGAAATGTCCTCGTCTGGGTACTGCAATAGATGTCTGCGTAAATGAATTTTCGTGACTCCCTTGTTGATAGGTCATTGACATGAAGGTTGAACAGGGCTGGAGAAAGCACAGAGCCCTGGGGTAACCCATTGTTCTGTCATCTCTAAGCACTCGTCTTCTCCCCCATGTGGACTCTGAATTGCCTATTGTGGAGGAACAGTTTAACGATGCCTGTGACCCAAATAGCAAGACTCATGATACCTTCATGAGTAGGCCAGTATTCCATACCGTATTATATGCAACTGTTAGATGAATGAAAACGACATCTGTTTTCAAGTTTCTCTGGAAACAATTTTCAACAGATATGGTCCAGGTGAGTACTTGGTTGCATGTGCTATGACCTCGGCAAAAGCCAGCTTGGTCAGGACTCGAAATTCTCCCCACATTTCTCCTCTGTAGGACCAAGCGCACCAGTGCCTTGAAGCACACTGACAGTAATGATGTGGGACAATAGTTTGATGTTTGACTTGAGTCCTTTCCAGGCTTTAGGAGGATTTTTGTGGTGTGCCATATCTTTGGTAGCCTATCTTCACTGATGACCCTGGTGAAGAATTTCGCAAACCAAAGCCGAGCACGGGGGCCAAGGTTTTTCAGAAATTCTGGAAATATGTTGTCATAGCCCACAGCTGTTCTACACTTGATGCTATCCAGTCTGTTAAAGTGAATGGTTCTTGGCAGCTTCTGATCTGGTGTACACGTTTAAACATATGCCATTCGTTCTTCACTTGTCTTATCACCTGTTTCTCCAAAGGTGCTCTGGCCACTTTAAGTAGGTATCCAGCTACCTGGTTGACTGTCACTGAGGGTCAGCAGAGTGCAGGTGGTTGCTGTGCTGCTCTCAGGCATCAGAGCAGACTCCAACACTTGCGGCTGGAGTAGGTAAAGCTCATCCTCTTGATCGTCTCCTCCCATCTAGCTCGGCAAGCAGCATCCAATGATTCAGTCACATGGTTAGCAACATCTTTCCTCATCAAAACGGGATGTAGGCCGGGAGGCAAACACGTGGGATGGCTCTGCAGGCTGTCTTATAAACAACACCACAGAAGTGACGATGGGTCTCATTTACCAAGATATGCCGGCTGGTATTGTCACCACACTCTTCTCCAGTGCTTCTCTCTTTCCCCAGTTGGCCTTTTGGAAATTCCACCATTTCTTTTTGGAACTCTTGAGAACTGGGAGCTGTAGCCTGACATGGATCAGCGACGGTCTGTGTTGGCTGTGTGGAAAGCTATTCAAGACCGTTATCAACGACGGTCTGTTGCTGGCCAAGGATGACCATGAACGGAACTGATCCAGCACAAGTCAGGAGAATAGTCATGATCCCATCTAGAAGAATGGAACGTGCCTTGCTGCTTAGCATCGTGGATAAGAGTGAGGTCATTTTGAGATGCCCAGGCTGCAAGTTGTTCACCGTCGGTGTCCACCTCCTTATACCCCCAGTCTGTGTGATAGCCGTTGAATTCTCCAGTGTAGACAGCTGGGTGTAGCACGCTTGGTAGAACCTGTTAGTTCCAGCTGACACTAGGAGGCTTGTAAATGTTTGCTAGCCAGATACCACCAACCTGGATAGTGTCACAGAATTCAGGAGACATCAGCTGAGTGGCATCTGCAATATTGGACCAAATGTATGTGGCTCGGACGTGCTTTGGGTGTGCCACATGACACAACAGGTCGAAGCCATCAATACTGTAAAGCCAAGTTTCATCAGTTGCTGTGTGTATCTCCTGCAAGCAAATTATGTTGATAGTGTGTCAGTGAGCAAGAACACTGAGTACATCATGCTTGTCAACCAACAAACCCTCTATGTTAGGTTGTAACACTCTGTGACAAGGCAAGGCCAGACAGCTATAGAAAAGTAGTGAGAAACAGGTATGTTAGCCCCAGGCTAAGCAAATCCCTGTTACCATGGAAACTAAATGGCAGTTGCTCCAAGTTAATCAAGACATCTGGGGCCAATTAAGATCCTTCCAGAAAGCAGCAGAGGTTGACTGGGACACCTAAAGAAAATCAGGGGCTGACTGAAATGAGTTAAAAACCTTCCAGCTAGGTGGGCGCGTGTGTCAGGAGCTGTAGGAGAGAACTATGCTATTGGAGGAGCTAAGCAGTAGAAATCCGTATCAAGCGTAAGGAAGGAGGCCCTGAGGTGGGGGTGTAAGGGAGCTTGAGAATGTATGTCTCCTGCTCTGTTTCACCCACATTTTGCCGTATATTTCATGTTATAGTAGTCTTGGATGTTGACCCAGCACATGTTCGTTTTACTGCATATTTGACAAAATGCAATGTAAAATTTCTAAAGATAAATACAGCATTTAACACAAGGTTTAAGAATCTGAAGTGCCTTCCAAAATATGAAAGGGATAATGTGTGGAGCATGCTTTCAGAAGACTTAAAAGAACAAAGCACCAATGCAGAAACTACAGAACCCGAACCACCAAAAAAGAAAATCAACCTTCTGCTGGTGGCATCTCACTCATGATGATGAAAGTGTACATACGTCAGTCCAAAGCAGTGCAGACCGTTATTGAGCAGAATCTGTCATCAGCCTAGACACTTGTTCTTTGGAATGGTAGTTGAAACTTAAAGGGACGTACAAATCTTTAGCACATCTGGTACATAAATATCTTGCAACGCAGTTACAACATGCCATCCGAACACTTATTCTCACTTTCAGGTGATATTGTAAAAGAGAAGTGGGCAGCATTACCTCCTGACAATGTAAAAACAACTTGTTTGTCTGAGTGATTGACTGAATAAGAAGTAGGACAGAGTGGACTTTTAGATTCTAAAGTTTTACATTGTTTTATTTTTGAGTGCAGTTTTTTTATATCATTCTACATTTGCAAGTTCAACTTCCATGGTAAAGAGATTGTACTACAGTACTTGTCTGCAGTGAATTGAAAAATACTGTTTCTAATTTTTTACAGTGCAAATATTCGTAATAAAAATAAATATAAAGTGAACACTGTACACTTTGTATTCTGTGTTATAATTCAAATCAGTATATTTGAAAATATAGAAAACATCCAAAAATATTTAAATAAATAATATTCTATTATCGTTTAAGAGCACGATTAATTTTTTTAATAGTTTGACAGCCCTAGTTTTCTGCCTCACTGTTGCTGCTTAGAACAGCCTTTAGAGTGCTCTGAAGTGCAGCATCAAATGGGCTCAGGCTTACCCCTCTTTCTCCTATTCTTTCTTTCTGGATATATGCCTACCTGTTGACTCTGGAGATTTAGTTTCAGTTTTCTTGCAGCTACTATGGGTAAAAACCTTTGTGCAAAGGCTGTGAAAGTGTGTGTGTGTGTGTGTGTGTGTGTGTTCCTCCCTCATCCCTGCCAGAACATTGCATCAGTGGTGGTGACATACCAGTATGAGACTGGAAGAGCAACTGATCAACGGAACATTGAAATAGACTCTACATTATGCTGTCAAATTTACAAAATAAACTTGTGGAAAAATTAGAGACTTTTTTTTTTTTTTCCTCTAGACCTTTTAATTATGGTAATCATAGGTGTTATCTGTAGTAATAGCAGGTACAAAATAGAAGTGATTTTCTAATTAATACTGTTCCTTTTAATCTTTATTTCTATACCAAACAACTGCAAAGAAAACCCTGCCCTATACAGGCATCTTTCAGGTCAATTGCTGAAAAGGTACTGAAGCTAGCTTTTCTTTTTCCATTTCACAAAGAGGAGTTTGTAAGAAGCTAAAAGAAATAGATAGACTACCTATAAAGAACTGTTGCAGTCTCTGCCAGTAGAAACCACAAGAATGTCTTTGGCTGGGGTGACTATGGGCTCCCTGATGAATGAGCCTATGACAGTGTGATGTTTTGTGCAAGGATGGGTTTCTGCTCCAAATGAGTGTAGTGAGGGAGAGAATTTAATACCCATCCTTGCTGCTGTTGCAGTTCATGTTTCCATTAACAGTGTCATTGAAAATTGTATCTTGTCTCAAATATCCTTCTAAAGACATACAAGTTAGTTTTCATGTGTCTGTTCACTGTGGGCCTGTAGAGTGATTGTAATGAATTGGCTTACTGTAGTTGAAATATTAAACCCAGAATTGGGTTTGAAAACCACCTTCTGGCCTGATCACATGATGAAATGAGTTATGCCATTGTTTTAATATGTATCTGGAAGGCTTCCCCGTGATTTAAGCATCCACTGTTGATCATCTTTGCTTTCATAATTTTGGAATGTTAACATCTTTGTATGTATTTGAATCATTTTCTGAAAGTCTTTGGAAAGCAATATACTGAAACTTCCCTCCACAGGCAGTTTTCATGTTGTATTTCATTAACTATTACTATTTAATACAAATTTAGGACTCTTTAGCATTTGCCTAATTTTGCAAAAGGAGATTAATATTTCAAGGTAACAGCTCCATCATAGCCACTTGCACCTCTAGAGCATTTCTAAACTGTAAAGAGCTTCTCTAATATCAGGTTCTTCTCTAGATAAAGTTAAGTTCCTGGCCAAGACTTTCAAAACAAGGTGCCTAAAGTTAGACTCCTAAATCCATATTTAGACACTTGAATGTGGCCTAATTTTCAGAAGTGCAAAGTTTCTATCAAATTCCATTGAAATTGATAGGGGCTGCTGGATAATCAGGCCACTTATTCTGGTGCCTAAGAATGAAATTAAGGGGCTAACCTTAGGCATTTATTTTTGAAAATCTTTGCCCCATGGTACAGAGAGAAATGTTTATCTATGGGATAATCAAGGAGTCCTTTCACCTTTTGATGTAGTTACTTATGTGAAGGATTATAGGGTAATTTCTACAGTATGTTACTGGCCTCAAATTGATAATTTAATAACTGTTTATGAATTTGACTAGTATGAGATTTTTTTTTCTCTGTTTAGAACCTGTAAGTAATCCTTGTTCCTTTGTTATTTATATACTAACTATGCTTGATACTATAGAACAACATTATCAAAATTTGTCCTGAAGTGGAATGCATATGTAGTGAGCCACTTCTTAAATGCAGGATAGGCACCTGCAAATCAAAGGAGAGCATTCCTTGTACATAGTCTGTTCAAATGTAAACAAAGGAGATTTAGGTTATTACTGTCATCCTTGCACTAAAATGGCTGGGCATTGGAGACTACTGATCTTTTCGTGGTTTGATTTTTCTTTCAGTCTCTCAGACAAGGGAAGGCCTCAGAATACCCCAACCTCTCCCCCATCGCCAGGCTCCCAGAAACTGTTACAGTTTGACTCTCTAGGAAATACAGCGGACAGAGCAAGATCCCCTGCAGGCTTTCCTGGGACTACAGCTTCAGCGTTCAAGCCCAATGTACCCATCTCTGACTTGAGCCTGGGAGCTAGCAAGACAGGAGCAGCAGCAATGGCTGGTGAGCTGGCTCCATTCAAGCCCAACTGATATAATGAAACTTCCTCTTTATTTGTTCTCTTTGTACTTATGTATAGTTTCGATCATGCAAGCTAAGGCTTGTCTACACTTGAAATGCTACAGCTGCAGTGTGGCAGCAGCACTGCTGTAGCCCTTCAGCACAGACACTCGTGCTTGTCGTAGGTAATCCTCCTCCCCAAGAGGTGGAATTCTTCTGTCGACCTAGCACTGCCTACATAGGGACTTAGGGTTGCTTAACTACATCGTTCATGGGGTGTGGATTTTTCACACCCCTAAGCAGCATAGCTGGGTCCATCTAATTTTTTAGACCATCCCTAAGTCCTGTAAATGTTAAATAGTAAGTATTCTCTTACAGGATCCATGCGCTTCTCTCCGGCTGGTCTCCAGCATCGTTTTTCAGCAGAGCTCAACTACTTGAGTGCCATTGAGGAATCTGTACGGCAACTCTCAGATGTAGAACGAGTGCGGGGCATATCACTTGCCCAGCAGGAGAGTGTTTCACTGGCTCAGATCCTAAAGGTGCCTGGAAAAGTTCTTTTACTTGCTTTAACCCTCTTGTTCTGTATTTTGTGAGGGGGAAAAAGTAACCAAAGCACTGTAATTGAAATAGTTTTGCTGCTGATCTGAAACAATCCACAGCTGAGGTGATGCAATCTATTTGAAAATGTCCAATATATAAGATCAATAACTGCATCATCTTCTCTGTTCTTATCAACACACCACTGATGAGTCAGAAGCTTCTACCACTAGTATGTCATTGGCAGAAATAATTGTTTTTATTTCATATCACAATAAAACTAGAATTTGTTTACTTGCTATGTTTGGTACTTGGCCCTTAGGCAACGCAATTGTGGTTGTTCAGGCTGGGTTCTTGGTCTTATTCTGGGTATTTCTTGGTTGAAATCTGCTCCTCTTCACAAAATTAGCTACTTCCCAAGCAGAACAAGCAAACCTTCCAGATTCTGATTTCTTTTGTACCCAGAGGGAAAGGGGGGTGAGAGGAATATATGTAGTTGTCAGCTCCCTCACCAGCAAGATATTGGTGCCGGAAGAGAGATTGAAGGTTTGACTTTAGCATAGGAAACTAAGAATTAGAACAGCATTCTGACTTTAAGTTAGCTACAGTTAGTGGGGTAGGTTGTGGAATCTAGATGCAGATTCCTTTACTTAACAATAAAATATCTCAATCTGTAGGCACAGCAGCAGCGACATGAGCGGGACTTGGCTCTTTTGAAACTCAAGGCTGAGCAAGAGGCATTAGAGAGTCAAAGACAGTTGGAGGAGGCGAGGCAGAAAGCAGCTCAGGTAATGTCTACCTTCAAGAAATGCGAAATGTGTAAGAGATGAGCTTTGAATCTGTAAGTAAACCTGTGTCCAGAAATATTCTTAATGTGAAGTCCATAGATAGTCTGGAAAGGGTGAAGGAATTTGAAGTATCTGACCAAAACACGTCAGAGACAAATCTTAATCTGATTTTTTTTCTTTAAGGCTGTAAACTCAACACGAATAGTAATGCTACTCACCAAGAGTAATTATCATCTTGCTGTTTTTTCTTTATAGGTCCATGCAGAATCATTGCAGCATCTGGTCCAGTCACGAAAGGAGGCCGCAGAAGCACTACAGGAGACCACATGTAAAATTGCAGCTCAGCAGGTGGAAGCTGCTCTGCTTACCACGGATGCAGCTCGCCAGATCCGTGAGGTGAGATTCTGTAAGAAAGACTTGGTGAAAATGTTCCATTGCAAAGTAGTTTTGCTACTAAAACATTCATTCTTCAGTGTAGCTTCTTCACTTTTGCAGCATGCTAGTGCTGGGAGGATTTTCAGTAGAACTTCTGGCACTGCTATTTAGAAAAAAGTGAGTGGCCTTCTTAATCCCCATGCACACCTTAGAGCATCTTACTAAGAGATAAGAATGATTCAAAGAAAGGGATCAAGTTAATGGGCTAGAGAGAGTTTTTGGATCCATGTTCTGAAGAAACTAGGGCAAAACTGAATTCAATGTCCACAGAGTTAAATGGAACATAATGATGTATAGTTAATACCTGTTGTCAGTGTACCAAGCACGTTTTCTGGGCCCACCCAATGCTTTTCTTAAGTATAAAGAGAGTTAAGTTTTTCCATTATTTTCAATAATGTTCATATTGTGACAAAGCTCTGTCCTTATCTTTGTGGATTCTGCGTTTCCTGGCGGATTTCACTCGCCTCAGAGGCTCACTGTGACTGTCCACGTGGCTCTTCTCTCTCTAGAGACAAGGTCACAGCTTATTGAGCCATTTTCATCATAAGCCAGTGAGGAGAAGCTATCCTTTTTGGCACAGTCTCGGTTGTCTCCCAATCTCAGTGGTTTATTAGGGGAGATAGAAAGGGGGGAGCCCGGGCCCGCCCTCTACTCTGGGCTCCAGCCCAGGGACCCTAATAGTATCAGTTAAGATGGCTGACCTTTTAGCCACAAAACATAATACAATTCCCTGGGATAATTCCCCACAACAGTCCCCACTTCTTCAAACTCCACTTCACCCTTACCTCAGGGCTTCGTTCCTTGCGTATGATATGTCTACCACTCAGTCTCACCAACAGCACAACTTCTTCCCACAGCTTCTGACATCCACACCCACCTGACTAACTGGAAGGCTTTTAACTGGTTTCAGCCAGTCCCTGATTTGCTTCAGGAGTCTCAATCAGGCTAGCTGTTTCTACTGATTTCTAGAAGGTTTCAGTGATACCAGGGATTTGTTTAGCCTGAGACTCACATATCTGTTCTTCAGCACTTTCCTATAGCCATCTGGCCTTGCCCCATCACAATATATATGCACACAAGAAGACATGATGGTGTGATGCAAGTTTATCAGTGTGTGTTTAAGGTTGCTATGTTACTCACGAATGATGAATACATGAGCAACTTATGCAGATCATCCAAGCCAAAAATCTTTTATGCTTCCACATTGACTGTTCTGCATAAGCCATATATATTACAGAAGAACTATTTTAGAAAAGTATTTAGTAAGTTCTTGAAAAATATTGTTGGAACTGATTGTTTTGTACCCATTCACCTGTAAAGCCAAGCTATTAGTCTCCCAAGTCTCAACACACAGATCTCCTGAGGAAGAGGAAATTTTAAAACTAGTAAATCTTGAGTTTCTGAAAGTAGAGTTCCACATATTTTAAGAAGTTTGATATATTTTGTGTACCTGATTAGAAACAAGCACCTTATACCATTGAAAATGGGGAATTCCTGAGTTTCTGATTATATAATGCCATTTCTAGTTTTGATGGTTTGCATAATATTGGACCATATATGCTTGTGGCACTTGTTCTAGACTAGGCATTTCACTCGTCAGAGAGGATCACTCGTCAGACAAGTGTAATTTTTGGGGAAAGAAGAAAATGACATTTGTTGCAGATTATCTTTAAAAAATAAATCTGTCAAGCTGTTTGGAGTTTTGGAATGTTTGTCTAAGTAAAGATCATTTAGTGAGCAGAGTTCAGGTTAATTGGCCAGAGTGGCATGATTGATATAGTTTATCACATGGCTTTTCCCACTGTGTGTATGTAAATAAAAAAATAAATGTACAGAGCAATCTGCTCCCCTTACTTAGTTGAAATTGATCCCTCTTTAAGTGTAAATTATTTGTATATTGTGGTGATGTGTGTTGTGTATATATGCCTGCAACAATGCAGCTGTGTATCAAGTATATTCCTGTATTCAGATGACAGAGTTGGCACGAACGCAGCTCTCAGATGCTATCAGTGCTCCAGCAGCTCCAATCACCACACTGTTTGACCATCAGCGGCAACATAATTCAAAGTTCATGAAAGAGCTCAGAGATCGAGCCGATACAAACAGGTATTTGACCAATACAACCTCTCACTCATTTAGAACTTTAGGAAAAGTAGTAGCAGTTGTTGTGGCCTCTTGTACTAGTTCTCCCACCATTTTTTAGGGAAAACTTTGCGGCACTTTAATGAAAGAGCATTATATGAGCATATACATAAGGAGTTCTATGTGGATAGAGTAGATAGACTAGGAAGATAAATTTAGCTTAATGTAAGGGTACAAAGACAGAATTTTTTCCCATGGTTTTCACATCATCTGTTCTGTAAAAGGTTGTACATAAGTGAGAAGTGAAACTGTTTACTCTTTTCATTGGATAGTTTTCAACCTGTTTAGTTTGGTCTGATTTAATTGGCCTATTCTTTTTTAAGTCCTTCATTCTCTTTACCCAGCAGACCCTTATTTCTCCTATTAAATTGAAGTAGACTTGTAAAAACCTTTCTGTTTTTATTCTTTATTCCAAGACTATTCAAATTTATCCAGAACATTTTTCTTTGACAGGAAAAATGAATCTGAGGCCGCTTCACAAACTAAAGAGAGGACAGCTGACTCAAAACAGACATACTCCCCTTTGTTTGATAGTTACTCGGAATCCTCAAGATCCAAGAATCATGATCAGAGGTAAAAAGAGATTAAATTATGCCATCAATTTCTGTTTTAAAAGTGTAGTAAAGTAAAAATACATACAAATGAATGCTCTGGAAAACTGGTATCTATTGGAATTTTAACCTGCCCCCAATGAAAGTTTCTTCTTAATTCCCAGTAGATGGGGATTGGTTTATGTCCCTAAGCTTGAAGGTTTCTGTCTCTTCCAAAACTTGTTTGTTTTTTAAATATTTGCTATTATAACTCTGGATATTAGTGTTGTTTATATAAAAAATCCTTAATCTACTCTTGTTTTGTGTTTCCTGCTAAGCTCAGTGCCTCGAATGAGAACTTGTTGCAACGTATTCCACAGTCTTGTGTGTTGTGAAGATATTTTTTTCCATTTTAAATTTGCCACTGTTTAATTTCATCGAATGTCCCCTTATTCTTCCCATCTCATAGAACAAGAACAGAAACTCCTCTTTTGCCTTCTCTATACCATTAATTATTTGTATATATTTTTTATCATGTCCCCTTTCTGCAATGTTCCCATTTGTGTCCTTTCTAAGGTAAACAGTACTAATCTTTTCAGTTTCTCTTTGTATGAGATTTTTTCCATGTCCCTAATCATTCTTTTGTTGCCTTTCTTTGAAACCTCTATGATTCTGTAATACATATTTTGAGATGGGGTAACTGGAACAGTAAATTGTATCTCTGGTAAAGGCATACCCTTGATCTATATAATTGCTTTACAGTGTCATATTCTGTATTCCATTCTTCATATATCCTGACATTTGATTTGTTTTTATTTGGCAGCTGCTCTGCACTGAGCAGAAGTGTTCACTGAGCTGTCTACAGGTGCCTAGGTCTCCTTCCTGGTTGCTAGTTGCTAATTTAGAACCCAGTAAGGTGTATGAGAACCTTGTTTTATTCCACCCATTATTCGTTATCTTGAATTTGTCAACACTAAATTTAATCGTTCATTGTATTGTACATTCTCCCCTAGTTTGGTTAGGTCCCTCTGAAGTTTTTCATAGTTGTGTCTGGTCTTGACACATCTAAATAACTTTGTGCCTTCTGTATATTGTACAACCTCATTGCTCACCCCATTTTCCAAATCCTAGTATACCTTGTGGCACCTCATCAATAACTTTTTATCCAGAGGAAAATTGACCACTTATTCCAACTCTTTGTTTTCTGTCTCTTAGCCTGTTTGTTTCCCATCCCTAATAATAATAATAACAATAATAATAATAATAGTAATAATAATAATAATAGTAATAATAATAAATAATTTTAAAAAGCTAAAACAAAACACCGCCCCAAAACTTTAAAGACTTATAAAAGAAAAAGGGAATGATTGGCAGGATTTATCATCAGTATCCATTTCAGGGTAAAAGATGTGCACACTTACAGGCTTGTTTGTTTCCCCGGCTGTTCCTTTCTGTCTTAGACCAGAAGTGAGAACTTTCAGTTTGGATTTCCAGTTTAGTTAGGCTTGGGATTTTTCAATAGCCAAACTGGTCTTTTGTTTAACCTAAATACTGTTTTTAAGTAGGGGTTTTACTCAGTAAGACAGAGGTGGGCAAACTATGGCCTGTGGGACTGTCCTGCCTGGCCCTTGGGCTACCATCCGGGGAGGCTAGCCCCCCGACCCCTTCCCTGCTGTCCCCCCTTAACTGCAGCCTCAGCTCGCTGCACTGCCAGTCTCTGGCCTGCTGCTCCTGCGAGCTCCTGCCGCTCTGAGCGGCATGGTAAGGAGGTGGGGGAGGGGAGTATGTAAGGGGCAGTCGGTTCCAGGGTCAGTCAGGGGACAGGGAGCGGGGGCTGGGCGGGGGGGAGAGGTTGGATAGGGGGTGGTGTCCCAGGGGATCTGTTGGGGTGTGTGTGGATGGGGTGGGGGAATCAGGGAGCGGGGGGGGGGTTGGATAGAGGGTAGGGTCCCGGGAGGCAGTTAGGAGCAGGGGTTCTGGGAGGGGGCAGTCAGGGCACAAGGAGCAGTGGGGTTGGATGGGTTGTGGGTTCTGAGGGGGCAGGGGCCAGGCTGTTTTGGGAGGCACAGCCTTCCCTACCTGGCCCTCTATACAGTTTTGCAACCCCATGTGGCCCTCAGGCCAAAAAGTTTGTCGTCCTCTGCAATAAGAGATAAGATCAGAATACAAACTGGTGGTTTTTTTTTTTTTAATGTTGAAGGAGTGAGCAAGCAGAACCATCAAATACCTGTGCAACATTTCTGTGTCTTGGTTCTGGTGAAGAAAAGCAGAAACAAAGTAAAAGGTGTTTTTCTTGTTAAATAGTAGCAGCAGCAGCCGGCAGGAGAGTCCTTCAGTTCCTTCTTCCAAGGAGAATGAAAAGAAGCCCGCCCGATGTGAAAAGACAAGCAGCTCCATAGAAGAGCAGGGTCATACTGGTGTTGATGATTCCTTGCGGAGCGATAGTATTCCATCGCTACCAGATGAGAAAGGTTAGATGTATTCTTGATCCTTGGTGAAGCTAGAGGTCGTGCCTCAGAATTAAAGTCTCTGAGATAAGTGGAGGGGGAATGCAAGTGCAGAAAGATGAGCCTCTGGACCAAGTGGTAGTCTGTGAAGAGGTAACAGAGGATGACATGGAATCATTTTAACTGTTGTGTATTTAGGGGGCAGTTGACTTCATAGGCTGTTCTATTTTCTGTTAATTTAACTGTTGCCAGATGTTCATTTACTTTTATACCAGAATATATGCTGAAGACCAGATGTTTCAGCTACCATAAAAATTTATTTGCATAGTTATTACAAAAAATTCAGACTGCGAAGTGGCACTGGATACCTTCCCTTTGAAGCCTTCATCAGCTAAATAATACTATTAGTTTAAAAATGTCTGATATTCTGTGTCATTATAATCTCCAAGGGATGACCACACATTTTTCTAATAGGCTTTTTCTGCAGGATGTTAAGTATAGTTCAGACTAGTATTTTTGTTTTTGCTTGTACGTTTTTCACAGTGTTAACATTCATTTTGTGTGATAACATTTTTGCCCATTATTTGGCTGAATTATTCCATCTGAGTTTCCACACACCACTTTATATCTTTGCTGAGGCTATATCCACTTCAAAGCCCGTTGTGTGCATAATGAAGACTCTCACTGGAGAATAAACTCTTTTTTCTGATTCCTTCCTCAGACTCAGCTTCCATTGCAACAGAGTATTCCCTGAAATTTGATGAGTCTATGACAGAGGATGAGATAGAAGAAAAGTCTTTCCGTTCTTTGCTACCTTCTGAGAGCCATCGCAGGATTAACATGGAGAAGAAACGAGGTCATCGGGATGATTCTGATGAGGAAGTCTCCCCAGAAAAGACAGCCCTGTCATCTGTCAAGGTAGGTCTCAAATACCATGCAACTGTAGTTGCAGAGACTAAATGAGGTTCTTCCCTAAATGAGATACTAAATCTGTTGGTGACTTTGAAATGAACCACCTTTTGTCAAGTGTCTCAGGTTATGCTTGCACACTTTAGGATGTTTCTTTTCCTGTAAAACACTCTAAGGATAATTATATATATGAATTTTGCCAAATATAAAGCTAATACAGAATGAAGCTTTCCCTCTTGCACTGAATTTCAGCTGTATATAATATAACTTGTTTACCATTTTGCCTTTTAAAAAAAACACTTTGGAAATCACATCATAAAACTGTGCGAAAAGGTTATTTAGTTTTCAAGTCAGGTACTTGAAAATTACAAAATGAAAGGCACAGGCAGACTTGAAGGGGGAGCATCAGCTGTCAACTTACTGCAGTGAACACACTGCGATAAGTCGATCTAAGTGCATCAGTTCAGCTATCTTTTTCACGTAGTTGAAGTTGCGTTACTTAGATCGATTCCCTCCCTAGTGTAGACCAGGCCTGAGGTCAATTTATAGGGAAAACTTTTTCCTGGTGCTTGGCATATAATTCTCAGCCTGTACTTTAAATGCAGCATCATTTTCTAACAGAAATGTAGCTTGATGTTCTTGTAAAATGAAAGAAAGAAAGAAAGAAAGAAAGAGAAACCCGCACCACCACCAACTGGGGATCTAAACTTGCTCCTCCCTCTTCTGTTTCATACCATCTCTTCAAATATCCCTGGTATGAGTTTCAGTCTCCACATGTAGTTGGGTACTGATATTGTACATACAGAATGCTGGCTCTCATCCTCTTTCACTTAGATAATTTGGATCTGATGAAATATTACTTGAGGTCCTGTTTGTGGGGATTAACTGGATTGTCTCTTACTTCACCAGGAGCTAAGTATGCCATTCTCTGGGGGACAGGATAGTTTCTCTAAATTTACCATGGAGATGGTACGGCAGTATATGAAGGAAGAGGAAATGCGAGCAGCTCATCAGTCTTCTCTACTCCGGCTCCGTGAGAAGGCATTGAAAGAGAAAACCAAGGCGGAGTTAGCCTGGCTGGAACATCAGAAAAAGTAAGAGATCTCTGAATATGTCGTATCACTGATGATTCTTGCACTTGTGCTTCTACGTGGGTTTTTTTTATAGCTTCTTCATATTCTGTTTTTTAATTCAATTAAATGTTCTTTGTAAACTGTTTGTCTAAAATCACCTTATACATATAGAAATCTGAAAAAATGACACAATAGGTATGTGCATTCTCCAGTTTAAATTCAGTACTGTTCAATAAAGAGAAGCTTGTCTACACAGTAAACTGCGAAAGATAATGATTGTCTTATGTGTTCTTTTTATTTAAATATTGCTTTCTGAGTTAAGGTTCATATTGTGGAGGGTGCAAGGGGCATGACTATTCCTTCGTAGATTGACGAAGCAATTACAGTAATTGTATATCACTAAAAATGTCTCACCTGACATCATTTTTTCAACTCAAGAGGAAACCATTTTCTTTCATCTCTAAATTTTTCTGTTACAACTGCATGCAATGTATTCAAACCTTAAATATGTGTTCCTCCCCCTCACTCCTGACCTCCGTTCTAATATTCCCACACCCCAACCAGCAAAGGTACTGTGTTGCAGTAAACAATGAATACCTGTTTCCTTTACTCTAGGATTTGATGTATCATGCAGGGAGCTGTTAGAGAGTGACCTGAAGCATTTTTTCACTCATTCTCTTTCAAAAGAGTGTGGTGTGAACGTCTGGCCTGGGCATGAGAGACAATGTCTCTCATAACCTAACTCCCTTTTAACTTTTTATGCCTTTGCTTGTATCTCAAACAGAGCCAAACTAAAAGTAGCAAAACTGATTCTGTTTAGACCCTAAAGAACATAGGATATTTCACCAAAGAGAATATTCATGATGGAGTTTTGACATGCAAAATGGTTCTCTGTTTCGGAGGTGTAAGATTGCAGAGTAGAAAAGTATTGCTGTATTTGGAATCAAGAGATATTAAGGCTTTTTATTTATTTCTTGCTTCTCCCAATCTCCTTGCAGACATTTACGAGACAAAGGAGAGGATGACAAGATGCCACCCATCCGAAAGAAACAGCGTGGTCTGCTATTGAGGCTGCAGCAAGAGAAGGTAAATGCTGTCCTATAGAAAAATCCAGCTGAATCCATTGTATGGTCACTGGACAGCTCTGACCTTGTATAGATTCTTAAGTATTGAACAAGAACCACTGAACCAGGTCATTGGATACTAAGCTTATTGTGGTTCTCGTTATTATTTTTATTTATTTGATAAAAGCATCTAGCATTAATAAGTTGAGCCCTTTATATCAGGACACAGTTATTAGTGGTGGTATAGTAATTGATCAGTTGTCCTTGTTCTGCGAATGGCTGAACAAAATTATCAAAATAGCATAATCCTGTAACTAATTATGTGGCACAGGCCTTACAGCAGTCTCAGCATGCATTCCCGGCAACTGTTACTACATTTCTTTTGCTGCATATTCCCTACCTTTAAAGGCTGAAATTAAGCGGTTGCAAGAGGCCAGTAAGGCAGCTCGGAAGGAGAGACAACTGATACTTAAGCAGCAGGAGGAGATAGAACGAATCCGCCAGACCACCATGAAACTGCAGGAAAAACTGAAGTCTGCGGGGGAAAACAAGCTGGTAAGTAACATTACAGAAGCTGTATCTTGCTACTTGGAGCCAACCCATACCATTGGTAATTGACTTGAGTGTTATAGCAATAAAAAGGTTACCATGTTGAATATATAGATTACAGACTTGCTCCTAAACCTCCCTCATCCCTTGGGTTTCTGAGCAATTTTATCTGTCTGATATGTTTAATTTATCGTGGAAGGAAAAAACAACCATATGGCAATGACTTTCAAAAGATTTTTTTTTTAACTGGATAGCAAATTATGCTAATTGTCATTTTGGGTATCTTGAATTATGGATACCATATTGAGATGCTTTAAAAGGGTCTGATTTTCAGAAAATGCTGAGTTTTTGCCCTTTGAAAATCAGGCCATTTTATGGAGTCCCAACTTGGGCCTTAAAAAATTGAGGCACCCAAAGTCACTTTTGAAAATCTTGACTAATAAAACCAATTTTCCTTACTATACATTTCTGGTTTAATTTGGAGAGACTAAAGCTTTCTAGCGATTTTAGACTATTTAATTCAGTCTTCCAGTTGCACAAGATATAAGAGATTAGGGACCTAAAATAGCAAGAAGCCTCTGTATCATGGACAGTACTAGATGCTCTCCTTCCTAGATGAAAGACCTCATTGGAAGGGAACATACTTGTTATAGTACAAGATTGTTGACTATGGCAGCAGCCGGATTCTTGGACTTTACAAACCATGCAAAGAGTGCATTTACTATGAGTAGGAGGAAACAAAAGAAAGGCATGGTCATCTAGGAAAGAGAGAAACCCATGCAGTTAACTTGTTAAAGAAGTCCTTGTTAGAGACTGAGGAAGGTAAAATATAAAATTGAGATTCTATAGAATATATCAAGGGTGGGCAGACTTTTTGGCATGAGAGCCACATTGGGGTTGTTAAACTCTGTGGAGGGATGGGTAAGACTGTACAGAGTGCCTTCCCAAACAGCCTGGCCCCCACCTCCTATCTGCCCCCTCCCACTTCCCGGTCCCTGACTGCGCCCCTCAGAACTCCTGACCCATCCAACCTCCACCTTGCATCCCTAACTGCTCCCTGGAACCTCACTCCCTATCCAACCCCTCCCCCCTCACTGCTCCCTGTCTCTGACTGCCCCGACCTGTATCCACACCCTGCCCCTAACCACTCCCGCGGTTCCCATCCCCTAAATGCCCCCTGACTGCCCCCACTCAGAACCTCCAACCCATCCAACCGCCCCTGCTCCCTGGCCTCTCACTGCCCCTGGGATTCCCTGCCCCTTATCTAACCCTCGCTCCCAGCCCCTTACCATGCCACTCAGAGTGGCAGGAGCTTGCAGCCATGCTGCTGCTGCACTGCCCAGCAGAAGCGGTGGGCCAGAGCACTGACGGCACGGCATGCTACGGCTGTGGGAGAGGGGTGGGGGTGAGCCTCCCTGGCCAGGAACTCAAGGGCCAGGATGGATGTGGCCCACAGGCCGTAGTTTTCCCACCCCTGCAATATATCCTACCTACAAAGGGAGGAAGAGAACAAGACTGGGAAAAAGACACGAGAGGGGTGGAAGCACAATACTTTGAAGTGTGCTGGTAGTATGATTTGAGTTCTTGACCCTTAGCCCTGGTCTATACCAGGGGGGAATCGATTTGGGGAATTGATTTAAGATACACAACTTCAGCTATGAGAATAGCCTAGCAGAAGTAGATGTACTTAGATTGACTCACTGCTGCCGCTCCCCCATTGACTCTGCCTGCGCCTCTCGCGGTGGTGGAGTACAGGTGTTAACGGGAACACTCGGGGATCAATTTATCATGTCTATCCCCAATAGATCGATCTCATAGTGTCGATCCCCACCATAGTGTAGACTTGCCCTTAGTCTTGCATGTTTCTTTCTCCAGATAAAAAGATCAAATTATGGATGCTATGTGGAAAGGATTGACTTTGTATTTAAGAAACTATCAGTGGAGAGCTTAAGTTACAGAGAGGCAAAGTACTGAAAAGATTTATGCTGAATTTTAATTGTTAGTATATGAAATAAGCTACCAAGCGTCTGCAATAGGAACTAGTTCCTCAGGTTTCTAAAGTATTGTCAGATTGGTGTTGGGTGGGGAGGTAAATATGGGGTAAATTAATAAAAAAAGAAATTTCAAAAGGTTCAATTAAAAGAATTACCTGCCGCCTTTTTGGCTCTATTGTTTTCTCAGTAGAGGCTTCTTATGGATTTATTTTCTTGATTGCTTCAAATTCCATTGTGTTTGAGTTTTAGTACCCTCAGGATAAACTCTATAGATAGACTGCTTGGATCCAAGGGTTAATCTGACTAAAGCAGTGTGGTAATACTATGGTTTACAGGGCCAAATTTTGTGTATTAAGCTGGAGAAAGGAGGAAAGCGGATCAATATTCAAAGAGTTCTTTCTCTTCACTCCAAGCCCATGGTACTTTTCTTAATTTTGTTCTGCTTTTGCAGGAAGTTCGCAGTGAGGAGGATATAAAGCAGAGCAGTGCTTCCAGCCCACTTCCAACTGATGTAGAGACCCGCAGCCCTTCCCCAATCTCCATCTCCAGTAGTGAGACTAGTAGCATCATGCAGAAGCTCAAGAAAATGCGCAGCCGAATGGATGAAAAGTAACTATTTTTATAAAAGCTGTTTTTTGTGTATTTTAATAAAACTAGTAGCAGAAAATAAGTAAACGCTTTGCTTCATTAACAATAAATGACACTGCCAAGGCTGCTCCCTTTTACTAGAGCAGCCCTTAAGTTTAAGTGACCATGCAATTAATTTATATGAGGAGTTGAAATGGAGTTGAGTTCAATAGAGTTCAACTTGGGAAAGTGTCTCCTGCTGTTCGGATAGATCTTTAAGACTACTAAGATACAGGTCCTAGGTCCTCTTTTTATTTGGGCATCTCGCTTTATCCCTTTCACTTTTTAAAGGGGAAATGTATGTAATAATATTCTGATGTTACAGTAAACAATCTGCCATTCTAACATAAATCCTGGCACACTAGTTTACTTCAGATTCTGATTTGCAGATCACTGGCTAGCTGATCATATGGTCTCTGGCTCTCCTTGTTTTCAGCTACTAAATTGCATTAAAAAATGATCAAAAGATAAATTACTTTTCACTTAAGCAATTGTTATAGGTGGCATAGAGTGGTGTTTGACCATGAATGGGAAAGGGAGATGGTCTGAATGATCATGAAGGAAATAGCAGGCACTCCATGAATTAATCGCGCTGTTAATATGTGGTCCATACACTGAGAAAAACTGAGAACATGTGAGCCACAGGCACTTATTGGAAAGCAGAACAGAGTCTAAAAGGTGGGGGTATTTAAATTCGGTTTCCTATTTTATTTTATTTTATTTTATTTTATTTTATTTCATAAATGGCTTTTATGGTATGCTTGCTTAAAGGAGATACAATCTAATTGGAGAGCACTAGATGCAGTACAGTGAATAAAGACATTCTGTCAGTATAAATGAATAGTATAAATTTCACTGTGAAATAACCCTTATTCCCTAAAGATTGGTGTTAGCTATGGCTCTACATTCCTGGTCTAGAAGGTAATGAAGGAGCAAATGTATTGCTTCATGATTAAGTAAAATTTTTCCTTGAGGCATGCCCTTTGTGTAATGCCTGTATAGTATATGCATGAAAGGATATAAATACTTTGTTGCAGAACCACTAGTTCCATTTGTCTTATTTAATTGGTTAAGTATAAAATTTTCAAATCAGAAATGTTTAGTTCATCAAAGACTGCAGCTTGAAGGGCATGTGAAAGATAATTTCATCAGAGCTTGTAGCCAAACTCAGGCTTATCTGAACAGATGAGATATTTGTAAAATATAAATATGGAATTCTTCTTCATTGAAAATCTGCCGAAGGAATTCAATGTGGGAATTTCTTATTTTGCTTTAAAAATCTCACATATTTCTAAAAGAAGTTAACTATTACAATTCCATGTGTCCACTAATCTTGGATATTAGACTAGTACCTTGAAGTTACCATATAAAAACTATGTGGCCCTAACTGCCTTCAGCGCTTCTCTTTTGACCTTTAACTATGGGTCACCACTATTAACAGTCTTAAAATTGCTGTTAATAGTTTTAAACTTGTTACTAGTGAAGGTAATTATAGTTTACTATGCAGATTTTCTTCTGTTTTTTCTCTTTTTGTCTCTAGTATCCCAAGATGATGGGTCCAGAGAAAAGCTCATGAATCAAATATTGCACATCTTGTAATGACAAGATATCCATGACTCATTAGCATATTGGATACTTGAAATGCCTGGGGAAGGGCATAAGTGCTCCAAATGTTAGATTCTCAGTAACTATGGTAATGGAAGCTCGGATAGTAATGGAGCCCATATAGTAGGAAAAAACTTGACAGAATGTCAGTCTGATTGCAAAGTCTTTACCCACTTAGGGTCTAAACCAGAGGTCAGCTATCTTTCAGAAGAGCTGTGCTGAGTCTTCATTTATTCACTCTAATTTAAGATTTCACGTGCCAGTAATACATTTTAATGTTTTTTAGAAAGTCTCTTTCTATAAGTCTAGAATATGTAACTAAATCGTTGTATGTAATGTAAATAAGGTTTTTAAAATGTTTAAGAAGCTTCATTTAAAATTAAATTAAAATGCAAAGCCCCCCAGACTGATGGCCAGGACTGGGTAGTGTGAGAGCCACTGAAAATCAGCTCGTGTGCCGCCTTTGATCCTCGTGCCATAGGTTGCCTACCCCTGGTCTAAACAGAAGTCTTCTGACCCAGACTCCACTGATTAGTTTTGAGTGGCCTGAGCCCTCAGTTCAGTTCTCGTCTTTAAAGAAGAAGGAACAGCATTCAGGACAACTGAGACACTGACTATAAAGTCTTAAGGATCTGTGCCTCCCAAATTAGTCATGCTGAACCAAGACCATCTTTATACAAGAAGGATTGAGATTTAATTATGCCCTAATATAGACCTTTTAGAATGGGGAGGGCCACCCTGTTTATGGGCACTAAACTCCAAAAAGAAAGGGAGTTTCTCCTGAATCTACTTTCTCCTCAGAACAAAAGAAGATTTTTGAGTCTTCAGGGTTAAGAATCAGACTTGTTGATCAGAAGAGTGAAATTTCCAGTGGCGACAGACGCCATAATACAGAATTGGTTCACAGTTCTTGAAATTTGAAATTGTGTTTACATACCTTGATAACACAAGTGACAAAGAGTCCTGTGGCACCTTATAGACTAACAGATGTACTAGAGCATAAGCTTTCGTGGGTGAATACTCACTTCGTCAGAGGCATGCAGTGGAAATGACCAGAGGCAGGTATAAATATGTAGGCAGGAATCATGCTAGAGAGAGCGAGGTTAGTTCAGTCAAGGAGATGAGGCTCTCTTCTAGCAGTTGATCTGGAGGTGTGAACACCAAGGGAGGAGAAAGTACTTTTATAGTTGGCTAGCCATTCACAGTCTTTGTTTAATCCTGAGCAAAGGCTGTGAATGGCTAGCCAACTATAAAAGCAGTTTCTCCTCCCTTGGTGTTCACACCTCCAGATCAACTGCTAGCAGAGAGCCTCATCCTCTCTGATTTGAACTAACCTCGTTATCTCTAGCCTGGTTCCTGCCTACATATTTATACCTGCCTGTGGTTATTTCCACTGCATGCATCCGACAAAGTGGATATTCACCCATGAAAGCTTATGCTCTAATACAGCATCTCTCAAAGTTTTCTGTCTGCGGCACCTTTCAGCTTTCCCGAGTCCTCTCGTGGCCCGGGGGTAGTCTGCCGAAATGCTGCCGAATACAAAGCTTCCACTTTCGGCAGCATTTAGGCAGGACACAAATAGAACCCTTCCCATTTCAGTGGCATCCTGAGACCGATCCCCTGACAGTGCCAGGCCACCGCGGCCCCCCATGGGGTGGTCTGATGCACCCCACTTTGAAGACCACTGCTCTAATACATCTGTTAGTGTATAAAGTGCCAAAGGACTCTTTGTCGCGTTTGCAGATTCAGACTAACATGGATACCCCCTGATACTTGATAGTACAGTAGCTCTATAGGAAGTATCATAGGTAACTGATACAGTTTTTAATTGAAGTATTTTTATGCCAATATTTTTTTGTAATAATTAATTTTCATCTTGTATTGTACTAGACACCTCTCTTCTTTTTCCAGGAATGTAGATCATTAAATAATGCTTATCTTTACAGAAAAAGAGTTAGTTATTGGCAGATAATTAACCCTATTGCAGTCCTGTAAAATTGTTATAAAATCTTCAGCCTTGGCACACAGTATGTTTCACCTTTAAGATGATAGGAAAAGGCCTAATGATGTTTTAGTTGTCAGTCAAAACAATTGTCCTAGTTCAGCAGAATTTTCAAGACTGGGTAACCCTTTACCCTCCTTTATTGCTGTTCTGAGCAGTAATAAATGGAAATTGTGCCTTTGTCTCGTTTAATATATTGTTCCAATGTTATCTTATTACTTGTGCTGTGGATTCTGTGTGTGTTTGGTAGATGTTCAGGGCAGAGTAGAACTTTCTTTAAACTTCAGTTAAACTTTTACTTTTGCCACATAGATTATGCCAAATGGATTATTTTTTACATAATTAATATTTTGCTATGTAGCTCTGAAACGGTACGTTTGTTCATAAAAAACAGCACTGCAGTGTTCTCCCGAGAATGTAGCAAAGAATACTGTTATATCAAAGCAGTACAGCAAGGCAGTATTGGCAGAATTCTTGCGGGTGGGGAAGGGAAGCCATCCCTTGAAAGAGAACTAATATTGAATTAGTCTAATTGCATAAGGTGCAGGAAAGAAACTGAATGATAAGAGTTAACTAAAAGCAAACTGGGAAGGAAGAGGGCTTTAAAAGCCTGCTATACTTTAGACTGGAAAGGAATGCTGGACTTGCTGTACTCTATGGTAAAGGGAAGATTCTTCTCACTTCTGTGACAGCTTCAATACCTATCTTCTGCTAAGAAGGGAAGAGAAAAAGTTCTGTCTTAATCCTTGTGGTATGCATGTGAACAGGAGCATGCTCTGTCAAAGAGAATTAACACTTTTTTTTTCCCCTTGTGTCCTTTGCATATGCAGCTTCAACAATAATCATCCATGCACCGTAGGAAATAGAGGAACTAACCTAATCTTTTGCTTTATCTTAACATGTTTCTTACACTGCACTATAATAATGAGCTATCTGTAGCATGGCTTTTTCCTCTCAATAACTTGTAGGGGCTACACTGTATTTTAAGTTTTATCATCCAACTGGCTTCAGGAATTTTGTAATATGGATGAAATTTTGTTGCACTTTGCCTGTTTCACTTAAAAGTACTAATGTGTAAACCTGAAAAATATGAGACCAAGATAGTGCTTTGCTGAGAATGAAAAATGGCAATATTTGCATTCCAGCTAGAAACAGATGCATCAGTGAACATTTCAGGCTGCTTTTTTGAACCAGGTAGTGCTACTAATTAGATCACTGGCATTTACCTTTGGAAAAATTGTCTGATTAGTGTTTGAATCTACAAGGGAAAATGTGTTTAGAGGTCTCAGACTAGTACCATTGTCCTCATCATAAAACAAACAAGTCCTCTACTGAGGACTGGAATGGCGGGAGGTGCTAAAGACCCAGGATTGAGGTGTGTGCACAGTACTGCAAATGGAAGCTTATACACAAGCAACAAAATGACTACTAAAATCTAGGGGGAAAATTAACCTAGGTAACAATATGAGAAGAAGCTTGCATTTAATTGACAGAATAAATGGTTACATTTTATGCATATAAGTAGTTCTTTTGCCTTTGTAGTGACAACGTACAATTTTTCTGTTTAAGATGAGGTGATGTAATCCATGTAATGTTAACACATTTTAAAAATTCTTTGTTAGCTGCTCTCCTTTTCTCGTTCTTTCTGTCTTTTTGATATCTTGGTTTTAAACTCTTCCTCCTTATTTTGTAGACACTGCTCTCCTGTTCACTACTTCTTCTCTGTCTTTACGTCTCACCACTGGGCCTCTCTCAGTGTCTGTTTTCCCAATCTCCATCCCAAATTCCAGCTGTATATCTACAACCAATTGGTCAGGTAACTGCACCTTTTTCAGTGGTGTACTCTTTGATAGAGCATGCTCTGTTCATTCCTAAACAGCCAGGAGGCTCCTCAGAGTAGAATTCCAACACTTTCCTCACTGTTTCCAAATTAATCTGCTGTTGCTGAATATAATTTCCTGAGTGGTAGGTAAGAACATGAAATGGACTGCCTATTACCAAGCTGCTGCAGTGGAGCAGTAATTGAAAACTTTAGCGCTGGGCTTGAAGTCTGTACACGTCAGCTTCTATTTAGTTATTGCATCTGTATTTGGAAAGTGCACTACATGTTTAACCTTTTAAACTGCACAAATAAGTTTTCCTATTCAGTGGTTTCTATCAACCTTTCGGAACTGATGGGTTAAAAAATACAGCATAATACAGTTAGCCTTTGAAAATAGTAATGGTATGGTGTGAATGCCTTTCTCTCCCCCACTCCCCACTGACAAAAAACAAAAAAAACCCTCTTGCCCAGTATGAATTTGAGTTTTTGTTGGATTATTTTCTGTAGAGATCCCTGCTCTATAGGATGCATGTATGCGCCTGGTCTTACATTGGAACACTCTAGAACATAACAAATACTGAGGTTGTATGCGTATTCTCTTGTGGTTCAGACCATTGAATCCCCTAGGTTTTAAAAGGAACTGCAGTTCCCACCCATCCCTTTCTTTTCTCTTACCACAGTAGATTGAAGGTCAAAACCCTGGTTCTCTCTGGACTTCTTTTGGCTTGTTCGGCTAGTGTCATCATAAATAGGTAATGTTTGTGTAGTTGTTAATTATGGCAGGTTAATTGGTTCTCCGTGTCATTCTTTGGATCCATGGATTAATACAGTAGGCATCTTGTTCAATATGGTTTTGTCAGCTCCTGCTGTTTTGATTCATATTATTTCCATTGTCAAAGTGGTTGAGTCTGAGAAGAATCTGAGTTGAAGTAACATATGTTGAAGTAATTCTATGAGGCAAAGATTTTTGTATTCAGACCAGTGTATCCAGTTTCTGGGTGAGTGATACTCCCCACAGAGGTATATGCTTTATGTAGATTTCCTCTACTTCCCCTCCCAAAATATTCAGAGTAGGAATCCCACCTATGTATGTTGAAGAAAGTCTAACAAGCTAATCTTATTTTAACTGAAACATATTAAATCGGGAATATCTTCAGAGTCTTAAGATGCCTAGAAGTCCAACTCTGAGAAATCACTGGGTTCAAGAATGCCTGAAGGACAAGAGTGCTCACTGGGCTCAGATCCCACTATTCCCTCTCTTGGAAGGAAGAGGAGAAGATACATGATGTTTCTCTTGGTCCGTTATGGATTCCTGAAATAAGTTATGGAGGCTGTGGCCTCACTGAAGATCCAAGCTAGGATGCAGTTTGAGGTGTGCTCCAGGGTTCTCAAACCTATCAGGCATCTATGCAAATACTTCTGCAATAACCATAAGAGTTCCACATAGCTTTGGACCTGTTGGTGCAACAGTCTCAATCCTTTTCCCCTGAGTGGAGGAGAAAGAAGAAATAGAGAATAATCATTCAAGTAGATGCTGCTTCCTCCTCTTCAACTGATGAGTCTGGGCATACATCTCCACTCGATGACTTTAGGAAATGTCAGGAGTTATTGAACAGAATGGCAGAGGTGTTGTATTTTTAAATTTTGATAATTCATGGAACGTCATCTCACCACTTGTTTACTATCATTCAGCTCCAGCAGAGCACAGCAACTATCTCCTTATTCTTTTTGACAACCTCTGACTATCATCCACCTCTATCCCACAGACGTTTAACCCTGCTGATAATTACCAAATCCCAGAACTCTTCTTGTGGAGGTTAATAAGAAAATGAAGCAAAGAGGGGTTAACCCACCATGATCAGAATGTTGGAGAAGTAATTGTGTTCCTCTGCTGTGCTTCAGAAGAGAATAAGGATTCATCAAATTATATTGGAACAATATAATATCTTGCCTTGGGACAAACTTCTCCTATTAATGTAATGGCTTCCAAAATAGTTGAAAAAAGAAGCCAGGGTAGTTGTTCTTAAAGATCAAAAGGAGGCAAAGCATGCCTCTCATGTTCCTTGATTCCTTAGACACAACTCATTTGGTAATCATGGCAGTGCCTTAGCAATGAATTATGTCTAAGGAGTCCAGGCATTCCACAAGATATTCTAGCCAGTAGAAATATCTTCCTTTTGAGGCTTCGCCACATGTTTAATGATAAGACCGATTTTACAATGGAAGAGAAAAAAATTCTAGGTCATTTTGGAAATTTTTGGTTGGATTGATCCTCCTCCAGGAAAAAGCTAACTTTCCAGTATCCAGGTGCAGCAGAGCAATCATCTGAATCCTTGGAGAAACCCCCATCAAAAACTGTCATTCTGACAGAAAAAACTTTAGTTAGCAGAGATAAAGGAGCTTATCTACAGCTTGATGCTCTGTGCAAGGGGCTCCCAAAACTTCTTGGTTCATGTACCACCAACTTAAAAAAAAAAAAAAAAAAAAAAAGTAGGAAGGGAATGGATGAACTATTAAGCTCACATACTACCTATGGTACATGAGCCATATAGTTTGGCAACCCCTTATCTAGGCACAGGTTTTGAGGCAGCAAATTTAATATGCATACAAGAGCCTTAAGATAATAAATATGGCAGGTTTATTTTCCTTTCTGCTGCTGCTTTATTTTTCATGAATCATAGAGTTGGAATTACCTCAGTCAGATGGGTGCTTGAGGTTGGTTTCAAAAAGATTATGCCATATAATTCCACTCTATGCATCTTACCAATCTTTTCTTACAATTACTAAAATATACTGAGAAGTAACTGTCTTCTTTAATTGCAAAAAGATAGCAAATGTCACCTCTGAGGCCTACATAAACCGACTAGGGTGGGCTGAAGGAGTTGAGCTTCATCCTATTCCATTGATCAGAGGAAATTTTTGCAATCTAGTAACCAGCTGCTTGTCAGTTTAGCTGATCATTTATGTGATGGGCTTTAAATTTGAAGACCTTGTACAAGGAAAATTATCTCTGAATCCTGCTGTGTTCCAATGGATAATATGCTCATTGGCCCTTAGCACATCAGTCTGTTTTATAGCAGCAGTAAGGTAACACTTTATTCAAAGGCAATTGCCACAGATGCCTGTTACAACGTTGCCCAGAGGGTCTGTTTTTATACACCTTCTCTTTTTTATGCCCCTTCTAATAAGAATGATTCAGAAAATAGAGAGCCAGAGAAAATAATCTTCGTGGCACCCCATTGTTTGCAGTGGTCTTGTAGCTCTGTTGGTCCCTGAATATGAGAGACAACATAGGTGAGATAATATTTTTTATTCAATCAACTTGTATTTGTGGAAGATATAAGCTCTCAAGCTAAAAAGAGCTCTGCTTCAGGTCTTAGCTAAATACAAGTTGTCTTAACAGAATGTCTTAGCTAAATACAAGTTGAGCAGAAGGGCTAAGTGTGTTGGAGGCATTGGCTTGAAATGAAGTCGGTTATTGGGGGTAAGATTGTTATGCATAAAGGGCATAGTAAGGATAGCAGACAATGCAATGTTATAAATTGTTGTAATGAGTCATAAAAACAGTGTCCCTGTTAAGTGCATAGTTTTGAGTAGCTAGCAGAATTATGAATGTAAGTTTCCAGGCTTACCTTTTGGAGGTGTTGTGCAGGTTTCCCTTGAGGACAAGTATTGAAAATCGCCTTTGGAGTGATCTCTGTGTGAAAAATGTTCCCCCGTGAATGATTCGATATTTTTGTCTTTTATCATTTTTCTATCTGAGCTCATTCAAGAGTGCAGTGACTGTCTGGTTTCACCCACTTAGTTGTTAATGGAACATTTGATGCACTGGATAAAGTACCCCACATGTGATAAACATATATAGGTCCCATGAATCTTGAATATGTGTTGTGAGGGATATTGATCATCATAGAAGAGAAGATATGTCTGGAGGTTTTGCATATTGTTCTGGTAGGGTCTGGTGCCGCTTTGAGTTGGTGTGTACTGGTCTGTGAGGTGCATGTTTCTGATAATTAGCTGAGCAAGTTTGGTGGGTTGTTTGAAGGCCAGAAGAGGGGCTTCAGGAAGGATTTCTTCCAGTATGTGGTCCCTATCAAATATGGGTTGTAATTTTTTGATAATACTCCATAAGGGTTTCAGTGTGAGTGGTAACAACTAGGGGTGTGTGGCCAGGGGGTTTCTCTTTCCTGTATTGAAACAGGTTCTTCAAGTATATTTGGGTGGCCCTTTCCATGATGTGATCTACTTTTCTGGTGAAGTGTCCTTGTTTAGTGAAGGCCATTTTAAATGTGTTTAAGTGTGCATCTTGGACTTTCTCCTTGGAGCAAATTGTGATATTTGAGTGCTCAGCTGTAAATAACAAATTATTTGGTGTGTCTGGAGTGGTTGCTGGATCTGTGGAGGTAAGTGTGGTGCTCAGTGGGTTTCTTGTGTATAGTCATTTGTAGGTTTGCATTATTTAACCAGTCATGGCGTGTCGAGGAAATAGTTGTTGGCATGAAAGTCTTCTAGCATCCCACTGGAAGATGAGACTCTGGTTTTCACTGCTCATACATTTACCGAACGACCTTTTGACTATTGTGACAACTGGACTTGTGCTTCTGGAATCCAGTCAGCCACAAAGAACTGGGAATTTGAAATGCATCAGCCTGCTTGCTGAATGAAGCAAGACAGAAGTAGTTATTGTAATGAGGTCATTGTCACCTAACTGGTCTCCATAAAAGTTTCTGAGTCAAGGACCTACTTGACTAACTGGAATGGCTATGACATGCATAATTGAAAACAGGGAATAAAAAGTTAAACAGGCTTGGTGAAGAAACAAATATGGACTCCATAGTGATCCAACTATTGTCAATTACAGTTCCCTCAAGATGCCTTATCCTGGGGCTTTGTACTAGGAATTTAAAGGTACATATATAGGCCCTAAATTCAGTTATTTGCTGCCAGGTAGAAGGGTCACTTGTAGGCCAACAACGTGTATCATATCATATATATATTTTCAAAGTACTGAAGAAGCTCAGACCTCCAAAGAGGTTAATATGGCCAACATGGAGTCTCAATTTAATCTTAAAATCCCTCATTTCACATCCTTTTGAACAATTAAACTAAGTTTCTCTGTACTGCTTTAGTCTTAGTGTGTTTCATGATACCAATCACATCTCCATGCCAAGAGATTCAGTATACTTATAAGAGTATAACAGATTCAGAATACTTTACATGTGAATTATAAATACATCCCCAAAGACAAAACGATACTGAGAATTGAGGAGGAATTCATCCCCTTTAAAAGTAGTCAGTGTTCCACAGAGCCCAAGATATAGCTCTACCTTCTATGTCCGTTTCTCAATGAAGGAAAGAGGAGTGACACACCCTGGGTGTGTAATGGCTCCTGAAAATATATCTTCATGTAATTATTCAGAAATTCTAATTTTTATTTGGGAACTTCCATGTAGTTAACTGAAGGAAGAAGGCATGCGAAGACAGCATTTCCTAGCGCAGAGATCCATACAGACAATATTAAAAGAAAAGTTACTTCTCAGTACCTGTAGTTCTTCAAGTGGATTGTCAGTATGGAACCATATGTTCTCTTCTTATGGTTGCTTCTGTATTTGGAAAGAACTTGAGACATTTATGGTTGCAGTATCTTCTATACTAGTGAGGATAGTTGGGAGAATGTTGGGATCCATGAAAAAGAATGCTCACAATCCCAATGGTCACTGTTTTCTAGAGGTTCTGACTTAATGCCAACAGCCTTTTGCATGCCCAGGAGTGGGGACCACTACAGACAATCTGTTCAAATTGATTACTCATGAGTAACTCTTCTGTGTATAACTACAGTATTTAAAATCCTCAAAATCTACAGGTGATTAGCTCCCTCCAGATTAGTGATCTGTTTATCATACTGTATCATAAAAGCTGGGACTCAGAGTTATCCTAAGTGACCAGAACTTAATTATGTCTTTGTTGGCTTTTTGCTTAGTGGGCCTGGTGCAAGACAAGCTTGAAACCTCTTTGAAGGGGACAAGCATTTAAAAATATCCAAAATAGTGGGCCTCTTGGTACATTAAGTATTTGTCATCGTAGTTTTTACATTAAAGATTTGCCCACTTCTTATAGAAAGGAAATGTGCAGAAAGATGTAAACTGGAAGACATTTGTTACACTTCTGATTTTTTTTCCTGTGCTGTTCTACATAATTTGTCAATGAACAGCAATCAGTCCTATAGAGTAGTAACAATAAGTCATTTGCATCTTTTAATGATATAGGGATTTTTCTTTGGAGATCTATGGAACGTCACAACATTGATATTGTCCTAGAAAATTACTTTTATGTGTACAAGTCTATACATCATGATGGTAAAGCATCTTGCCATTGGGTCTTTTGGCTGTGGTAGACTGTTTTCCCATTGTCTTCTGATATGTTTATCAGGTTCCTGACTAAGCGAGAACAAAAGCTGATGCAGCGGCGACAACATGCTGAAGAACTGCTGGAGTGGAAGCGCCGTCTAGATGCAGAGGAAGCAGAGATACGTCGGATGGAGAAACAAGCCTTAGCTGCTTGGGACAAAGAGAGACTCAAAACAAAAACAGCCAAGAAGGAACTGGGGGACCAGAGGGCTGAACTCAAAGGTAAAACCATGTCCTGCTCAAAGAGTGACCCAGTGCAAATGATGATTGGGGCAAAACATAGCTTATCATAAACTATTAGCCTCTGGTAAGCTCATATTTTTGTATTTTCTTCATGTGTGGTGGTAGTTGTTCCTCTCTGGGCACAGAATTGTGTTCTGTCCTCTGCTCTTTATCATCATCTACCTTTTATCATTATCTTTAAAACCTTAGCTGCCACTTTTACACTGATATTGAACAGTATATCTTTAATGACTTTGTTCACTCTGTTGACTTTGTTCACAAATGTGTTGCTTTGTTTCAACTTTCCAGAGCTAAATATCTCTGATAGAATTGCTTCTCTTATACAAGATGGGCTTTCTCAAGCACCACTCTATCTCTTGCTCAGTTCAAAGCTTTTGGCTGCCAGTGGCCTTATCTTGGTGACATCTTTGACTCTGTACCCTTCTTTATATTCTACATGTTATATCTTGAAATACCTCTGCAACTTTATCCATGTGTCTCAGTGCCTCTGTCTCTGTTTTCCTAATCCATACCTTTATCTTTTTCCCTTAACTGCTGCAACTCTATTGGCTCCGGGTACCAGCACTCCAAACTTCAGTATTTGCGCAATGCCACAGTCCACTTCCTGTCATCTTGTGTGTACAGAGAGGCATGGCCACATCATTCATATGTTTCAGAATCCACTTTAAATTTTAATTTCTTCTTTTTAAAACACAAATACCGTGGTCTTTCACCTAGCCTGCCTCTCAGACATTCCCTCTTAAATCCCCTTTCCACTTCAATGCTGTTCTCTTTTATCTCCTGACCAGCCATCTTACTACCACTGCGATTCCTGCCATCAGAGGGAGCTTTCTCCTTCCTCACAATTTGCATTTCAGATCAGTGAAAAGCTGTTTATCTTCCCTGCCTTTGACTTTTATTTTCTCTTGCTATGTTATTAACTCTGCAACTATACATGACTAAAGTATTTTTGGATGCAGTTTGTACGAAAGATTCTTGGTTCTTATATGGAAAATAAACTTGCTTCGATGCAGCTCCCCAAATGAGTCTTCCTATGGCAGTTTGTAGCTTCAGCATGAGGTATAGAGAGCAGGGAGTCTAAGTGAAGAAAATACTGGTATCTTCAGGGATTGTTGCAGAGGATCTTAATTTTTCTTTCTCCCCTCAAAATAAAGCATATCTTTTGAATCTATGAGGCAATTCAGAGTTATGGTCAGTTTCACTTGTTATTGCAAACTCCCACTTGAACTTTGCACAACTATGACAATTAAAAAAGAATGGTGAAATATGAAGTTTCAGTGAACAAAATCCCCAACGTGTTGAGTGTAAAAAGTAAATATATTTGTAGTCCCACCACTAATTTTATCTACCTACCAGGGTCGGAGCATAGTCAGCCTGGAGAATGGAGTAAGTTGATTCCTTTCCCCAACCTCTACCCAATATTGAGTAATTTTCTAAGGCTTTTTTTTTATTAATATTCTATATCCTATAAAAGTTAGAAAACAGGAATGTTTATAACTAGGTCCTGATTTCCAGATTCTATCTGTCGTCTGCCAAGAGTTGATGAAATCATAACATCTAAAATAGTGCAAGCAGCATTTTCTTACCGCTTCCTCGTTTTATGTTTGTCCGCAACTGTTTCAGGGGAAGCATAGAATTTCGAACTTAGGATTTGGTTTTCAGCTAATCACAGCTAACCAGCAATATTGTTGAGGGATGAGGAATTATTTCCATAAGCAGATTCCATGCTCCAACATTGGTCTCTGACTTCACCACCTCAGTGACTGCTGAGGGTTGTAATTGAATATGGGAGCCTGTCTTTGGGGGATGTTGGAAGATGTTCATTCAGAACCACAGAGTCTGGAAAACGTTAATGTAGAATATGCTGAAATCCCTTTGTTTTATGCATCTAGAAGCCACTACTACTATTTGCCATTTTGTTTTATTAAAATTCCTTGATTAAATATCACCTTGCGAAACAATTCACTACCATATAATGTGAAGTAACACTATACGATCAGAATGGTGTAAGCTTGAAAGCTTGTCTTTCACCAACAGAAGTTGGTGCAAATATTACGTCACCCGCCTTGTTTCTTTACTATATAATCTGGCATTTAAACACAGCTTGTGACTGATTTTGTTTGATCAAATGCAATAATCAAAACTATCTATGATGCATGTAAATAGTGCAAATTCTTAGTTGGCTGACTATACTGTGTGCTCTCTTTTGCCTCCACTATCTCATTTCAGAAACAGCCAGTGAAGAGGAGTCTCCAGTGCTTTCCTATACTCATCTAAACAGTGAAAGCTCTGTCCCAGAAGAACTAGGCAGCCCAGCTGGTGAACCTGTCCCATCAGACGCTGTGGACGAAGGGAAGCCAGTAAGCCCAGATCATAGTACACTTACTGAAGAAATGGTTTACTCACAGGATCTAGAGTCTGCTACCTCACCAGGCAAGCTTGTGAGTGAACTTTATACTTTACGTTTACCATGTTCTAGTACTAGTAAAGAACCACCAGAAGAGAAGTAGAAAATAAACTTTCTAGTAGCAGTTTTAAACTTTCTGCACATAGATTCAACTGTTTTCGTAGCTGAAATGTTATATCCGAAGGTTCAATAAATATTGCACACTCATACTTTCTTTAAATTCTTTAGAAGAAAAAATTTTGTTTGGGAACGTGGTAAATTAAGCATTTTTAACTTGTGTGCAGACTTACAACAAATTTTGAATGTGCCAAAGAGGGTACGCAGTGTGACTTGTATGAAAATCGCGATTATATCAGGCACAGGAAGTTAATACCATGATTTGATTTGAGTACGGCATTATGAAGTGTTTGGCGGTATTCCATAGCATCAGGAAGACAGTTGTGCCTCTCACGTAGTCTTGCAGGTTACAAAATATAATGCCAGCTTGCTATATACTTCTGGTTTTCTACTCTGTTCCAAGTACTGTGTCTGCTTGGCTTTGTAAGTTGCACTGTGGTAATTCTGTTCTCTGGGCTTTATGCCTGGATGAAGCTGTGAGGCTAAATATGCTGTGTCAGTCACTCTGTGGAGGCATTGCTCTTCTAGACTTGCATTGAATTTTACAAACACCTTTTCCTCTTGGTAAATCCATTTAGAACGTGCAGCTGAAGAGCTAGTGCAGTATAACATTTAATGTGCAAAAGGTTGTATTCTCTCTGGGTAAAAGGGCTGTGACAACCATACTGTTAGTAAACACATATCTGGAAGAGACTCTGTCCCTAAGAGAAGTTTTGCCTGGCTGGAAGTTGAGCCCATGTTGTGGTGGTTGATGTAGGGTAATGCCTTGCACTTCCTCATATTGAGAGATGTCCTTTCAGTTTAGCAGGTATTTGGCAGCAGTTTTTATGAAAGTGTGGTTGCACCAACAAATACATTAAACGTATTCTAATCTGAAGCATACAAGTTTTCCTGTATAGCAATAAACTAGACCATGTAAGGCAGAATTATTGAGGTCCAAGCTCAAGATAAATGTCAATTTTTGCTACTTTAGGTAGTTTTGTTCTGATGCATAATACACTGAGAAGGATAAAGCCTTTGTTAATGTATCTGGATAGGTAGTTAGCTATTATTGCTAAAGATTTATGACTAGAGAATACTTTCCTTCCTTGTAATTAACTCCTGTTGACAGTGATCTCATACTTTTAAATTGAACTTCACAAGTAGTTACTTATTTTTTCTTTCGTCTTTGAATAGTCTCCTTCCAAAAGCAGTATATCTATGTCAAAGCAAGATTCCTTCAAAGGAAGCCACACAACTGGAGGGCAGCTGCGTTTACTTGTGAAATCCTATCAGGTATCCCACAGTTGGTCTGATGAGTCTTTATCCATGACACAGTCAGGTAAGATTGAAAGAATACATTGTCTTGTGTTTAAATTGATTTCTCATACTCTGTGTTTTTGCAACCCAGTAAATTTACTCAAAAATCTAATTGAGTAAACTGAAAATATTTGAAATTGCAGTGACTTTAGAATTCTGTAGGAGGATTTTTATATTAAAGTTGATCACTTCAGTGTACAGCAATAAAGAGTTTCCTAACTTGTGATGTCATTAACTGTTCTAGAAGAAATACAGAGCCTGAAAATCTGGTCTCAGCAGTTGGAGGAAATGATCTTTCAGATCCTTTGTTTTATACTATATTGCATTTAAGTGTACTTAAACACGCACACCCACTGATATGAGTGAGATCTTAAACATGTTATTTTTTCCATCCGTTCACTTTTAATGAAGCCGATGTTACTGACTTGGGGAACCCCTGTTCAGAATACTTTGACTTAGTTATTCACACACAGGGACATTCTGCAGTTTGTGAGCATCCGAATGCCACCTTCATTGTAGGGAAGCTTGCACTGGGGTTATATGTCTGTGCTTTATTTGCTCTGTGGGATGTAGTTTATCATCCTCTTAGTTTCTCTGCCTGGAAACCTTTAACAGTAAGGAATTGTTTTTAAAAAATGGAAAGGGAGAAAATTGAAGCAAAATTCCTCTGGCAACAAATGACTTGCATTAAAATTAATCCTGAATTTAGAATGTGTGTGTGCTTATATACAAACAGCACAAAGTGTCAGACACCACCAATGCAAAAAAGTTAACACCTGGCATAGTATATTATGGCTGGCACTGGTAATACCAACCTATTACAGTTGCCTGATACTTTTCATTATAAGACGATGTGTTTGGTTGCTTTGCAGTTTTGACAAACTTTTACCGTTTGGGCTACAATTTTCCATTCTGGATGTCTGTTTCAGACTGAATTTTCTTAGAAAATTTCAGCCAAAATGGTTCGGGTGTTTCTAAAATCAAGGCTGGGAAAAATACATTGGTTTGCATATGTAGAAAAATTTTGGCACACTTTTTTGAGAAGTCGTAGTGACCCCATGCTTTGGAGCAAGGACTTGAAATTTGACAGAGGGGTTGCCTTTGTGTTAAGGATATGCTTTTTTGCCTTCCCTATGGAAATCTACCCTATTTGGTCAAGTTACCAGCCTTGGAAAAAATCAGTTCACACATGCTTAGTAGAAACTTCCTAGAGTTTAGCAGCTAGGATCTACAAAAGTTCTGAGGCAAAAGGCCTGGGAGTGGCTGGGTAAAACAACTGCTATAAGGAGCTCAAAGGTTGGAGAGAAACACTGAGATAGACGAAAGAGCCCAGGGAGGAAGACTGGGATTGAAAGCTAATGGAGATGCAGAAGGAGGAAGAGAGACCAGGAGCTGGGGGGCTGTGACTGGTGGTAAAATGGATGGGGAGTAAGGTGCTTGTGGGGGAAGACTTGAACAAGAAATCTGGAGGGGAAGGACTAGGACTAGAAGAGATTCTAAGACTGCCTAGGCAAGGACACTGAGACTGGGAGGAGAAGCCTGTGGGTTGAAGTCCGTGACTGGCTAAGTGAAGAAAATGGGACTTGGACAAGGTGGTAGGGTGGGAAAGAGCTGGGACTGAGACAAGTTTGAAGGGACAGAAGAGTCTGTGTCCACTAGACATATTCCCTTCCAGAATTTGGACTGGAACCCAAGATCCCCAAGTCTCACCTTTCCACTGCTGTCAGTAGTACCT
The DNA here is from genome assembly GCA_007922305.1 of Dermatemys mawii. Classification (NCBI taxonomy): domain Eukaryota; kingdom Metazoa; phylum Chordata; order Testudines; family Dermatemydidae; genus Dermatemys; species Dermatemys mawii. The sequence goes on from ML677352.1 coordinate 1,491,445, forward strand.
GTGGAACCCACTGGCAAAGTGTGTCTCATCCCCACCTCGTGTTGGTCCATATAGAGAATGATAACTTACTGATGCTATCAGTTAATCTGTTAGCTCAAAGGGTTTCTGTGGTGTATCTAAAGGTTCCAGCCCTGCTGATGACCTATGTGAGTGGCAGTATGATGCCACATGAAGGAATTTGTGGTTTTTCAGCTTGCCTTTTAAAAATCCAGGAGATAACATACAAAAAGGCTATACACAAGAACATTAAAGTTGCACAGTGAAGCAGTCAGAAGCTAGGAAAAGCCAGAATTAATGTTGCCTGTGCACCCTTAATTTGTTTTCCTCATGTATATGCGGTATGATAGTCTTTAAGTACATGATCGTGTACTATTTTTTCCACATGACCCCTGCCTCCACCAGTGAACAGGATGGATGGTGCTCATGTAATGAGCAACTATTCAGTATTTTATTTTATTTTATTTTATTTTATTTTATTTTCATTGTGCATTATGTAGCCTTCAGCCTCATTTGCTGCACACTGTTCAAACCATGCTCCGACGACAGAATTATTAATTAATTCATAGACTTTTCGGTGACGTTTATCACATGGTAGCAGAGTATTTCACAAACATTGTAATTTTTACAGTTTTCCTGGGTGAGGAGGAGGTGGTATTATCCCCATTTTACAGATGGGAAAGTGTGGCACAGACAGTAAGGTCAAAGGTGTCCACTAATTGTGGGTGCCCAGTTTGAGGAACCTTGGACCTGGTTTTCAGAGTACTTTTCATTACAGAGCACTTTCTGTACTCAAAGCACAGCTCTGACTGACTTCAGCTGCAGCTGTGAGCACTCAACACTTCCTCAAATCAAACTCCAGGGTCTCACATTAGGCTCCCAGAAAATGAAGAACACCTATTTAGTGACCACCTGTGAGAGGTTTGGTTTAAGTGACCTGCCTGACATGAGACAAGAACTGTGTGGGAGAGGCAGGGATAGAATTCAGTTCTCTGGGCCAGCATTTGATTGCCTTTAACCATGAGATCATCCCTTTTTTTTTCTTCAATCCCCTGCCTCATTCACTGCAGACCTTCCAACTTTTGCTGCAAATGAAGCAGGGGTCCTCTGCACATCCCCACAGCAAGTCCATGCTGTACACTGAGGTGAGGGTCAGATGGAAAAAATAGTATGTAATCATGTAAGTTAAACATATATCATAAAGAATAAGCAAAAAAGGACCAAATTGAGGTTGCATAGGCAACCTTAATTCTGGCATTTCCTAGCTTTTCAGTGCTTGACTTTGCAACCTTAATAATGTTCTTATAACAGCTTTTGTGTGCACTAGAAAATAACAGGACTTGTCAGGACAAGTGTTTTCCATTTTGATATAAAAATGAATACATAAAATAAACACATTCACACTGATTAATTTTTAATAGCGTGCCACCTTCAGGGCACTGCAACATAATTAAAACATGCAATAACTTGATAAAATTCTCTTAAAGTTGAAACAGAGAAAACCATATAAACATATCAGTACGAATAGATTAAAACTAATGAATAATGAGCTCTTTTGAAATAAATAACCTTTCAAGTATTTGGTATTTTAAAATATGATGGAGAGACTAAGACTGATGTCAGCTGGAGGAGGGATTTGGGGATGCATTACTGCATTTTAGTGTTGGTCTGCATTTTTGCCCTTTTTCCTGCACCAGTTGTAAAATCAACGTGGTTCATTAAAAGGACATTGTCGAGTTAAAAATAGATATTGCAGATTTATTTGCATGTTTAACAGATGATTGACATATATAAAGATTTTTTAAAAATTAATTTACTTCTCATGATTTATGCTGTTTGTTTCCATTTCTGCATTTTTTTGTCAGCTTGTACCAAGAAAATAGAATGTCAATTTTGGGTTTGTTTATAATCAGTTTCTGGTTCATATGTGCTATCATTACTTGAAAACACTTTGGAGGAAAGCTATTTTTTTAAAAAAAATTCATCACAAATTTTCAAATGTCATTGCAACAGATTCTTTTGTTAGATCTTTGTAGAAACTTGCTTTGTACCAGTCTTGAATTTGGGCCTTAATTAACATGATGTTACTGTCACTTAAGCTGCATGAGGGCAGAAACGTGTTCATGCACTTCACACCTTTTACCTTTTGTATTTTTTGAACTATTTTTAAATGCATTTGCATATACCAGCTTGTGTAGATTTTCTGAAATATATGTGCAGGATAAGCACAGAACTCACCCAAGACACGTATATGCTTAATTGTGTGCCTTTTGTATCAGAATTGCTGCTGTGTTTGAAAGTTATCTATCTTGGTTATTCATCAGTATCTCTAAAGCCTTCTTTCAGTGTAGGAATCACAAAGTTAAGTGACTTTGGCTTTCTAAGGATATACAAGATAACCAGGAACGTGACCATTTTATACATCCATGTCTTTGCCATGCTCAATAAGGTCTGGTGTAGCATTTTTCTTCCTTACCATATGTGATGTGATATTGTTAAAATAAGATGCTGAATTAGGAAGTCTTTATTTAGATGAGATGAGTATGTTAAAAATAAATAATTTTACTAATATTTTATGTGGTGTTATTTAAATTCATTAACTGAAGATGCTGTACTTTGGAGAGCAATATTTGTAATGTGTGAGGTTATTTGAGGGTTAAAACTAAACTGCCTTTTTCAGAAACCACATCTGACCAGAGTGACATTGAAGGCCGGATCAGGGCCCTAAAGGATGAGCTACGGAAGAGGAAGTCTGTTGTTTATCAGCTGAAAAAGGAACAAAAGAAGAGGCAGAAGGAGAGGCTGAAAGCTCAGGAGGCCAGTTTGCTCAAACAACTAGAGGTTAGGAACAGTTAGAAGAAGTACTAAGTAACAAGTCAGTCTGCTAGCATAGTAAGAATTGGTATATTACAGTCAGTTGTGGAAGAAATCCTTTCCCTTGAGCTTATTGATTCATCTTGTTATGACAGCAGCACCACCATTCTGATACTGGTTTAAATATTTCCAATAATTCTACAGTAGCCCACGTGATTCTGATATGATAGACAATCCTCTTCAGGATAAAAGGCTAATCCACCAGTAGCATGGGGGGGATTTGTTTTTTTTTTTTAGTAGTATATTGACTCAGACTTGACAGGCACTGTTGGAGTCTATAACAATAAAATATTAAAACTCCAGCCACTTGCAGCTGAAGAGCTGTTACTTGTGAAAATAAGCTATTTGTCCAATACACACATGAAAACTTCTTTCCTTTTAGAAGACTGCTTTCAAAGCAAGAAGGATGCGCTTTATTCATTTGATAACTTCTGTTTGCTGATTGATTCTTCCAAGAAGTTGTGATTTGGAAAATTAACAATCTTAACTTTTCACACTCAGTCTTATGATGAGTTCATAAAGAAGACTGAAGCAGAACTGAACCAAGACCTGGAGGCATCACCCACAGCTAAGCCTCAGATTAAAACTCCATCCTCATCTACTGAAAAACCTAAAATCAAGCCACCCCCACTCCATAGGTAATTTGGAATTCTCTTTGTAATTTAACATTACCTTGTTAGCATTTTTCTAGGTCAACTGTACAAATGCCTTTTCCAGAATACGCTACAGTTGTAGTATAAAGTAGTTGTGTGAAGATACTACTGAATGAGCATGGAAGAAAAGTACGATCTGTGCAAGCTTCTGTTTCTCAAGAGAATAGATCTCTATTGTGTACTTGGAGAACTTTAATGTATCTGAAACTTAACAAAAACATGCATTACAATGTGGTGTGTATGTGTGAACACTCAATAGCATTTTGGGGGGAAGGGGGGAAATTGATGCTGTCTCAGAAAGGGGAAAATCACAGAGAGAAAACCTGAAAAGCACAGCTCCCTAGGCCACTGGAGAATGGCAGTGTTGACGCCTTGTGCTAGCCCAGTCAGCAAACATATCATCATACAGAAAAGCATTGTATAAAGTTCCCATGCACAGCAGCTCCTGCCTGTATGAAATTGTGACAAATATTATGGATGGCTTTCTGACCTGGACAGTTCTCTTCTTGGCAGCCTGTACAGGCATCTCCCCATCTTCCCCCCATAGAAACTATTCATATTATAACTTAAACCTAGTTTATAACCCAGGGTTTCAGAGGTAAACAGTGCATTAGCCCACTACATCTCTTGGTGCATCTCCTCGTGATTCTGTTTCCCACCCCAAGAGATGGTACAAAAAAATCCCATTGGCCTATCAGTAGTAGGTTTATATGCTATCAACTGCAGAGGGTAATATATTTCTTACTAAGCTCATCTTTATTAGAAAGAAACACTCCCGAAAGTATATCGTATCCCATCCAAACATACATGCACCTTTATAATTACTTCCTGTATTCATCTCACGTTTAATGCACTCTTGCATTGAGGTACATGATTCTGTAATTATTTTTGTTTGCATTTACATTATGACTTGCGATTCCAACATCTGGAACATTGGTGGTTCACTTTATTGACTTTTCAACCCTAGGCCTGAGACAACTAAGAACTGGAAATCACTGACTGAGTCAGAGTGGTCCAGGGTATCTTTGGAATCCATTGCAGAGCATGTTGGTATGTACTTGGAAACTAAATGCTGCAGATGGAGGCATCCTTTCATAAATCTTGAAGAATTCTATTACTTTACTGTGTTTTGAAAAATACCCATTCTTTCACAATCTCTCACTGTTTGCTTCAAGGTGAGAAGGGATTTAGAGAGAGAGTGGTTAAGTCAAAATTGAATGTGTAGTACACATGTTTTCTTTATAGTTGTATTTTTTTGACATTTATATTTGTTTTGATTCTGACATTAATCTTCTGAAGAACAAAGTTCACTATTCCTACCCTTAGCTGTAAAGCATCTTGGGTCTCTTCTTTTAAGAGACTTTAATAATAAACAGCCAAAACAGAGTGGAAAGAAAATGATAAATTTTAGAAGAATATTTTAACTAAGAAGAAATCATAGCATCTAGGCTTTTCTTCTTGCTGTATCACTTCAACTTAGGAACAGCAAAAGCAAACGATGTGCTAAACCACAAATGTTTGGTTCTATCTTTGCTGAGACTTATGTGAAGCATCAAAAATATGACAAATGAGAATACTGCCCTTGAAGAAGCCAAAAACAATGAAAGATTTTTTTGGTTCAGATATTTTTCATTGGTTTGCTATTAATCTTTCTCTCTCCACATACATTTATAACCTTGTTTACCTTTGTGACTTCCAGACAAATACCTGAACTTTTACCTCCTATAACAAAGTCCCATTCCACAATAATAACTCTTCACAGAACAGCAGCAGAGGTAGGAGGTTAGAAAGAAAGCTATGGAGACATAATACTTATGGAATACAGAGGATGCTGCTATTATTTACAGGACAATCCAGGATCCTGTGAAACTTTCACAGATCCCTGTTAATATCCATTAGTCTCAAATCTTTTGACTGAACAGCTGTTTAATTTTGGCTACAGTTTCCCAATAAAAGGCATCCCTGACCACACCTTGCTCTGATAGGATTAAAAGATAGCAAAAGATTGTTTTGGATCATTTAGCAATGTGATGATTAATTTTTTTTCATTTAAGATGCTGTATCATCAAGTTCTGAGAGGTCTGTGTCTGCACACATCAAGAGACTCATTGACTCAGAGGTTCATACAGAAGAACCTTCCCGAACCCTCTCGCCAGTCTTCAAGTCACCAAGGAGATCCAGAGCTGAATCTGGTGATTCCTTGGACAATGTGCCCTCATCAGCTGTTCTCAAAGATTTAAGAGATGGTGACAGAGTATCCCATGTGTTAGTGAGCAAGTCAGAAGATGTATCCAGTGATGATATTGTGTCCAATCACAAATCTGATATACAAGAGGAGATGGAATACATAAAATCAGAGGAATCCGAGGTTGAAGATGCTAATAATAAACATTCAGAGAGTTCTGGTGCCTTGTTGATGCTAAATATACACCAGGAAAGCTTACCAGAAGTCCTTCCAAAGAGAGACCTTCACTCTGACACTGAACAGTCTCAGAAGGAACTATTTAGCTTGACTGCTGAAAATATTCAGAGTAGAGAAGAGATCTCAAAACAGAGAGAGATGGTCAAAGATGATGACTGTCAAAGAGACAGTCAAAGTGATAGATCAGAAAGGTCCTCGCTCAACTTTAGCAGGTGGGCACAGGAAAAAGACTTCTCTTTTCCAGAGCAAATTTTTATTCAAAAAGAGCCATCAGACTCTGAAGATTTTGTGGGGTTCTCCTCCAGAAAAGAGACATCAGTTGAAGAAACTCCTTCTGCTGAATGTTACAGAAATGATTTTGAGATGCCTACATTGTCACACAAAAAAGATTCTCAGTCACTTAGAGAGAAATCACAGCATACAAAACCCCCTAGAAGCAGATCCACCAGCCTTGGCAGTGAAGATGAAATCAGTGAATATCTCAGTGACAAGTCTCTCTCTGTCTCTGGCAGTGTGCATTCAGAGAGATTATTAGAACTGAAGTCACCAACAGAGCTCATAAAAAATAAAGAACGCAGTGATGTGGTGAAAGAACAAGCCCTCATTGAATCATCACTCTGGGGCTCAATTTCCATCACAGAAGAAACAAACACACTGGTAAATTTCAATATTGGCGACAGGATACTTGTGAGTAACATCCAGCCTGGAACACTGCGATTCAAAGGTCTGACCAGTTTTGCCAAAGGGTTTTGGGCTGGTGTGGAGCTGGATAAACCTGAAGGAAATAACAATGGGACTTACGATGGTATTAAATATTTTGATTGTAAGGAAAAGCATGGTATTTTTGCTCCTCCTGAAAAGATCTCTCACATTTCAGAAAGTTTTGATACCTATATAGACATGAATGAAGATGAAGACTCGTTCTTTGATGACAGATTGAGTCAGCACCACAAATCCAAGCAGAAAGACAAAGAAAGTTCCATATCTGGCAAAGACGAAGAAAGCAAGGGAAAAGGTGCAACTGAGGAATCATCCCAAGATAAAGCTCCACCAGGCATGACTGCTTTAGAAGCCTCTGTTGGGCAAAAAGTTGATGATTACTCCAGTTCAGAAGTAAACCATATAAAGGAGGTTTTCACAGCTGTTAGACCACTTGCCAAAGAGCAGTCTGTGGTGAACTGCTTGAAAGATGCTGTAAAAGATGAGACTGTCCATGCACTGTCTGTTTCTACTATAGAAAATGGTACTACCATTCTATTGGAAGGTACCTTCGATGATATATTGTCTGAAAAGCCTGAGAGGCAGCAGTCCTCAAGGAAGGAATATACTGAAAAGTCAGATCATTTCTCTTCTGGAGTTTTGGAAAAGCCTGCAACTCCACTTCTGGACCTATTAACCAAGGAAAAGAATCAATTAGAGGCCCAACTTAAACTGCCTCTTAGAGAGGAAGAGAAGTCAAAACACCAGCTAGAAAAGGTCTGCTTGTTGACAGACAGTCTACTTAAGGATTTTGTTAAGGACACGGTCAATCAGCTACAGCAAATCAAGAAGGTCAGGAATGAGAAGATTCATCTTAGCAATCAGGAGCTCTGTGATGTCCAAGAGGAATTATCGTCCAGAACTCCAGCCCAGCATGTGGAGAAGCAGGTAGCAAAGGGCTTGCAGAACCCTTTTTTAAGTTCTGAATTGGAAGATGAAAAAGAAGAAGTTTCCTCTCCAGATATGTGTCCCAGACCAGTGAGTATATCGCTTGCATTTATTTCAGAAGCTAATATATTATATTATATATTATTATATATATTGTTTATTTGATGGATAATTATTGAAACTGAAGATTTTGTTTTTTACCAATTTTGTTCTTCTGAAGTGTTATCAGGTGACTTCCAGTATGTATCTCACTTTATAGTACATTCTAAAACCATTTTTGGGATTTACAAAGATGTATGAAACTTTGTACTCATATCTCATTAAAAACTGAAAAACATTCTACATAGAGAGCATTCTGCTTACATATATCGTATTTCCTGTATTAGCCGACCCTGTTTTTCATAATCCTAATTGAATTTGCATGAACACTGACTCCTGTATTTGAAGAGTAAGTTTGCTTCTGCTTACTTTCCATATGAAATAATCATCCTCTGACCTTACATTTAATTGCTATAGAGATCATTAAGATGTCAAGCTACTAAAGGTGCTGGGTTAACAGCTCTCTGGTAAGTGAAGTTTTAGATCCACTGGACAGATATATCATGAACAGTGGAAGTTCAAGCTTCCCCAGAACCAGCCTCTAAGACTAAGAAGATAAGACATGGCCTCTTTGCTGAGGGTCCTAACAAAGCTGACAACTGTGGTAATATTGTCAATATGTTACTATCACAAAAAGCACAAGTTCACTTCCACATAGGCCACCAAACAGCCATCAGCTTGTAGTGGCTTTTAAGATAATTATTCAAAAGTGCTTTGTATACACTGACAAACATATCAGAAGTACGTTTCAAAATCTAATTATAAGAAGTGTTTGATGGGAAATAGAGTACATTGCTGCTATGAATAGTAACTGTAATTCTTTTTCTTATTTCACAGGAGAGTCCAGTGTTTGGTGCCAGTGGACAAGAAGAGCTTGCTAAGAGGCTGGCAGAACTGGAGCTCAGGCGGGAGTTCCTGAGTGTGTTAGGAGATGATCAAGACTGGTTTGATGAGGACTTCGGCTTGAGCTCCCACAAGGTCCCACAGAAGCAAATTGAAGAATCAGTGGTGCTGCCCAAGATAGAGCCACAAAAAGTGCCACCTAAGCCATGCGAAGAGCCTTTGGCTGTTCCACATACTGCAGTGGAAGTAGAAGGCATGGTGCATGCAGCAGCTGAGGAGCTGTGGAAGTTGAAAGAGCTGGGTCATGATCTTCAGAATATCAGCCTTCCCATAGACCTTTGTAATACCACCAAAGAGCAGGACATGGAGACTATAAGCAAACAGGTCTATAAACAGGTACAACCCTGGGGAACTTTGATCTCATCTCCTGGATACTTGCCCTCAGAAGCTGAAGTTTTAATTTTGACCTTTTTCTTTTTGTCAAGGCGGTATTTGACTTGACGAGAGAGATTTTTCGGGAAATCTTTGCTGAGGATCCTAATCTGAATCAACCTATTTGGATGAAACCATGTAGAATTACCTCCACTTACTTCCGGCGAGTAAAAGATCCAAATGACCTTGATGAGATCAAAGTAAGAAAGATGCTATTAAATTGTGACTGTCGTCATATCATATAATGCTTTATAGCATTTTTTCATTTGAGGCTCACAAAATGCTGAATGTATGTAAATAAGCACTGCCTGGATTTTAACAGATGTAGCATTTGAGCACAGAGAGGTTTCAAGAGTAATTCTTCACTGAAAAGCAATTATGTAAAGATAGTACTTTTTTTTTGTTGTAGTTGCTGACTTTAAAAAATGTCCTTTACTGTAGATCCAGCAGACCTCAGTTCTGCAATCTGATCTGTGTGAACAGATCCATACACCTATGCAGACTTCAGTGGGATTCTATGTAAGGGTCTAGTGCAGGGGTGGGCAAACTATGGCCCGTGGGCCACATCTGGCCCACGGGACCATCTTGCCCGGCCCCTGAGCTTTCAGCCAGGGAGCTCCCCTTGGACCCTCCCCCGGAGCCATGGGGGTGGGGCTGCACAGCAGCACGTCTAGCTCCATCTGGGCTGCTGCTCTGAGCAGCATGATAAGAGGGCCAGATCCGGGGCTGGGGAGGGTTGGATAAGGGGCAGAAAGTCCCAGGGGGCAGTCGGGACAGGGAGCAGCAGGGGTTCGATGGGACGTAGGAGTCCCAGCAGTTTGTCAGGGGGCAGGGGAGTGAATAGGAGTCAGGGGACAGGGAGCAGGAGTGGTTGGGTAGTGTGTGGGGTCCCGGGGGAGGGGGAGTTAGAGGTGGGTGGGGGTCTCTGGAGGTGGGGGTCAGGGGACAAGGAGCAGGGGTGGTTGGATGGGTCAGGAATTCTGAAGGGGGCAGTTAGGGGGCAGGAAGTGGGAGGGGGTCGGATAGGGGCAGGGCCAAGCTGTTTGCGGAGGCACAGCCTTCCCTACCCTGCCCTCCATACAATTTTTGTGACCCCGATGTGGCCCCGGGCCAAAAAGTTTGCCCACCCCGATCTATTGTCGTGGATCTGGTTGCAGGTTTGGGGCTAAAAGAGTGAGCTGGATTTTATACTTTCCTGTGCACATTTTTGTATGTTAAACTTCAATCAGATACACCTGTGCCAACCCTACTGAAGGCAATGGAGTTGCACGGATGGACTAAGGGCATGATTTGAAGATGAAATGGGTGCACAGCTGTAACTGAAGGCCTAATTTTGTCTGCAGGCTTTTTATTACTGGTGATAATGCTCAAGAAAGAAAAAGCTCAGCTTGTTGCTGAACCCAGACTGAATTTACAGGGCTGTATGTTAGGAAAAAACCACAGGTCAAATTAGCACTTTTCATGTGGAAATCACTGGGACACAAACAAGGAATATCCCCTGCCTCCAGTGCTGTTTTTCAAAGTTATTTTTCAGAGTAGAACAGCATTTAAAATAACTTGTCCAAGATAACACACTGAATCTTTGGCAGAGTCATGGACGGAACCTAGGTCTACCAAGCCATAGCTGTCCCTGAACTGTTAATAGCAAGGAAGAATAAAGTTAAAAGGATAAAGGACTGTCAGTTTCTATCCCTGTTTTCCTACAGTGTTCTTTCATAACTGAATTACTTTTAGTCTGTGGTTTACTGTATCATTTAAGTGAAAGTTGTGCTCTACAGTCAGTCAGAGCTCTAAGGGCTAAAAAAAAATTCAGCCCTTTTTTGAATAAGTATACTCTCTGCATAATGTTGCCTCTAAGATAGGGTTATTGTTCAGTGCTTCCACTGTAAATCTCTTGCACTGCAATGTACATCTCACAGTTAAACAGAAATCCACCCTATATTTTAAGATCAGATTTTGAAGAGCAAGTGCTCTGTACAGGATTCACTTCTTCCCTCAAATATAATATTAACTTTTTTCTTTCCCCTAGAGTTTCATTGCAGCTGAAGTGCTAAAATTGTTCAGCTTGAGGAAGGAACCTAATCACAAAACAGATTGGCAAAAAATGATGAAGTTTGGACGCAAGAAACGGGACAGAGTGGATCATATACTGGTCAGTGGATAAAAGCATTCAGTAGTTTGATTGTATTCTATCCTCTGAATACAGAATATGTGTTAGTTATATCTCAAAAGAAGGCCTAAACCGTTAGACAAAAGGTAGTTAATCCTAGGTGCACAATTTAGAACTGTATTTGAATTCTATATGGTCCACTTACATTTTTGGGTTTTTTTGGAGTATTTTCAATGAACAAAATAACTTTTAAACAGATCATTATGTGTGGGTAGAGAGGGTAAGAAGACAAGAAAGTTGAGAAGCATCAAAAGTTAAAACTATTAATTTAAACAGTGAATTTGTTACAATGCATAACTGAAAGGGGAACCTTTTTCCTTTGGACCAAAAATGGTATTCCTACCCATCATGAATTCTAGGAGGAGGACTGGCTTTCTGCCTTGATGAACCAAATTATTTATTTTTTAGTAATGTTGTTTCCACTGTGACATGTGATACTGAAATCTAAATAGATTAAACTCCTTCCCATGACAGAATTCTGATACAGCATTTCTTGGCTTTTTCAAGAGTTCTGCAGTTAAGACCAGTACAGCGTTTGAAGTAGAGCTGTAATTTCAAAATGACTATATCTTCTTCATACTACTGCAGTAACAGTGATGCCACATGGTACCCTCAACATGTACACTAAGCCAGCATTGAGCAGTATTGCTGCTTCTATAATACCCCTGCTTGTAAGCTCTGAACAATATATGCTGCCAACACTGGTGCAAGGATGGAGGATAACTCATGGGGGCAAGCTTTTTAAAGTTGATCTTTGTGTGGTTTTACTGAATGGTTGGGATCTCTCTTATCTGTGGTGTGTCTACGTGGCAACATAAGAATTGAATTCCATAAGGTCCACTTACATTTTGCCAACCCCATTGCATTTATCTTAACTATATCCTAAATTGATATATAAAATTACCAGTTAATTCAAACCATGGATATCTTTGGTCTTTTGTTCTCCCACCTGTGAAAGATTTCCAGTAAAGCATTAGAAGGACTTTTCTTCCAGGGACAAAGTTGCACCTTAGCTAGGTAAAGGATTTAAAGTTAGGGTAAAGTATCCTGGGATATCTGAGCTTTATTAGTACATGTGTTGTAACTAATGTCATTTATAATAAGCTAAAGTACAGCCACATTATGTATGGAACATGCAGCTATTGTGTGTCTGCCCCAGCTCACTGTACCAGCTTTCAGTTAATATGAATTAGTCTAAGTTGGAAACATTCAAAAAAGTGAACCAGGCTGAATGAAGTTGAAAATTCAGGCATTAATGTACAATAGTCTGAGACCTTCCAGATTTCATACAAGAATCCAGGTGTCAAAGGTTAAAACACTTTAATCCATATATTCTAATAAATACAGTCTGACAAGCCTGTATTTCATCCCATCTCACTCACACAGAGAAACAGAGGTAGAACAACCATCATTTTAGCTGATGGCTGGGAAGAATACGGAAAAACAAACTCTATACTATACTGTTTGCTTTAGAAATTGGCATTGCTCGGTGACATTGCTAAGCTTATCACTGCAATGTGAGCAATGAAGAGAGAAACTTCTAGCTTAGAAAAAGTAGCCAAAGCCTGGAAAACTTCTATAAACATATTTGTTAAAACCTCTTTAAACTGTTAAGCAGCTGGTTAGCTTTCTCTGTTTCCTAATCATCCTCCAGCTTCTGCCTCTTTTGTTTCTGTGGTCATGAATTGTGAGAATACAAATACAGGATCATGGCAGCATCGCTGACTGAATCAGGGGCTTTGCTAAATAGCAGTGTTCAAAAAGAAATAGAGCATGATGATTTAATTGGAGTTTCGAAAACCCAGTTTCATGTTTTCCTGAGCATGGCAATAATCCATTAAAGGACCAAATCACATATGGTTCCAAATTTAGATATTGTAGAGGTTTGTCTTCAGAAACACAAGATCAACAGAAATATTTCCATTGGTTTTCGTCTGCTTTCTTAGGTATAGGTTTATTTAACAAGTATATCTCTGCAACTCACATACTGTCTGTCATGCTCTGGAGTGGCTCACGAATGAGTGCCAACCTCAGGGCAGACACTCCAAACTGGTAGTGTGTTCTGTAATTAGAATTCACCACGCCAGTAACAAGTGTGAATTCCTAGATCACTCCAGTCTTACCATGGATTTACAGACAATCCCCTTGGATTCTCCAGTTTTACTTGCCACCCAGACAAACTGAACTTCGTGATAAAAGGTCATTCAAATAAAAAATCACATCACCTAAGGTTGCTCCCAGTCCCAAGAGACCTCCAGATCAGTTAGTATTCTACATCTTAGTCTACACTGACAGCCAATTCTATAATAAATGAACTGGAGGTTTATTAGCTAAGAAAAGGAAATGAGTTATTGAGAGGTTAAAGTAGGTAAAATATATGCACAAGTGAGTCACTTTTTGTGGCAGTCATGTAACAAACTGTCGGTTTCCCAAAAGTCTTTTTGAGGTACCCAGATTGTCTCTGGGCTCTCCACTTTGCATCTGGTACACATCCCAAAAGGCCAGAGATGAAAGATCTTTCCTTGAATACATTCTTAAAGCTGCTTCTCACTGGGTGACCAGATGTCCCAATATTTAACCCTTTGTCCTGCGTCCCGATCGATATACGATCGGGACACCAGTTGTCCCAATAGTCAGGTAAGGAGGCTGTGAGCTCCCCACCTCCTCCCGCTCCCTCCCAGCGCTTCCCACTCCCTAACAGCTGTTTGGTGCAGTTTGGACTTTCCGGGAGGGAGAGGGAGGAGTGGGGAACGTGGCCACTCGAGGGAGGAGGCAGAGAAGAGGCAGGGCAGGGGCGGGGACTTGGGAGGAGGGTGGAATGGAGATGGGGTGAGGGTGGAATGGAGACGGGGCGAGCACCACCCGGAGAGAAGTCTGCATCATAGGCAAATGGCAGGGAGGTGAAAATGAGAGTGTCAGGAAGGGAGGGTGAAGAGGTGAGAATTGGATGGGGGACTGAAGAGAGATGCAGCAAGCCAGCAGTGGGCTGGGGGATGAGGAAAGGTGCGGTGACGGGAGGGCCGAGCTGTGGGGACGCAGAGCCTGGGGCAGAATGGGATCTTAACACTTCCAGTGCCCTTACAAACTTTGATGCTTCTCGCCACAGGCTGGCTGGTTGCCCTTCAGCCAGGCTCTCCCCTTTAATGAGTCCTTACGTAACTTGGTGGTCGTGTATGGAGATGGAAGAGAGAGCCAGCATGGCAAATGTCTCCCCTTTTATCATGTTCTTTCGTCCCTCTTGGCTTTGCCCCCATCCTCCATCAGAATCGGGTGAGCGTTACCTCATCATAATCCCAAACTGACCAAGGGACGGGCTGTGACTCACTTGAGAGTCCAACAGATCATTCCTGGCTGTCTAGGCCAGTGTCCTTTGTTCCTGTGAGACTGGGCTCGGTTTGTCCCATACATGCCCTGATGAGGTGTGAACTGCTCCCCTGCTCTTGAAGAGTTTTGCCTGGGCCTCTACTCCTGGAGAGTTTTTGCCTGGCCTTGTTTTAAGCCATGAAGACACATTTTCAGCCTCATAACTTTATACATGAAATTACAGGCTATAACATTAGTATAGCAACAATGCTTAGTGCGTCATCAGCCTTCTGAAGACACCCAACATGACAAACTTTGCATTGGATACCACACAATCACAATATAAGAATGAACATGAGGGTGCAGGGTGTCCCCCTGAGATACAGTGTCACACTATCTTCCTTAGATAGGGTTACCAAGTGTCCGTTTTTGCTGGACATGTCCGGCATTTTGGGGTTTAAATTGCTGTCCGGGAGGACTTTTTAAATAGCTGCAAATGTCCGGGATTTTTTCTCCCTCCCACCCACAATCAATATGGCTGACGTTGAACCTTAGAGAAGCTCTCATCCCCAGAGCCTTCAGCAGGCAGACCCAGGGCACCACTGGGTCTTAATGTCCACCTTTCTGACTTTCCTATTCCTGTTCTGAGCTGCTGCAGCCTGGTGAGTCTGGGGATCTAGTAGTTAAAAGTGAAAAAGTCTCCAGTTTGCCAGACCTATTAACACAACATTGAAACTGTTCAAGTGGTAATGAAGCCATTTAACAGGCTTTTGCCACCCCCAAGGTATAGAGACTGTCAGTTTCTGAATTTACTTACAAAAACAGTTGGGTATTACTATAATATTTACTCAGAACATGTCAGTCTACAGGATATTAGTTTAAAATTTGCTTTTAAAGTATTAGTGGGTTGGTGAAGGTTATAAAATCACATCTCTAAAAAATCTTTGCATAGATTTTTAGATGCATAATCTTTAGCCTTAAATGCTTGAATCTTCAAACATATAATGTTTTAAATAAATCTTTCAAAAGACCACTCTTATCTAAAATACACATTTTAATTACTATAGTTAAAAAAAAACAAACTTGCTTCCAAAGTCTTCCTGTCCATTTTGTCCATCCCTTTCTTCTTCCAGATAGCTGAGGAAAAAAAAGAGTTTCCTTTCCTTTACTTTTGACTATCTGATGAACTAATTTTAAGAGAACCTCTGGCAAAATCAGTACCTTAGTAAGACATAAAATCCTTTGGAATGCCTAAAATCTTTGGAAACATTTTTTAAAGTTGGTGACATTTCATAAACATGTCTATTGTCATGGAGATCGCACAAAGTAAATTAGTGTTCCCTTTTTCTAAAAGCAATGAACATTGTTATGAACACATTAAATCTCTGTGACTGATTAATTTAAAACAATGTCTTTGTTTCAGGGAGCGGGGGGGTAGGGTTAGGGTTGGGGGGTCTCAGAAGGGGGCAGTCAGGGGACAAGGAGCAGGGAGCCTAGATGGGGGTGGGGTCTCATCTAGGTGGTTGGAGGGGTTCCAGGAGGAGGCGCTCAGGCGACAAGGAGCAGGGAGCTTAGATAGGGGGTGGGGTGGTTGGGGGTTTTGAGGGAGGCAGTCGGGGGCCAGGAAGTGGGAGGGAGCAGATAGGCTGTTTGGGGAGGCAAGCCCCTACCCGCCCCCTCCTGTACCCCCCATGCCGTGGAGTGTCCTCTTTTTTTAATGTTGAAATATGGTAACCCTATCTCAGCCTCTCTTTCTGGGGGCAAGTGAAAGGACTGACCTCTGATATACAGGGCTTGGTTGACAGAGTCTTTGCCACCTTGTTTCCTTGTAATCAAAGCCATAGCACTTTGTCCTTAACTGTTGGTTCCTGTTAGCCCTCTTTTTTTCTCTCATACTACTATGACAAAAAGGAATGATTAGGGAGTGATTTTCCTTTGTCTTATATATGTATAATGACAGTTTCTTTAACTACGCTAACGTGGATCTATGGAAGTGTGTGGAGCACTAATGAAAGTGCAGGACACCTAAAAATTGCCCGTTCACACTTGTTTGGTGAGGTGCATTTTTTTCAAAACTCTTCAGTAATTATAAAAGGAGCTGTCAAACTGAAGCCACATGCATAACTGAGAGCTTGTAAACATAGCTAGAACCGTGAAAGTTCTGTTCCTCTGTAGTCTCCATTGCAGCCTATTGGGCCTTCTCATTACTTTTGGATTATAAATTGCAAAGAATTCTTGTACAGTAGCTTGCCCCCTTCCACACTCTCAGCAGACAAAGTCCCCTTGTGTAGACAACTCAAAAGATTAAACAAAGAGGAGTAGGGTACTGGCTTGATTTCAGTTCTCCCTTGTTCCCTTGTCCCTTATTACATAAATAAAATAAAATACCATAGATGTTGATATCATAACTAATAAAACTATTGCAAGCAATGTTTTTCAGCCTTGTTTTGACCATGTATTCTGAAGTAATGTCTGCCTGATCTTCTTACTAGTTGTCCATATGTATTTTGGATCAGCTTTTATCCACAGTGAGGTTCCTTCTTTTCCTTTTCTGATTATATAATGTAAATATATTTTAATTAAGGTAAACAGATACTCTTGTGCCAAATGTAAGGTTCATGGCTTAATGTGGGTTAGCACAGAAGCTGAGCAAATAGTGAAAGAGTTTTCAAGAGATACTCCATAGCATTCAAAAGAAGGTTTTATTTGGTTTCATGTTCTTTCTGAAGGAGTTGAAGCACTCAAGGTTTACTAGTGGAAATACATATGGAAGCAATATTTTAACATGAATGCTCAAAAGATCTAATTTCAAATTGTAATATTTGTGACATGCAGTTTGGACAGCATTCGGACTATGCATTATTTGCCGATGAAATTCTGTCTCTTCTTGTATGGAACCTGTCATCTAGGGTCTGAATACCTAATTTTGCGTAACAATTAAGAATTGTGAGATCTTCTCGTGAATAAGAAAAAGGAAAATCATCAAATTGTAAGACATTATTTAGCTGTATGTAGCATAAAATGTAGTTAGTACTAATGCTTTCAAGAGCAGTGAAGGATAAAATATGTTGTACAAAGAAACCGTTTTGCAGTATCATTGTATTGCACAATAGCATTGCCTGCCAGCATTTTTGCTTCTACTTTCAGGAGAATGAGTGAAATATAAATTTCTTTGATATTATGGGTTTCTGATGCTTTTTAGCCATGTTCTAATCACCTACCTTCTTCCTCCCCACATTTTCCTTTGTACTTTCTTACTGATTTCAATCATATTTTCCTCTTTTGTGCAGCACTGATCACATCATCGACTTTTTATAAATAAACAATTAATTTTTACAAATATTTCAATTTGAATTCACACTATTGATCAGGAATGATGGCACATCAGTAGTGTTTTTCAAGCACAAAACTTATATAAAAATAAAATGAATTTCATTAAAATGAACAGTACACCAAAGGGGAAACATTTTAAAAGTAAAAATATTTTGGTAAAATTAATGGATCTGGTCAAGAGATCAGCTGTATAATATAAGTGTTCATTTTACTGCTCTGAGAATTGTGGAACTACTTATATATAAAAACAATTCTGTCATTGCCAGTTATTTCTTTATTTTATATTTTCCATGCTTGTTTTTTTACTTGTCCTAGAAGGCCAGAGGAATAATATTCCACGAAACAATAGACTATTAATGCTTTTTCCCCCCCTCCTCTCTAAAATCCAAGGTGCAGGAACTCCATGAGGAAGAAGCTCAGTGGGTGAATTATGATGAGGATGAGCTCTGTGTGAAGATGCAGTTGGCAGATGGGATCTTCGAGGCCTTAATCAGAGACACTATTAATGTTCTGAACCAGATAAATGAAAAACAAAGGAGACTACTGCTTTTGTGACATCCGTGAAAATAAACCAAAAACTGGGAAACTTCTTGTCATGGGCTTTCTGTCTCCTGACATATACTACATCTTCATCATGGCAATATGGCTGCTGGACTTTCATACATGGTTTTAAAGACAGTTCAGATGTGATAAAGGAACACAGTATTACATCCCCCTGCCTTTAGAGACCTTTCACTGGATTTGTTGCAACCATGCATGGTCCTTCACTTGATGCTGGCTTGTGGTGTATTCACATCATCCTTTTGCTAATTCAGCACATAGAATATATGTCAGCACCTCTCCATGGTCTCAGACTGGGACTGTGAATTTAAGATTGTACTCTAAAGGTGGTTGGATGTGGTTGGGTTGAGATACTGGTCACTTGGCCTAAAATTGCTGTCAGCAATCTAAACTGAAGTGATCTTTAGAAAGGTGTATTGGGTGATTTTGATAACGGCTTGTCAGTTTTTAGCCATAAATGGACATTACAGCAATTAATAGTGTTACATTATTAACCATTTTGTATCTGCAGTCCTAACAATGTGCATCAATATTTCCACTCCAGAGTCCATTTCATCCCCTTGAAGTCTGTTCCCATCGTTCTTCATGCGATGTGGTACCAGACATAATCGGTGGGCTAACAAAGGGGAAATTGGATGAGCTTGCTTTTTTGCATTCATCTAAAGAATTCTTATTTGTTTCCTGCCTAATTTGCTTCAGTCAAGAGCAAAGTAAGGGCCACCAAAAATTGGGCATAATAGACTAGACATTGGTCAGCTTTATTCCCACCATGCAGCATTTCTTCATCTCCTGAACTACCAGCAGCTCTTAGATAAATGGATACTCATGATTTTCTCAGGCAGTGGACATGCAGGAGTGGAAAACGTTTCTTCACACAACTTTGGCCTTCAGTAACTTGGCTTCCTCCCTTGCTACCACTCAACCCTAATAAATCAGAGAAGCAGTTATTTGAACAGTTAGTAAAATGAGTGTATTCACCAAAGAAAGTTATGTCCAGTGCTTGATTTGGTACTTGTTCTGTGGTTGTGGGATTTTTAACTTATTTTAAGATAATTTATTAAATTGGAGTTAAGGAAAGTATCCAGTGCAGTAGTTGTACTGTATTAGGTTTTGAAACAGCAGAACCTGTGAAAGGTACCTATGTAATACTGCATCTGTTCTGGAAACTTCTGTGGTCCATTTTCTTTGCTCAAAACTCCAGCTTATTGAGACAAAGAGGTTAGAAAGAAACAAACCTCAGTGTTCAGATGTGGGAAGGAAAGGGGAAAACTCTGAAAAGAGCCTCACCTGGACAAATTTCAGTGATTGTGGAAGGTTTAAGGGAGTTACCTGAAGGCCAAATGTGAAAAATATTTCCTGCTCTCTTGTTACCTGCCTTCCTTGTCACAAATGTTCTTTTTCCAGAGCATTAGGCAGGAGGCAGCCACCCTGTTGTATTTCTGGATCTGTGCCTTTGTCTTGAGTGCTTTCTTAATCTGTCCTCCCTTTGTGTTTCTTGGATGAACACAGACAATCTGGGTTTGAGTATTAATGCCTTAATAATGCAAGTCCTGTTTACTAACATGGGATGAGACCCAAGGCAGATTCATGTTCTATAGGCACGTTGGAGTACTGAAGTGCATACAAAAGCATGTTAGGAGGCACCCAAAGATACTGCAGTCTATGGTACGCATGTGGAAAGATTTCTGCTCTTTTCCTTCCATCTGTTTTGGGGGGGGCGGGGGGTTGGTTTCCTACTGTGCATGTGTGTGCTACTGCTCAGTTATATTCTCTCTCTTTCCATCTTTATATTTGGGAAACTGTCATTGGAATATTTGCATTTTGCACAGTGACGTGCAACTGGTAATTCTTTAAATCAGGGACAGCACTGACAAATGTTGGCTTTTCAATCCAATCAAATTCTCAGATGTAGTAGTGCCAGCACCTCATGTGTGAGTTAACAGTGAGCTATATCCATGAGAGCTTAATGAGCAAAGAACAAACAGGAGCAAACAGTGTCTTGGAACACCTCAGATAGGGCACATGTATCAGCCTGTAATGTGATAACGTTCTTTTTAGCTGTCCAGAAGTCAGATGATTTTCATGAGTAGTATGCATCTTTTCCATGTGTCTGTAAATTAGCATCCTGATGCTGAACCTCAACACTGTCTTAAGCATTTGACAAAAACCAACTACAGCTGCTGTTTAACCAGCATGATGTCACTAATCAGGTCACTGTCTGGTTCCTTTTCCTGGGCCTATCTTCTTTTCAACAGAGAATATTGTTATTTTTATAATCTGTGCCAGGGGTATCGTAGAAATAAATTAGTTTCCATCCCTAGGATCCCATGGCCATTGCTGAGATAGTAAGATGGCCTGCATCTCTGAGGCTTCCTGCTGGGGGATAGAGTTTGTGCATGTGTGGTATGTGCATCCGTAGAGAGTGTATTGTACTGTCAGTCCTTCAAGATGTGGAAGAAGATTGGAGATTACTTGTGCCCTTGTTGGCTTGAGTAAGCGAATATCTAGGTATCAGCTGCAGAAACAGTTGCTACCTTTCCAGCTCTTTGGGCAGAAAGAGACTGTGTAAAAGTAATGGTTTTGGAGAGATCACCATTTATTTTTGGTACCAATTTGTAATGGGAGCAGCCTAGACTAAAACAACTGTGGCTGTTATATTACATTCTCAACACTTGATAATTGTTGAGGTACACTGGAGGCTAGGACTGATGATCATCGAGACTTGGTGATGATCCTTTCAGGTCAAGCTTTGTGATCAATTGTTGAAGCAGAATAGGGAAGCCTTGAGTTGAATAAAGAGAGGCTGAATTTCCCTCACACACACACCCCTTTTATCTGAAGCCCAAAGTATTCTGCCTGGGTCATAGCTGAATTATCTTGGTGCAACAATGTTGGAAAATCCAAGATTGAGGGAACATGGAAACTCCAGGATTTTTCTGACCCCTCTATGGCAGAATCAGAAAGCACTGGATGGAGTCGATACGAAGACCTATGTCCATCTTCAGTCTAGAAGGACTATTAATGCAAGGTAGAACAGCCCGGGATTGTGTGAATATGGAGAGAGACCACCACCTCTCTCAGACTAGGATAATTCCTGAGCTACAGATCTTGACTATTACTATTTTACCTTTCAGAAAAGGTTTTGTTGCTTATAAGGTTTTGTGGCCTGTTTGAAAAATCTACCTTGTTCACTTTCCTTTCTTGAAAAAGTGGCCTTAGCTTTGTGCAATACTTGAATAAATTGTGTATGTACAAGAGATTTTCAGTAGCACAGCATTAGAGAGCATTTAAATAATTTTTCTGCAAAGAACTGAGTGTAAATCAGACTTTCAGATCCCATTGCTACCTTAAGAATACTAGGAGAATAAATTTCTATTCAGCAGAGTAACAGTTGAAACTTACAAGGTATTTAGTTCAAATTGTAGGAATTTTGAAGTGTTTACAAATCAGTTAAAGTGGTGAAAATCAAAATATCCAGAACATATTTGAAATATAAAAATTAAAAATGCAAAAATATATAGAAATTAAAAGGGAGTACTGTAATTAACCTGCATTTAATAGGTTTTTTCCTCGACTTTGCAGAGCCTTTTTATATACATTTGCAAAGCCACCTTGGGAGACCCTCTCTCCCTGTGTACTGTATTGTGCAGATATTAAATAAATAAACCTGTTTACTGTGTTTGTGTAAATAACCCGTTTACCTGGTTTCCAGGTCAGTTTTCAGCCATTAATTGCATCCAGTGCAGCTTTGCACAATAGAGTTAAGGATGTGGAGGTTTTTTTGTAATTATGAACTGTAAAATAACCAGGGTTATACCTGTGTACACCAGTGTAAATATTTTTGTTAACTGAAATGTACTTTGAGGATAAAACCTGTAAATAAACTGATTTATAAATTAATTGTCTTATTTCCTATTTCTTTATCAGATGGAGTGTAATTACACAAATAGCTGATCATTCTGAAGGTGCTCAGTGGATTTGTCGTTGGTAACATATTCCACCTTATCTCTGATGCTGCACTTAGGCTCCCAATTACAATCTGCTAAATCCCATTATAATTGCCTTAATTGTAATAATACCTTATAGCATGTCCTTGCATATTTGTTAAAGCTGGCTGAGTGTTGTGGCAAAAAATAGAAAAATCATTGCTTTGTTTTTCAAATAGACAAGTCACAATTTTTAGTTGGAAAGATTAAAAATGAGTCATGCTAAACTTTTCAAAATGGACTTTAAAAATCTTCATTTTAAAATTTTACTATAAATGTGTTGTTGTTCTTCGAGTGATTGCTCATGTGTATTCCACAGGAGGGGGGCGTGCTCACAACGTGCACCAGTGCCAGAGGTTTTTCCCTTAGCAGTACTCATAGGGGGGAGTCCTCCCATCCCTACATCCCCTGAAGTGGCACCGCCCTGGTGTGCTATAAAGGGCGCTGCGCGCTCCCATACCCTCAGTTCTTTCTTGTTGCCAGTAAAGGTGCATTGGAACTTCGCAGCTCCAGCGTTGCTGCAGCTCGTCCCTAGCGGTTCTTCTAGTACCTGTAGTGACTTAGTTTTTCAAGTTAGTTGAGTTAGAGTGCCTGGGCTGGGGCATGCTCCAAGCCCCTGGTTTTAAGTGTGCCACACTGGCAGGCAATCTATGCCAAGGAGTGACCCCCCCACGCGGGTTGTTTACGCTGTTTGGGTGAGGCCCTTATCAGCTATCGTTGCAAGATTTGCAAGTCATTCAAGCCCCAGAAGAAAAGAGAAAGGGACATTCATCAGGATGGCCCAGAGTTGGAGTCGGCACTGATCCCGGCTCCAGCGTGCCGCTCCAAGTTGGCACCAGGCACCGCAGCGGCAGCATGCAGCAATCCCCCAGTGCCTTTGTCCAGTTGGTACCGCTCTGCATCCTTGGGGCATAAGAAAGCCAGGAAGGCACCCTCTTCACAGCGGTACCATGGTGCACCAGAGGCTAGGCACATGTCGGGCAGTCCTCAATCCCCTTCAGCCTCCAGGCCTCCGACTCACACTGATCTGGGACTACCTCCTGCAACTTAGAACCCAGGGCATGGCACCATCATCCATCAGGGTGCACCTTGTGGCCATCTCGGCCTTCCACCTGCTGGTGGAGGACCACACGGTGTTTTCCCATGCTCTGGCAGAGCAGTTCCTCAAGGGGCTGGACCGTCTGTTCCCATATGCTAAGCCCCTGTTTCAGCAATGGGACCTGAATCTGGTGGTGTCCTGCCTCACGGGGCCCCTGTTTGAGCCCCTGCCACATGTTCCTGGTCCCACCTCTAGTGGAAGGTGGCCTTCGTAGTGGTGATCACATCGGCTAAGTGGATCTCAGAGCTTAGGACCCTGACGTCCCCATATGTGGTTTTCCATAGGGAAAAGGTCCAGCTCCGCCCACACCCTGCATTCCTCACGAAGGTGGTCTCCGCCTTTCATGTGGGCCAGGACATCTTCCTGCCGGTCCTCTGCCCCAAGCCACACATGTCCAGCGTGGAGCATTGTCTCCACACACTCGATGTGTGAAGGGCTTTAGCTTTCTACCTTGAGCAGACCAAGCCGTTTAGAAAGTCCTCACAGCTGTTCATAGCCTCGCATGAGGGGCCGGCCAATCTCCACTCAGCGACTCTCCAACTGGATCACTTCATGCATCCATAACTGTTATGACCTGGCGGGTGTCCTTCTGCCGCTGATTGTGAAGGTGCGCTCAACTTGGGGGCAGGCCTTGTCAGCAGCTTTCTTGACCCACGTCCCTATCCAGGACATTTGTAGGGCTGCTACATGATCCTTGGTTCACACGTTCACTTTGCACTATGGGATTGTCTCCCAAACCAGGGATGACACTGGGTTTGGCAGAGCAGTGCTCCATGCTGGGAACTTGTGAACTCCTACCCACCTCCAACAGATATAGCTTGGAGTCACCTACTGTGGAATACACATGAGCAATCACTTGAAGAAGAAAATAGTTACCTTTCGTAACTAGCGTTCTTCAAGATGTGTTGCTCATGTATATTCCACATCCCGCCCTCTTGCCCCTCCATTGGAGTGGTCTGACAAGAAGGAACTGAGGATAGGGAATGTGCAGCGCCCCTTATAGTGCACCAGGGGTCACGGGAGGACACTCCCCCTACAGGTACTGCTAGGGGAAAAACTTCTGGCACCAGTGCACGTGGCGAACACGCACACCTACTGTGGAACAGATATGAGCGCGTCTCGAAGAACACCAGTTACGAAAGGTAAAGGTCTTTTTCCTTTCCAAAAGGAAATATCAATAATATATTTAAGTGGATAAAATTTTCCTAGAAATGATTCTAGGTCTTGTGTTATATATTTCTAAATGAGATGATTTTATAGGTCTGCTCTTGTCTTCTCTGAACCCATCTGTATATAGGAAAAAGGAGTGTTCTCCAGAAGGTGCTATTTGTTGCTAGGAAAGCAGCACTGCATCTATTACACTTGGTTCATATTTGGAAGATTACCTTCATAATTATAAGGGTTAGAAATGTAGTAATTTTAAAAATTAAAGCTAATGGAGCTCTATAGAAGGCTACTGGGCAGCCAAGATTTTTACTGTAAATTGCAGAAATCACAGGATTCATGACAGCCACATTTATTCATTATTAAAAGCAAAAAAAACCTAGCGCTAATGCAATATTAAGGTTGCAAGATCAAGCACTTTGGTCAAGCTGTTCCTACAACTAAGTTTGCTGTCTAGCTATTTTAACTCCTCCATATGACACAGCCTGTTTATTTTATGCTCTACGTTGACAAAGCAATAGGTTAGGGTGTCCGTTTAATAAGGAAAAGAGGCATACAGAATACTACCTATATGCATCATAGAAGAGTTATTGTTGCCAGAGCAATGTTATCTTGTTGGAATTTCCTGGGAATTTGTGTGCTTTGATTTCACAACTTTAATATTGCATTAATAATAATACCTAGCTCTTGTACAGTGCTTTTAGTAGATCTCAAAGCACTTTACAAAGGTCAGCCTCATTGTCCCGTTTTACAGATGGGGAAACTGAGGCACAATGCATGTGTGCCATCTTCATGGGCACAAAGTATATGCATGTTGCAAGTGGGATCCACTCAGACAACCTGTCTGGAAGAACCACAGCTACTGTAAGGTAAGTAACCTTTTGTTCTTTTTACAAATCAAGGCATGTGGTCTTCAGTGAGGACTCGATCCATGTCAGATTTCAAAATGGTTCTTTGTTTATGTGTGATTGAAAGTGTTGAAAGAGAAAGTGAGCAGAGAATTAAGCACTTCATTCCCAACAAGGAATGTTTTGGAAAATTCTTAACATGTAGGAATCAAGTTAGAATCAAGTCTTATAGTGACTGGTTGGACAAATGGGTGTAACACAGTAGTTCTAAATTGGTGCTTCAAACAGAGAGAGTATGCATCATTGTCCATCACCACCCTTGAACTAATTTCCACTGCATAGCCTGTCCTTTAGGATACGTTGCTACTTGTTGCTGTCATAATGCCTACGCTCATGATGGGAGCACATTCACTGGGAATGAGTTTTGGGTGCATTTCAGGTTAGAAACTGAATCCTTTGGATTTGTCTTCGTTTTTGAAAACCTTGGCAAAGGACAACATTGCTACAGCTAATTGGAGAGTGGTGCAGCAAACTGCTGCATCGCTGCTTTGGGCCCTTCCCAAGACAGCATGTAAATCAACTGATGTAGTCCTGTATTATTCCCCGATTTGCATATTTCTGTTACTTCACCATGACATTGACTATCTACAGTATTAACACTTCCCTGTACCATTTAAATCACATTAAACATGCCTTCAAATAAGCTCTCCCAGCCCTAGAATTTTGCTACCTAATAAAATTCTCTGAGTAATCAATGGCAGGATAGGTACTTCCTAAAATCCACAGCATTAATTCTGGTGGGCACTGTCTAGCAACTATTGTACATTCAGCTGCATCTGAATTTGGGGCTACACAGCCTACAATGCCTTGCTTGAAGAACATTGTTGGGCCTGAAATGTAACACTGCTTCAGATTTTGGAGCATCCTGCAAAACAAAGCATTTCTAGGAAGTTCAGTCCTTCGTTTGAATGGACTGCAGAAAGAAAGGTGCTAGTCAGAAGACACTGCTCTATGAGCCTGCTTTAGAGCACAAGCATTGGAAGAGGACTCACTGGCCTGATGTTACCATTCTGTGGGAGCCCAGCCCAAAACGTGAGTAACTGGAAGGCAGGCTGGTAGGAAGAAATATGTTTGGGTTATAACAACGTTTACAGTAGATGGCATGATCAGAGTTGGAGATGCAAGCAGAACACAGTGCTCAGAAGTGCACTGGTTGCTGGAGAAGGAAGTGAGATGCAGCAAGTCTGAAGTAACCAATGAACAAACAGAGATGTACCAGTGACCATCCCACCCCTGAGTGTTCTCTTCTTTCTTCCTGTGCCCTTCCTGCCCTTTCTAGGATGTGGTGCTGTTTGAAATACACCCAGGAAAATTCCCAGGAAAGGATGAAGACCAGAGGCTATGGGAAAATAAATGGTTAACAAGATAGGGGGCCAATGGGTGTTTATAGGAGAGGGTACTTAAAGTAGGACCAAGGAAGAAAAAGGACATATAAGAAAAGGTAGCCTCTTTTTCTGCAGCGGCTCAGCGGTAATCTAATTAGAAGAGTGGAAAAAGAAGCCTATTTTAACTTCAAATCTAGATGTTCATCTCAGCCTAGTTTTCCACCATGGGAGTCTAAATATGTGGGATCCCAATCATTTCTTCAACAGCAATCATTCCACTGAGATCATCTGCAGGTAGATTTCACCAGCAGGGCCTGGATTCGAAGTTGCTTTGTCTGTCTCTTTAACCTCCATGGTGCTTGGTTTAGGTGGTATCTAGGGTGATTCTTACTGTATGTAAATCTGTTAGATGTGCAAGAAATTGGATTTAAAGCGGGGAAAAGAAGGCCCAGGTATAAACTCAATCAGGTTATTTGTGGTGTTGGTGGTACCAGACCTGTCAACTAGAATTCAGAGGCAATTGGACATTTTATTCCCTCCGGCTCCTTTGAAAATCCCAGGGTAAAGTGTGAGTCAACTGTGTTGCCAAGTCTCACAATGTTTAATGTTTGTCTTAATGTCCAAAATTCTGGAGTCATGTGACTGAGAATCTTGACCTTAATTACAAAAAAGAAAGAGAGAGAGAATGTTCTTAGGGCTCGTAGTTGTGGAGAAAAGCTTGTCGACATGGCCAGTTAAAGTCTCAAAAACTAGGGGGCAACTGAAAAGAGCTCCATATGAATTTTAAAATCACATTTTTAAGTCATTGGCGATGATTTGAGGCCAACTCATGCCTTTTTGAACTCTTCTGTCTGACAGTGCTACACAGGTAAGGAATCTTGTAATGCTTGCTTTCATGGAGTCCCTTCAGCTAAGCTAAGGACTGAAAACAAGTAAATGAGTCTGGATTTTCTTAACCCTGCTCCAATCTAGTATACTACCCATCATAGAGGCTCTTATAGTCTATGAGAATGATCGATCTTCGGCAATATGGGCTTTGTCCAAAGCTCATTGAAGTCCATGGGAAAACAATTTATTCAGCTACCCCTAGAACAGGGACCATATGAGATCTGAGCTAAGGGACCAATTTTTCCTCTGCTTGATTTCATCTTAAAACAATTCACCAGGAGACTTTTAAAATACATATATTTTATAAAAGTTCTTCCAGAAGTAAAAGGTGTGAAAGAACTGATCCCTCATTAATTCTTCTAGCACAATGGCGGCTGCTGTTGTTTTACAATTACGGTTGAGCTCTTTCCAATTCCAGGGAAAGGAAACATTTGGTCTCCTCTTTAGGATAGGGTTTTAGAAAATGCTATTTATGCACCATTACACAATGAAAAGCACACACTGTTAGTGAATGTGTGCCATCCTCCTTTCCTGCATCTTTAGGTAAAAAGCTACCTCTGGACTAATGAGATGGTCATACCAAGCTCCATGAATCTAGCTCCTAGGATAGCAGGAAGCATGGAAAAGAACTTGCAACACAGTGGAGCATCACTTTGTAAGGAGTCGAAGCATTTGGGGTGTGGACTTGTTCCCTTCACTTTGCATAACTGCTGCATGTGCAAAGATGCATTAGTTGCAGCTAGATATGAGTCAACAAATTTGAGCTAATTAGAGTAGACAATGTGGCTTTTCTAGCAGGGTTGCCGGAGAATAAGTAATTGATTTTTAACATATTTGTAATTCATGATGCTAGAGTAACTTAATGAAGTCAAGTTGCTGTCTCTTGAAAATGATATAAGCAGATGTGCCCTGGGGAAAGAATCACTATTGTAAAGCAACATCCTACGCTGTCATTTCTATGGCAGAAAAGTGGAAGCCCCAAGTCAGAACTCAGTCTTCTAACTCACCCCTTAGAAGAGATGGAGCATTGCAAAGTATCTGTCAATGCCTTGCGAGCAAAGATGCAGTTCTTGTTTTTTCAAAGCACTCTAACGCCAGTGAGATGAACCCATCTGTTGCAACTGCTAGAGTGGAGGAAAGCTTAACCATTCATA
Organism: Dermatemys mawii; assembly: GCA_007922305.1. NCBI lineage: Eukaryota > Metazoa > Chordata > Testudines > Dermatemydidae > Dermatemys > Dermatemys mawii. The sequence goes on from ML677352.1 coordinate 1,520,303, forward strand.
TTAAACTATTCCAAGCCTGAAAGGGCTGAGTGAACCTGAGTCACCTTCCATTTCACGCTGTGGGGCTGGAACGTCCTGTCTTGAAGAATTAGTAAGCCCAGCGAGGAGCATAATGAGACTGCCTTGTAAAAAAGCTGAGGTTTCCCCGAACTATCGAATCATTCTTATGGCATTAGAGAAGCAATAAACACCCATCGCCACAACCAACGGTCCAATTAGATTATTTATTATTTATTATTAGAATATAGGCGAGGGTCATTGATGGTTTCAGCAGTGAAGAAAAGGTAACCCCTGATTATATCTGCGATGGGGGGGGAGTGAGTTCTGGGCTGGGGATACAGGGGCTTGAGCAAGTCTCTCTGGGTGCTCTAATCTGCCCCACCCCTCTGAGCAATGAACTGGGACAGGGACTGTCTCTTTAACTGTATTAGCCCTGCACTTGGTACACTGGGAGCTTGATGGCCACTAGGACTGCCATCAAATAAATGATATACCCATCTGGAAATCTATCCATAACCACCAGAGGGCAGTAATGTTTAGGAAACCCCAAGAGAGGACCAGAGCTACCAAAGAGAGGGGAGCGCTATGTGCTAATCCCTCTCCCCAGTGAAATACAACCAAAACTGCTAGAATGCATTAGGATCTCTGTGCTAACCCCTATTCATTGAAAGCACTGTCTCATAAATGCACTGGAGTCATTACACAAAACCCAGCTCTAGTCTTACCCCTGGCAATCAAAGTGCCCACTGTCTTTGCCACTAATCTCCCTGGGAACTAAAGTATTGTGCAGTGAGATAGTCACTGAAGTTCCTCAGTATTTCATTTAGACGGAAGGTCTGTAATTTTGTATTTGTAATACTGATTATTATCATAGCACCTAAGGGCACAGATCAGGACTGGGGCCTGGCTGGGGTAGATGCTGTAAAAAATCTCTCTGGCATGAAGATGGTCTGCTCAGGAAAGTAGAGCAGTCATGTCACGTACAAATGCTTCATGCAGGAGCTGGCTGCGTCTCTTGTCAAGCGCTGGAATGCTAATGGCCTCTCAGAATCCTGTTCTTCTAGCAGAGCAAGTTGCACTAAATATCTAGGTGTAGCTGTGGGAAGATGAGCTTTCTGGGATCTGAACCAATAAACAAAGCCATAAATAAAGGGGAGTGCCATTAATGATGATTCCTGGGAGACCAGTGGATCTGAAACACAGTCTGTCAAAAGGCCAAGGTGTTAATTTCATCTCTGCTTTTATGTATTACTGTGTGTGACTTTGTAGTGCCCTGAAATGTGCTTCTCTAATGGAGGAGGCTGACTCGATTCCTGCCCCAGAATGCTTGCAACGTCTGTTATAGTGTTGCCATAGGGGAATGGGTGACCAGGAACAGGGAGTGTTTGGGGGAAAGCAGGATAAGAAAGACCGCATTAAGATCTTGTTGTGACTAACCACAGATACGCTCTCCTGATGCTTCTGTTAAGTGTTCCCCCCCACATTTACCTATATAAAATAAGGAAGATTAACACAGAAGAGTAAATACTATGTATTTAGTTGTTAAATTGCTTCCCAATGCAAAGCACTGTAAAGATGGGGAAGGAGGAATAAATGAGGTTCAAAAAAGGAGGGGCTATCGGTTTAAATAAATGTGTGTAAATAAGCAGGTTTCAGAGACTAAGGCCAGGCTTTCTTGTGGGTGATGGAGTATGGAGGTTAATGGTGGTTCTGAATTCAAAAGTGTAACTACCCTGTAATTTCTGTGATTGTTTCCATGTGTGTTTTTTTATTTACTTATCCATTAATTTTTGCATGTGGGTGGGTGGATGTGATGGTAACATTAAATGATTTCACCGAGTTAGTGTTTTGCCAAGATAAAGCTGGGCTGCATGGGACTCTTAATGTAAAGAGCAAAAAGATCAGCAACATTATGCTGGCACAAGGGACCAAAGAAAGGAACCCTCAGTAAGATATTTATAAGACAAATTTTCTGCTGATGTAAACTGGCCCAGTTCCATTGCAGGTGACACCAGCAGAGAATTTTTCTCCAGCAAGGTGAAAGGATAAATATGGAGTGTTGAATTGGGTTGCAATGGTTGGCTGGCTCTTGTGTGGTATCTATGTTCAGATCAATTTCTATATTGCAGCCTAAATACAGTTTTAGTGGTTTCCACCAAATTGGGAAAATTAAAGATTATCTAGGATACAGAAAAATGCCTGTGAGTTCTGATTTTATGTATATTTCCATGTCACTGCTTTTCTTAAATAGTTAAAAAAGCCAGAACAAAAATACTATCCTAGAATAACTAGGTTGGTCCTATCTTATATCTTTTTTTTTTTAAAAAAAAAAAAACAGGTCTCATTTTCAGTGTTGTGTTACTAGCTCATGGCGGGGCTCTGTGTAATATGGTTAGCGTTTAAAATCAGTTTTACTTCTGGATTTCCAATGCAAAATTCCCTTCTATCTAGGAACAACTGTGAAAATCCCCTCATTTCAAGAGATTTCACACATTTGTCCAAAGTTTCCTATCTGCCATAGTGATGGTAATCTCATTTAGATTGCTGAATATTATCTACCATCACTGTCTACCATCACTGTCACTATCTACTATCACTGTCTACCATCACTTATCTACCATCACAGTCTTTAATGTATTTATCTTCACAACACCCCTGTGAGGCAGGACAGTGCTGTTTATCCCCATAGTACAAGAGACTAAGGGTATGGTTACACTTACAAAATTATAGCGCTATTGCTTATAGCGCTCGCCTTATACAGCAATAATAATAGCGCTATTGTATGTCCACACTGAGCTGCTCCAGCGCTATAGCATGGCCACATTTGCGGCAGTTAATACGGCATTAAGAGCAGCGCATTAGGGCAGGTATCCCACAGTACACCTCTTCCTGATCTGGCGCAATGGCTTGTGGGAGGGGGGGCGTCACTTGCGGGGCATTCTATATCCTGTTTGAACTACCCATGATGCTTTTTGGCATATCCCAGCAATCCCTGTGTTTCCTTCCACCTCCGGCGCCATCTTTCAAGGGTTTCAGCAAGGCACGCTCCGTCTTCCATTGTCGAGTGCTGCAATGAATCCAGAACTGCTGAGGGACATGCTGACGACTGTCGCCAGCACATCTCTGTGTGCAGTGGAGTTATTCCTTGACATGCAGGATGACAGTGATGATTCTGAAGACGAGATCGAAGCAGTGAATGCATTCGACACAAAGCTGCTTGTCTCATTAACGGACATGCTCACGGCTGTTGAACGCCGCTTCTGGGCACGGGAAACGAGCACAGAGTGGTGGGATCGCATCGTCATGCAAGTCTGGGACGACGAGCAGTGGCTGCAAAACTTTCGAATGAGAAAAGCCACTTTCATGGGACTGTGTGCTGAACTCGCCCCTGCCCTGCGGCGCAAGGACACCAGACTGAGAGCTGCCCTCCCGGTGGAGAAGCGGGTGGCTATCACGATCTGGAAGCTGGCTACCCCAGACAGCTACCGATCAGTGGCCAACCAGTTTGGGGTTGGAAAGTCGACCGTTGGAGTTGTGCTGATGCAAGTGTGCAGGGCCATCAATCGCATCCTGCTACGAAAAATCGTGACTCTGGATAACGTGCATGACATCGTGGCTGGCTTTGAAGAAATGGGTTTCCCTAACTGTGGTGGGGCGATAGATGGGACCCATATACCCATTCTCGCGCCCGCCCACCTAGCTGAGGAGTACGTTAACCGAAAGGGGTACTTCTCCATGGTTCTCCAGGCGCTTGTGGATCACCGTGGGCGTTTTACTGACATTAACGCTGGCTGGTCTGGAAAGGTGCATGACGCACGCATCTTCCGCAACACCGGCCTGTTCATGAAGCTGCAAGCTGGGACTTTTTTCCCAGACCAGAGGATCCCCGTGGGGGAAGTGGAAATGCCCATAGTGATTCTTGGTGACCCTGCTTACCCTTTAATGCCCTGGCTCATGAAACTGTACACAGGGAGCCTGGACAGCAGTCAGGAAAGGTTCAACTACAGGCTTAGCCGGTGTCGAATGACTGTGGAGTGTGCTTTTGGGCGTCTGAAGGCGCGCTGGCGTTGTCTTTATGGGAGGCTAGATTTGGCCGAGGGTAGTATCTCCGCGGTTATTTCCGCATGCTGTGCCCTACATAATCTTTGTGAGCGGAAGGGCGAAGGCTTCACTCAGGCATGGTCCTCTGAGGTTCAACGCCTGGAGGCCACATATGCCCAGCCAGAGAGCAGGGTTCATGGAGGGGACCAGCGCGAGGCTGTTAGGATCAGGGAAGCCTTGAGGGAGCATTTTGAGGCTGAAAGCCAGTTCTGAAGTGAGGTGCAGATGGAGGGAGGGAGGGAGGGAGCATTCTTTTAACAGGAACAGGCATTTGCTTTTCTGTAGCCTGTAATAATGTATGTACACTTAATAAAGAAACCCATTTATTAAGAAGACAATTCATTTATTGAACAGGTACTTCGGTTGCTGAAAGAAAATATTGTGATGCATGTGAGGGGGAAGGCAGGGGAGATGCAATGGGGGTGTCGTGGGGTGAGTCAGAGATCGGAGTATGTCCGGGTCTCTGAGTCTCCAGTGCCCTCAAAGTGGCCATGTCCCCCGAACCCCATTTGCGGTGGCCAGTAAGGCATGTTATTAGGGGTAGACTGCAGTGGATAATGGTCTGGGGTCTGGGGGTTGTCCGGTGAAGACAGAGGGGTTGGAGGCAGCTGTGGATGGTGATAACCATTTGGCTGATGATAGTGGCCTGGAGGGTACAGAGGCAAGGAAGGGGAAGGGAGTTGGGGCAAACGATAATTGGGGTGGTGGGTGCGGAGCTTCTGCTCCTGAAGGGTGACAAGCCGCTGCATAGTCTGCAATTGAAGCTGCAGTAATGAGAGCAGCTTGTCGGTGCTTTCCCGGCGGTGAATCGCGTTCTCCTTCCGCGCCTTCTCCCTCAACTTGCTCTCATTCTCCCTCCACCTCTGTGCAACTCGATTCTCTGTTACAGCCTGTTGCATTACTTGCTGTACAAGATCCTCTTTGCTCCTTCGTGGCCGCTTCCTCAGTCGCCTGAGCCTCTCAGCTGTTGATAAGAGCGATGGCGAAGGGGTGAAGGACGACCCTTCTAAAATAAAAAGATACATTTCACAGTGGTTCCCTTGTAAAGAGCAGACATGCCTATCATTCCCCCGCATTCCCCGTTTGCCTGTCCCGCAGACAGCACAGATACAGCAACGGAGCCCCTGCCATGGTGAGTGGACTCCAGAGGCAAGGGAAATGATTTTTTCCCTGCCCTGAGAAGCTGTGGCGGGGGAGGGGGTGGGGAGTGCCGGTACGTTGCAGGAGCCACAGTGTGAGCAGCAGGCAGGGGGAAGGATTTCTTCCCTGCCCTGAAAAGCTGTGGCGGGGGTGGGTGTGTGTGTGGAGTGCCGGGAAGTGGCAGGAGCCCTACTCTGAACACTGTTCCAACATTCTCCGTAGGTGTTTGTCCTGGAAGATATCTCGTTGCTTCGAGTCACTGAGGAGCAAAGGGAAGGGATTTTATTAAGATGCGGCTTCCGCCCAGGGCCATATGCAGCGTGCCTATGTGCAGCAATGCTCCCCCGACCCATTGTAGCACAGTGGCAGGGACTAGTGACCGTGACCGGGACGGGGACCACGCTGGCTCTCCCGGGAAACCTGCGCAGGCGCATTGCAAGTGCTCTTATTGAGACCTTTGAAGAGATTACTGATGATGACTACCGCGAGGTGATAGACTACATCAATGCACTATTCCACATGTAGGCAAGCATGCAAGCATCCCCTTCCACCCCAAGCTGCCTGCATTCCCCATAGAAAAGCAGCTTTACTGCCGCAATGCACTGCTGAGCTGGCCCCTGCAACTGCCGGACGCTGTGGCTGTCCGCCCTCCTCCTGGCTTTAGAGGAGAGCTCCTGGCTGCATGCCCCCCTGCCCTCCTCCTGGCTTGAACAGAGCACCAGGTGGAATGCCCCCCTCATCCCTTTCCACCCCAAGCTGCCAGCCTTCCCCATAGAAAAGCAGCTTTACCTCCGCAATCCGCTGCTGAGCTGGCCCCTGCAACCGCCGGACGCTGTGGCTGGCTGCCCTCCTGGGTTGAGAAGAGCTCCTGGCTGCATGCGTCCAGGGACTCCTCCGTGCCCTGGATCGCTGCTGCCTCGTCCTCATCCTCCTCCTCTTCTTCATCCTCCTGCTCTTCGTCCTCCTCCTCACCCCCCCCCCTTCATTGGTGGGCTGGGAAGTGTCCGTGGTGGTCGATGGAGTGACCGTGGGATCACCACCAAGTATCGCGTGCAGCTCCTTATAAAATCTGCAAGTCACCGGGGCTGCCCCAGAGCGGCCGTTTGCCTCGCGGGCTTTGCGATACGCATTCCTAAGCTCCTTTACCTTAACACGGCACTGCAGAGTGTCCCGCTCATGGCCTCTTTCTGCCAAGGCCCGTGATATCTGCTCATAGGTGTCAAAATTCCTGCGGCTAGACGGCAGCTGAGACTGAACAGCCTCTTCCCCCCAGCAGCTGATGAGGTCCAGCACCTCACTATTGCTCCATGCTGGGGATCGCCTATTGCGAGGAGGCATGGCACGTGGAGTCATGATGATCAATCTGAATGATCACCTGCAACAATTCCCTGAGACCACGCCACGCAATCAATCAGATCAATGAGAATGATCACCTGCAAGGATTCCCTGAGAGCACGCCACGCAATCAATCTGATCAATGAGAATGATCACTTGCAAGGGTTCCCTGAGAGCACGCCATGCTTGGCTGGAGCAAACAGGAAGGGGATTTTCAAATTTCCCTGGAACTTTAAAGGGCGGGTCTGACGTGTGGTCACCTGAGGACAGGACAAAAGAGTTTGCAAGTGATGACCAGAGTGGCTCGACCGGGAATTATGGGACAGGCTGGAGGCCAATTAATACGCAGTGGGTGTCCACATTCTTCCTGTAGCGCTACAGCAGGTGCGCTACAGCCCTTATTCCCCATGAGGAGGTGGATTTATAATAGCGCTATAACTCCGCGGTTATAGCGCTATTAGTGCCTTGCCAGTGTGGACGGAGAGTAGGTTATAGCGCTCGTAGGGGCTTTATAGCGCTATAAAGTGCCAGTGTAACCATGGCCTAAGTAATTCACCCAAAGTCAGACAGGAAGCCTGTGGCATAGCAGGATTTGACTGGGAGGTCTCCCTGGTCCTAGGCGAGTGCACTAACTACTGGACCATCCTTCCTATCATGCACCTGAGGTTATAGAGTCATTTACACTAAAAGAATGAATCCCCTGTGATTTTTATCAGGGGTCTCACACTGTCTGGTGTTTTCCATAAAGCCCAACTCCTGGGCACAAAGACTTATATGAGAATTTCCAGTTTCTTTTCTTTAAAGTATGTTTCTGGTGTCACGGTTACAGAGAAATGCTTGAAAAGGTAACCTGAGCCAACCTTTAAGGCAAGTTTTTTTTTTGTTTGTTGTAAATATGATCTCATAGTTTTGGTTTGGTTTGGTTTGTTTTTTTTGTCACACACTATTTTGGTAGCCTCTCCTGATTTTTGAACAGATGCGGTTGGTTGATGATTTGTGTCCCAACAGATAATTAAAATGCTGTGTCTGTGTCATGCGTTGAGGGACCTGGCTGGCACCGGGTAGGTCTAGAGCTGAGTATTTATACAGTATGTCAACACTGCATGTGAACAATCACCTTCACGTCTGTATTAAAATCTGTGGGTGTAGAATACGGTGCTCTGGCAGCTGCTATGTAGTTAAATAGTGTGACTAACATGGGCCAATATGCCCCCTCTAATTCAAAGAGGTGCCTGCACTGTGGGGACTAACCCCTGCCTTTGCTCAGGCTGCCACAACGAGGGAAAAATAACCCAACCGCTGCCTCTAATGCCACTGCCTAGGGGCCCTCAGACACCCCCACTAGGGACTGCTTTGGCCAGGGCCATCTTAATCACTTAGGAGGCGCCAGGGCCCAGTGTAAAGGGGGAGGGGCTCCCTGTGCAGATAGGAAACAGCGTCGTTCTTGCGTAGGTAACATTCTCGTGCAAGCCGAGGAGTTTTACAGGGGCGCTGCTGCTTTAACCCCTCCCTTTGTGTGTGTGTGGGGGGGAGGGGTGTCACCCTGCTCCCAGGTGCGACCTGCCTCCCCGCTCAGCAGAGCCTGGGTGTGGGGAGGGGCTCGCCATGTGCTGGGCGCGCCCATGCCTGAAGGCGGCCCTGCCTGGGGTCCCACCGCTGCTGCTGCCGCCCAGCCAGCCTGGGACCCCCGGCTCTGGAGCGGGGGCTGGACGGGAGGGGAGCCGAGCGCGCACGTCTCCCGTCCCCGGGCCCAGGCCACCGCAACGAGGGGGCGGGGCCCTCCCGGCCAGCTCCGCCTGCGGCTCCTCCCCCGCGGCCAGGAACGGGCGGCTGCCGCTACGGCAGCAAAGTTCTTCGCCCCGCGGCCCCTGTGCGACGGGCTCCCGGCGGAAGATGGCGGGGCGACGCCGCCCCCAAGCCGCGCTGCTGCTCCTCGTGCTGGCGGCTGCCCTGCCCGGGGCGCAGCCCGGCGGCCTCTACGCGCCCGGCGACCCGCTGGTGCTGCTGCAGGTGGACACGCTGGAGCGCCGCGTCCTCAACTCCAGCAGCGCCTGGCTCGTGGAGTTTTACGCTTCCTGGTGCGGCCACTGCATCCACTTCGCCCCCACCTGGCGGGCGCTGGCCGCCGACATTCAGGGTGAGTGGCCGGGCTACGGCAGCCCCGTTCCCCCCGGCCCTGGCCCCCAGCACGGGCACTGGCTACGGGCCAGCCCTGTGCCATCCTCCGGCCCCTCCTTTGTGCCACTGCCCGGGTCAGCCCCTCCCCGGAGAAAGGGCCCATGCTGCCCTGGGGCGGCCCCCTGCCCTTTCTGCCGCTCGCCTTCTCGTTCCCTGCCCCGGCTCTCAGCCCCCTGCCCTCGCTTCTCCTTCTGCATCCTCGGCGCCCTTTCTGGCTCCCTCCGCCTGCTCCCTGCCCCCCGGCATCTTCATTCGCCCGCACTCCCGCTCCGTGTATCCGCCTCGGGCGGTGCCTCTCCCAGCCGCCGGCCTGGAGCATCCCTGCGCCAGGACACTTGGAGGCCGCCTGGCCTTGCCCTGCTGCGTCCGTTTGTGGGTGGCTGACGGGTCCCAGCTGCGCTCTGCGCTGTAGTTTTAGTGCCCGTTGCTGAGCAGTTAGAGCAACTTCCCTAAAGTTGCTGTAAAAAAACCACAGACAAACGAAGCCTCTTCCTGCTTCGCTTCTGCGTTGTAGCCACTTCACTTTCCGGGGAGGTTTTCCTCCTTTCCTTTGCTTCTCGAAGGATGCCTCTGGGTTAACTCTAAGGCTGTGGCTCCTCTCTCCTCCGCCCAGGGCTCAGGCACTCTCGAGTTGGCTGTGGAGGAGGCCAGCAAGGGTTGATCTGATCAGCTGAGGCCCTAATACAGACTGAGTCTGGGAACTACTGGAGAAAGTGGATGGGGGTGGGGGAGGAAGTTGGAGGGTTTTTTTCACTGGCTTTTTGCTCTGGGCAATGGGCATGTGTGTTTGAAGGTCACAGATGAAGTCTCTGTAGATCAAAAGCTGAGTTGTGCCCTGCAGCATGGGCCGGGAGAGCACCTGTCTCTACAGGTGGCTCCATCAATGAGTAATTGATGAATCGATGCTTAGTAGTTGACCAGCTGGTCCCTCCTCTGAGGTTTGGGGCCTGCAACCCAGGAAGACAGGGTTCGAGCACTTTTCATCCTGAGAGATTCGAAAGTGTGTTTACGATTTTGTTAACTGATTGCCCAATTAGAGGCATGTGAATCACTGGACCAGCCACTGAAGTGCAGCTGCCCTGCAGGCAGAGTGTGACAGCTGTTCAGGGATGTGCAGGGGCACTGAATGGCACTTGTGGGAAGGAAGTGAAGAATATTGTGGCCATTTGAACTGTGCTGAGGGAATTGTAGGTATTCTGGCTAAATTCCAATGCAAGAAACACCCCTATTCTTCCCCAAAGTGCCATGAACTCAGATAATCCGTTTTGTGTCTCATCCAAGAGGCAGTAGCATTGTGCAGTTTAGCAGCATGTTGGGACATCAGTGGCTCAGGATTGACTCCAAAGTGATGTGGGTGGCCAGTGGGGAAGCCACCCACATCACTTTCTACAGCACAGTTGTTTCTGTTGAGGTCTTAGTATCTGCTTGGCATGGCCATACTTAGCATGTGAGATAGGAGGATTTGCATTAGTGCCTTTGAAGGGCTTTCCCAGCACTGAATCTTTGCAGCTGCTGTGGGGTAGGTAGGTAATTATAATTATCCCCATTGCACAGATCAAGGAACTGAGAAAGAGTAGCTAAGGGTCTTGCCCAAGGATACCCAATAAATAGTGGCAGAGCTGTGACTAGAGCTCCCTTACCTATGCACTAGATCATGCAGCCTTGGTAATGAGATTACAGCCTGAGATTTGTATAACTAGGTGACAGAACGTTGGTTCATGCTCATGGGTGTTTTCTGGTGTTGTGCCCTGATTCTAGATAGTGGTGGAACAGCACTGTGTGACTTAGTGAGAGGTCAGGAGGGATCTTAGAGATCCTTGTCATTCCCTTGAAGGCCTCTTCAGCACTTCCTTTGTGCATCATCCTGAAGGGTCTGGGGAGAGCTTGCCATAATGGGGTGGCCTGGACCAGCCTTAGGATCAAATGACTTTTCACTCCCTCCGCTTCCTCCCATCTGGGGATCTCAAAGTGCTTCCTAAACAGTCAGGGATTCAGATTCCAACCCTCCTTATTCACAGGAGGGGAGCATTATTCCCGGCTCTCAGAAGGGATAACCTGTCAGAGGCTATGTGACTCTCAGGGTCGCACAGCAAGTCACTGGCACACTATCTAGGGCCAGGCCTCTGATCCATGGGTTCCCATTCCTATGCCTTAACCATAATGGCAGTGAGGTCCCCGGCTGCTAGAAGAGGAGAGGCACACAGACTTATCGCTATCCTCTCCTGATCCACTGCCAGGGAGAGAGAGGGTGGGCCATGCGCTGCCGAGCTTGCAGGGGTCTGGGCTTACACGGAGCAGAGTCCCATGTGCTATGGGCCAGCCTGTGGCTTGACATTGTAAGCCAGACGTCTCTCTCTTGTGACCCTACCACAGGGATTGAACGTCCAGCATCTGATGCCCCTCAGAGCATCATTTAGGGATCCTTTGCTGTAATTGCCTGTACCTTCTGGATCCCTCTGTAGTGTGCTCCAGATAAGATTCCTGCACAGTGATATGCCCAGAGCTGGGGACAAACAGACATGGGAGGTCCATGAACTTCATCACACAGAAGTCGTGTCTGCATGGACTCTGTGAGCTGGGATGGAGGCAATACGGTCTCACGCCCCAGGCTGCATGAGCTGGTCCAATGCCTGGAGCTGAGAGGAGGAGGATGCTGATTGCAGTTCTCTGGGGTGAGTTCACAGCCCTTCAGCCCTCTGTGGAGGAACACACTTAGTGATAATGGCTGTCACCGGGTGTTGATGTCCTGTGGGCAGTGGGGAAAGGAGCCACGTGCTGGTGGCCTGTGTTACTCGGGAGGCCTGACTAGATGATCACAGTGGTCCCTCCTCTGGCCTTGGAACTGATGACTCTCTAGGTGCTGTAGGCACATGGCCTCCCATTGGCTCTGTGCCAGCGGGGCGTCGCACACGCACTCTGTGCAGAGCTCTTCTGCTGACATCATCATGGAAGAGTCTTTACTATGAACCCACGTTTGCCTCCTCTCTGATGTGTGTTGACAGAACCCAGCTCAGGTGGCTGGAGGAAGTATACACACCCACACAGCAGGGCTGAAGAGGTACAAACGTGCCTTTAGTGCAGCATTCAATGGTGGTGTGCACTGATGCAATCTAAGCAGGGAGCTCGTGGTCTCTTGCAGCCCCTCACAGCAGCCCCAGGCTGGATTTGCTTGTCCTTGCAATTTTTCCTCCCCCTTTTCAGTTCTGGCAGGAGAGGCTGTTTAAACTCTGGACACTAGAGAATTTTGTGTCTGCTCGCTGATGGCTGCGGAAGCCCATAAATCAGACTTGGAAAAGCTCCATGAATCTAATTGGGCAAATGCTGATCTTTAAAGTGAAACCTGCTGAGTGGGGAAGAGCCTGGCTTGCCAAATCTGTCTTGGGTTGTCATATGAAAACATGATGGAGAGTTTGTAGGAAGAGACCTTTCCTGGATGGGAGGGGGGAGTTATTTATCCTTTGTGTTTCTCCCACTCAGCTCCCTTTTTCAGCTGATCAGTGCAATTCATACACTCCTCTTGCCCTGCACTTGGGAAGCCCTGAGCTCCAATCTGGCTTAGGGGGAAATTTCCAATGGGCTGTTGGGTGCCTGTGTCACATTTGTGCCTTGGAAAATGTCCCCTTAAAGTCACACACATGGGGAAGAGATTTGTTTTCTAGTAATCCCTGCATCACACAGTCATTATGCAGCAGGTTACAATTGGCAGGAGAATTAAGGACGGAGAGCTTCCAGAGCAGTGGCCCATCTCACCCAGTACCATGTCCCTGAGAGTGGCCAGCAGGAATCCCCTGAATGGACACTACGGAATATCCTGCCCAGAGGGGAACTTAATTTCTAGCATCCACCCGGCAATGTATGACTTGCACCCTGAGGCCTGAGAGTTTAGAGCCCTTCTAATGTTTCCTGTCTAATGTAACTGAATGTTCACAGCCATATTGTGCGCTTGTCCAGGCCTTTTCTAAACCCTGCTAAAAAGCTCGGCCTCAGCGAGATCTCGTGGCAGTGAGATCACTGGTTAATTGTGTTTTTAACATGATTTCCTCTGATCTGTTTTAGTTTTGCTGCCTTTCAATGTTACTTATTGTCCCCATGTTCTTGGGTTAGATGAGCAGGCCCCCTGATTACCTGCTCTGTGTCACTTATGCTTTTATATACCTTCATCATGTGCCCATTGCGTGTCTGCCTGCTCACGTGGACGTTTTTCCATGCCTCTTGCCCTAAGCTGGGGTAGGAAAACTCTTTGGCCCTAGGGCCACATCGGGGTGTGAAACTGTACGGAGGGCTGGGTCGGGAAGGCTGTACCTCCCCAAACAGCCTGACCCCCTCCCACTTCCCACCCCGCTCAGAACTCCTGATCCATCTAACCGCCCCCACCCCCCGGCTCCTTGTCCTCTGACTGTCCCCTCCCGGGACTCCCCATCCCTAACTGTCCGCCTGGGACCCCACTCCCTATCCACCCCCCTCCCCTTGCTCCCTGCTCTTCAGAACATAAAAGCCCTGACGGATCTGTAGCCCAGTAGGGGAGTAGGAGCAAATGCTGTAAGTCAAGATCAAAGTGCGTTGGCAAAGCTGGGATGAGAGCCCAGCATTGGAATAACTGGAATAGCAGGGGTGTTGCAGGTCAGAGTTGAGCTGCCTTGGCAGAGACGTCTGACAGCTCAGAGGTGTTGCAGGATGAGAGCAACTTGCACAGTGCTGGTCTGCGTGAGCCTGGCTCTTGCTAACGCTGCTTTTTCTTGGCTTTCTCCCACCCAAAAGGTGCATTTAACCACCTGCCACCTTAATGTGTGCTGAACCTTTTACTGAAACCCACCTGGAAGAAAACCCCTGTGCGTTTGAATGGATCATCCCCAGAGCAGCGCCCTGTAAGAGAGGGGTAAACACCCCTCAGTCTGATTGTGAGGCCAGCTTCCATGGCCAGTGTGTCCCGCCCCCACCCCTGGGATGGTTTCTAGAGAGTGATAGCTCAGTGGTTTGAGCGTTGGCCTGCTAAACCCGGAGTTAAGTTCAATCCTTGAGGGGGCCATTTAGGGATCTGGAGCAAAAATCTGTTGGATGATTTAGTTGGGGCTGGTCCTGCTTTGAGCAGGGGGTTGGACTAGATGATCTCCAGAGGTCCCTTCCAACCCTGATATTCTGTGATTCTATAGGGAACCCCGACCACAGTTCTTGTGTAGCAGCTGTAACAGGACTACAGTGGAGTTGAACAGAGGGCAGACTGTGGGCACAGGAGGGAAACTGTCACTGGCTGGGATCTGTTCAGTGCTGTGTGAAAGGGATGTTGCATTTTGGATCCTGGGGATTCTGCAGAGGGAGGCTAGAGCAGACCTTTTGGCCCCAAGGCCACATCAAGGTTCAAAATTGTGTGGAGGGCCAGGAAGGGAAGGCTGTCTCTCTCCAAACAGCCTGGCTCCCACCGTCTATCTGACCCCCACCCACTTCCTGCCTCCTGATTGCCCCCCTCAGAACCTCCAACTCATCCAAAGCACCCCCCACCCGCTCCTTGTCCCCTCATTGCCCGCTCCGAAGACCCTCCTACGCTAACTGCCCCCCAAACCTGACCCTCATCTAAGCCTCCCTTCTCTTTGTCCCCTGAGTGCCCCCTCCCAAGACCCACCTCCCTAACCACCACCTCCGGACCCCACCCCCATCTAAGCCCCCTGCTCCTTGTCCCCTGACCACCCCCTCCAGAGACCCCCCCCACTCCCTAATCACTCCCCAAATCCCCACCCCCATTCAGCCCCCCGTCTCCTGATTGCCCTGACCCCTGTCTACACTCCCACCCCCTGACAGCCTCTCTGGGACTCCCATGTCCTATCCAATGCCCCTGTCCCCTGACCGCCCCCCGAGACTGGTCTTTCCCTTGGACTCTAACCTCCTGTGTGCTGCTGCACAATGTTCTCTTGTGGGGTTGGCACAGGTAATAGTACCATGTGACCTGTGCTAATGGCTGCCTGTCCTGTCCCTGTCAGAGCTCCTGCATCTCAACCACACTCGGCTATGTAGCCACCTGGCTGAATGGCCAGAACAACAGCTAATCAATGCCGCTGTATTCCGGCCCTGCTGTGGCCACCACCTCCAAGTCTTGGCTCCTGTTCCCGTCCTTTTGAGCATGGACCGGACCCCAGAGCAAATGGAGGATGTTGCTGTATCAGACGGATACGCTTCTCTCTGAGGAGTGGGCTGCCCCATTCAGACGTGCTTGGAAGACGCCTGCAAGGATCTGCTTGTTGCTCACAGCTCGGAAGAGCTGAGTTATGAGTTTTCAGGGGGCTGGATTTTTCGAGCCAAGCGTCACTTTAGAATGAATCCCCAGGGGTCTCTGGAGGCGAATGCAGGGTCTAATTTCCTAAGCAAGATGCTCTGTTCAAACAAACGCGTGGGGTCTGCTTGCCGGGATGTCAGGAGGAGCCAGAGGCCTGGCTGGAGCAGCCATGCACTCACTGACTGTGTGAGATAGACCCTGGAGCTGTCCTGTCAGAGTGAGGACAGCGTTGCTGTGCACTGGGAGTAGGGACCTGCCTGTGCCCGCATGTGTGGGGCGGGGGGTGGGGACAGAGTGTTCTGGGCTCACAACTGCTGCCAGAGAGGCCTTTGAGCCACAGTGTTTATGGAAGAGGGATTAACAGCTCTGCATTGGATCCTGGCCCAGCTCTGCCCCTGGAATCAGGCCGGAGCTGCTCTCCCCTATGTTCCTCCTCCAGTCTCCCAGGAGTGTCGGCTCAGCCTGCCTCTGCAAAGGGCCAGGATGACATTCTCCTTGTTGTGCCTGCCATGGAGGAGACGAGGTCCCTGGAACAAAAGGATCCAGTTCTCCCTCTCAGGCTCCGTGCCCATGGATGAGATTTGTGCGTTTACTGCGCTGACTCATAACTTCTGTGGGATTCCTGTCTCTGCAAAGTCTAGGGGGCTTCTCCTTTGGGAGTGAGAGAAGCTATGAGCTCTGTTGGGTTGTATATTGGGGCGGGGGTCCCTACCCTCACCCAGTGACTGCAACCCAGAGAGAAGAGGCTGGGGGCCAAGAGCGAGGATACCAGTTTGTGGGTAGGGGGAATGTGGAGTGCAACACGAGTTACTCAGATCTCAGCTCCCACGTGCAATGTGGTATTATCCACATCTTTGCAATGCTTGCATGCTTCACTCCCTGCAACCCTCCAACTGGGGCTGCTGAGCCAAGTGGGCCTGGGCTGTCCTTGGAGATGAGCCCTCCGAGGAAAAGGCCGGCTGCTGCAGGATTCGCTGTTGATGAGTTTCTTCCTAGGTGAGCATCCCAACACAGCCTCAGCGTGATGCCTGGGTCACTGGACAGCTAGAAGGGCCGTGGGATGGTAGAGATGGAAAACTGAGTTCCTGACTCCCCTGCCCCCCACTTGAACACTTGCTGTAAGAAAAAGGGTTTGAGCCCCAGTCTCCTGACCAGATTCCAGCTCTGAGCATTACGTTCAGTCAGTCCTAAAATACCCCCATAACCTTTGCTTGTGAAGTGGCCTGCGCGTTCCTGGTGCTCTATAAATCATGACTTGTGTAAAGCCGCTCTGCTTCCTGTCCTAAGCTGCTGTGCCCTCTGCACTGGTAAACAGCTGCCATGCTGTACCCCAGAGACAGCTGAATTCATTGGCGGCTATAAGGCTACTGTGCACGAATGTGCAAAGTGCTTTGGGATGAGCAGTGCTCTAGCAATGGAGGAGGATAGAATTCAGCTTCTGGCCATGGAACTGTGGGAAAGATTCGGGGGGGGGGTTACCCATAATGCATTTCTTCCCAGTGGAAAAAGCAAAATTTTGCTCACAAGGAGTAGGTGGGTAATGCTGGAAGACTGTGCAGTCCACAGCAGCGCATGGGAGTGAGATAGGAGCAGAAACAGCTCCAGTACACTGAGGGGCAACTGTCTATTATGTAATTGCAGCAGGGAGCAGTAGCTATGGTATAACAGAGGCTTCTTCCAACTTAGTCCTCATCTAGCATGTCGTAGTGTCTTCTGCCCCATTTCCTGGGGCTGTCGTGGCTGGGTGTCCCCCCAGGAGCAGTGACTGTGACAGGCTCTGGGGGGAAAAGCTGCCACTGGAATTCGGAATGAGCTTGGCCCAAGCAGCGGCTCCTGTTCTCAGTGCAGAGTGGCCGGGACTGGAGGGTAGGGGAGAGTTCAGGTCCGCTAACGTCTGTCTGTCCTTCTGTGTGTCCTTTCAGATTGGAGCCCCGCGGTGAACATCGGTGTCCTCGACTGTGCTGACATAGCCAATCAGGAAGTGTGTGGGAAATTTGGGATAACAGGATTCCCGACGTTGAAGGTAAAGTGAGAACAGGCTGGGGCGGGGTGGCAGGGAAGTGGAGCTGGTCCAGCTTCAGTCTGTAGGGGTGTGTGTACTCCGCATTCTGCAGCGGGGCTCACGCCAGCACTCGAAGAACAGCTGCACAGGCAGTGCTTTAACGGTGTCCTGGGATCTGGAGCCTAGTAGCGGGGTGGGAGGACCCGGGCAGGGAGACTCACTCCAAAATGCTGTGTAGACACAACCTGTGACTTTCCATGGGGCTGATACCCCAGGAGTTCCCCAGTCAGTTCTACTGTGGTCCTCATCTCAGCCTGTGTTTTGGTTTTGGGTCTGAACAGCAGCACTGGCCATACGCCATCTGAAACCGTCCCCCTCCTGTTTATCTTGGCACTTCACCAGGCAGACGGTGTGTGTCTGGGATACGAGGTGTTGCTCACCACTGGTCAGGGAGAAGAGCCTGTTGTGTGTGAAATCTCTCTGTCCCTGTGGCATACCCAGGGAAACCTGACTGAAATCGGCAACCTCTTGAACTTGAAGCCCAGCTGGCTTTTGTCCCAGATGTGCAGCTTGCTGCCCCTGAGGAAGGAGTGAGCCTTGACTTGAACCCAGGGCTCTAGGACCAACTCCTGTACATGATGGTTTTTGCCTCCTCAAGCACTTTATTCTTGTGGCTTCTCCTTTTCCTTTATTCCTGTTTCTTTTAACTGTTTCCTCTCCCTGTCAGTTCAGCTGAATGATGCCCTTGCATCTGTTTATATAGCACCCCAAATACATTCCTGAGCACACACCTAGAAATCACTTCACCCAGCACCAAAATGCAGCCGCCTCTGGAGTGAAACACAGCAGCTGTTCAACCATGCACAGCATCCCTTCTCAGGCACCTAGAACAGGCAGCGAAGAATACCATCTCCAAATGAGACTGATGTGGGGATCTGGGCAGGCACAATGTAGTGAGGCACAGAGGAATTTGGCCAGGAGGCTGGAGCTAACACCTCAACTCTTGTAAAAAGTACCATGGGGGTCTGCACAAGTGACTTCACCTTTTTGTCTACTCCCTGGGCTGCAAGAGAGCTGCATGATTTAATTCCCATCTGTTAAGTGCTTTGAGAGTTTCCCATGTTATTGGCAGTCGAATTGCAATTCCACCCCTTGGTCCCATGCCCAGCAGAAATTGTGTAAATATATATAATTTAAAAATTTCCTCGTGCAAACAAAGCCCAGTCCAACTTAAGCAATAATGCAAAAGCCTCGGAGATGCCTTGCTAACAGGCAATGAATTCCCATAGCTGGGAGTTCAGATGCAGGGTTTAATTATTAACTATTATTTATATAATGCCCAGACATGCACAGGGCAGAGTAGTAAAAGGTACCCTCCATTTTTCTTTCTTGCATTTCTGTTGGGGACTCCCTGTAATGAGCTGTCTCTGAGGTCATAGTAAGGGAGAGCAAAACCAGAGTCTGGTAGACTCCATCAGAATGTCCCCGTTCATCCTGCCTTCAAGTTCCCAGCACGCCTCTCGTCCTGGCTGTGTTCCTTTCCCAAGGAGCGGGGACTCTAAGTGCCTGAATCCATTCCAACTGGGAGGACGGTGTGGTGCCTTTGATCTGGTGAAAGGGGAATACAGCATGTGGCCATTTCAAATGCCTCTGCCACAAACATTTCCTGAGACAGACCTAGAGCAGTTCCTGCAAAATCCTTTAAAGAGACGGTGTCAGTGAGTCCTTCTCAGCAAACATCACTGTGTTATCTGTGACCCTCTGGCTTATTTGAAGCCAGAAGAGTTCTGTGACTTAGTTTTTGCTGTTTGCTTTCTGCACTAGCTGGTGAGCTTTGGCTGAGCTGTAACCCAAGTTAATTGATTGCCAGTTAATTAACAGGATGCCAGACTCCAGGGTTGACATTCCCTAGTGTAAAGAAAACAAGGAATACTTGTGGCACCTTGAAGACTAACCAATTTATTCAGCATAAGCATTCGTGGGCTAGAACCCACTTCATCGAATGCATAGGATGGAACACACAGAAGTAAGATGAATTTATATACACAGAACAATCTACTTACCACATAGACTATGCTGAGAGATTGTGCCACACACTCTCAAAGCCACATTGTTGTGCTTTCTGTGTATATTACTTCTGTATGTTCCATTCTATGCCTCTGATGAAGAGGGCTATAGCCCATGAAAGCTTATGTTGAAATAAATTAGTCAGTCTCTAAGGTGCCACAAGTACCTTTATTTTCTTCACAGATACAGACTAACACGGCTGCTAATCTTAAACCTATTCCCTAGCGTGTGTTCCTGGTTGGATCTCCTGAAATGAACATTTTATGATTGGCTACTCTGGAATTTACATTCATGGTTATTAACTTGAGTTAAGGGATAGTCAGCTAGCTGGAGTTACAGCTGGACCAAAATCTCTGACTGTCTCTTTGCCAGCCTACGAGGTGTGTGGGTTTTTTAACAGTGAGATAACTAAGACATGGGACCTACCTGCTGGAGACAAGGGACAGGTAGTTTCATCACGATGTATCTGGATACGGTCATCAGTACACCCCCCACCTGAGGTTGACCTCACCTAGCTACATCACGGTTAAATTAAAGAGTCTTGTTTCCACTAGGAGTTTGCAGCAGGGTCACTAAGGCTCATTATCCTGCTGTAAAAACCCATCCTTTTCGGCAGTGAAAACAGCCTGGTTTTGTCTACACTGGGAAGATAAGTGGTGTATTCAAACATGGTGTGTACCCACTACTCCGCACCTAGTGTAGACAAAGGGCTTGGCTATACTTACATTTTATAGTGCTCTAATTTGCTTACTCAGGGGGGGCGAAAAATCAGTCCCCCTCGCTCCTCCCACCCCGAGCGCAGCAAGTCTGAGCGCTATAAAGCGCTAGTGTAGACAGGCTCCGAGCACTGGGAGCTGTGCTCCCAGCACTGAGAGCTAATCCCCTTGTGGAGGTAGATTACCAGGAGCGCTGGGAGAGCTCTCTTCCAGTGTTCACATGACCACACTCGCACTTCAAACTGCTGCTATGGAAGCGTTCCCGCGACAGTGCTTTGAGGTTTCCAGTGTAGCCACGCCCAAAGACAGTTCTGTTGAAGAACATTGGCTGGTTGGGCTAACCCTAGGGCTTTATACACTGTAATGTGAATGTTAACACAGTGGGCTTGGCCCTGCACCAGGTGCTGAGTGGTATTTAGAAAATGTTAGTTCAAATGTGTTAGCTGACATGTTTTAAAATTCTGCTCATTTCCCAGGTACACATAAGCCCTGTGGTGAAACCAGACTGGTGAGTTTGACTTCCCAGGCATCATGTACTGGCATGGAGCCTTTGACAGGGTCAGGCTCCTCATGCCATCGCCTGTCCTCCCCCTATACACACTCATACAATCATAGAATATCAGGGTTGGAAGCTCAGGAGGTCATCCAGTCCAACCCCCTGCTCAGAGCAGGACCAATCCCCAACTAAATCATCCCAGCCAGGGCTTTGTCAAGCCTGATCTTAAAAACCTCTAAGGAAGGAGATTCCACCACCTCTCTGGGTAACCCACTCCAGTGCTGCACCACCCTCCTAGTAAAATAGTGTGTCCTAATATCCAACCTAGACCTCCCCCACTGCAACTTGAGACCATTACTCCTTGTTCTGTCACTCAAAATTTGGCCAGCTCAATGCCCACACTAGCAATTCCCTCCATTCCCTGGCCATGTGGTGAGTCGTGTTTCAGTGTAATGTCTGCAGGATTGCCAACTTCAAGAGATCAGAAATCACAAGATTGACCAAAAATCATGAGATTAAAAAAAAAGATGCGTTTTTCAGGTCAGTTTATTGATTTTTTTACCCTCCTCCCCCCATACACGTGATAATCAGTGTTGCCCACTATGCCACATATACTGGATAAGGTGATTTTGGCCCCTGTTACAGGTGCTGTCACCCCCACATCTGCCTGTCTCCTGCCCAGTAATTAATCCTGTCTGCCAGGCCTCCGTTGTTTCAGCAACAGGTGATCTCCTACCCCAAAACCCCCACCTGAAATTTGAGAGTTCTCTCGTGAGATTATGAGTAAGGCTTAATTTTATGAAGAAATCGCGTGGCTTGCAAGTTGGCATGTCTGGGTCTATAATCACAGACTTAGTCCCAAAAGAGCTTATTTATTTAAATACCTTGGCCTGTACCTTCAGAGACCTGCCTCTAAGGCCAGTAAAACTCGCCATTTGAGGCTCTCCTGCTTTGGGGAATCTCAAAATGTAAAGGAGGGTCTCTGATCTTTTTAATTTTTTAAAGTTAGTGTCCAGCCCTTTTCCTTCAATGAAGATAACAGTGAGGATCTGGTCCAACTTCAGTCTGGGTCAATGGGTTGGAGTCATCAGTAGCTCCAATCAAGGATCAGCAGCTTGGGAATTTGCACATCACCTACTTTAGCTCAAGAAATATGGGCTGTATTTTTCTGAAAATCTCCCTCTGGTATAGCTGCACCTGTGGTAGTGGCAGTGGGGGGCGGGGGGTGAGGGGGGGCTAATATATGCCCCTTGCTGGTGGAGATCTGTGACCTTTAACCCACAGATATCATTACAAAAATAACTTAATTTTAATAAATTATTCAATCAGATTCAAAGTTTAAAGGATTTAGGTGTACCAGCTGTACATCTTACAACTGCTAAAGAATTCTGAGTAGTTCAGCAACAATTAAAAGCAGGCCTGACAGAAACATCTCTCAAAAGAGACAAAGTCTAACAAGATAATGAATCTGTTTGCTAAGCTTGTTTATTATTCAAATGAAGCATTCCAAAGGAATTCAGAGTGAACAATCAAGTCTTGGAAGCAGTAAGCTGTCTAGAGATAGCCACTCAAGATTTCCATTTCAGTTAAGAATGAGGTGACTGAAGACAATTCTCAGATGTCAGAATTTTTCTGTGTCTGGGTCTGCAATGACAGGTCAAGTCCCTTTGGTCTGGTTTTCTTTCCATCTGAGGCGGGGTGTGTTGTAAACAGCAGATGCACAAGAGCCATCTCAGGCCTGGTAATAATGAGCACTAACCCCAGCATCTCACACACCTGGGTGGACCTGCCCTAGCTTTGACTGGGGGAGCCTTATGGCTGGGCCAGTGGCCAAGAAGAGGGTGATCGTAAAAATTCACCTAAACTTCCTTACTGTGGCAGCTGGCTGGGAAAAGAAACTTGCCGGACTCCTGGGGTAATTAGTCCTGGGATCAGCCTAAGGAGAGCTCCAAACCTTGGGGGAAACGAATGGGTATGGATTGGGATGATCCCCACTCCGGGGGGTTCTGTGAGACCCCTCAATCTGCTGGGTACTTGAATTGGGTGTTGACAGGGTAGAGCTGAGTGCTGGAGTGATGACCCTTACCTCAGATGCCACAGGAATGGGCTTGATGGGCTAAACCCCTCACCTGGACCAAAATACAGCACTTGAGACTGTCTTTAACAAGGCTCCCAAAGCTCAGAGGGACCTGCTGATGTGGCAGTGCTACAAGGCCATTGGTTGGTGCAGGGTTGGTGGTGTGTCCCCCCCTCACACCCCCAGCACCTTCTGCAAACAGCTTTTGCTCCCAGCCCAGCCTCATTGGCAAACATTTGCTGTGAGATTTCACTGATCCTGCTGCCCCGCCTGCATGGAGATAGGCGGGAGTGCACAGCTAGCATCAAACTCAGGGCACGTGGCTGTTTGCAGCAGATCTGTGGAGCAGCCTGTATCCTAAGCCTTGGCTGGGTAGAGCAGGCCCCCCTCTGCTGGTGAGCCTTGAAAGGGACCAGCAGAGAGGCAGGATGAATGATCCCCAGGGCTGGGAGATCTGCGGCTGTGTGAGGTTGGCTGCGTTCCTGGGCCCTGGCCAAAAGGAGAGCCTGGGCATTCATCTCCCACACAGCCCCCGTGTGCCAACCCTTCCCCTGCCCTGCTGGCTCTTCGCTGTAACCACAGGCCTGGCTGCTTGCAGAGGACTGAGCTCTCCAGAGGCGCTGCTGCATCAGATAAGCAGCCTGAGTGGCTGGCCCCTCTCCATGCAGAGCTGCTGCCTGAGCACGGGCATAGCCCTCCTCTGGGCTGGAGGCGTCCTCGCGTTCTTGGCCGTCTTGCTGCGGCCCTTGTCCCAGGGCCGGGCTTCACAAACCTGCTGTTCTCAGAGCTGGCAGGCAGCTAGTCAGTCAGCCCGGCTGGCGCCTCCAACAGCAGGACTCTTTCCCCGTCCGGGACCTGCTAGGACCGATGGGCTGCAGCCCTCACGCTGTTGAGCCTGGCGATTCTCCTCCTGGCTGAACACAGCCATGAGGGGGATGTTGCTGCAGTGCCTTGGTATGCACAGGATCGTGGCCTCTCCCCCACCCACAGCAAGGCTGGGCCGTGGGGTCTGCTGCCCGTGCTCCCCAATGCCGTAACTGCATCGGCAGCCCCCTCGTCCCTGGCACGGTCAACTGCTGCGTCCCAGGCTCTGGTGCTGGCGCATGGCAATGTGGCCATGTATTGAACCTCGCAGAGGTTTCTGGAAAGGGAAGGAGCCCTAGGCTGGGATAGGGCATCCTTCTCCATGGAAGGATTCGCCTCTCTGCCACCCGTATGGTAGGCACACGCTTGTGCCCCCTGCCACTGCAACAAGGGATTCTGATCCATCCCTCCTGGCCAGCGTGCACACCAGGCCCCAGGGGAGGCAGAGCTGATGTGCAATGCCAGCAGTGGGCTGGGGACACTCCGCTCTGCCCCCTCGCTTACTGGATCCAGACAGGCTGTGGTTTCTGCTTCCCTGCTGTCTAACTGAGAGGAGGGCTCTGAAAAGGGCTAGCCTGGAGAAGTTGGTAGTCTGGGGAAAACATCCAGACTGGCTGGGCTACTGCTCCATGGATTGGGGTGGTCTGCCTGCCTCTACTGTATGAGGATCGCGGTTGAAGGGTCCCATTGTTCCTGCTTGGTGGCAGCTGAAAGCGCTCTTTGTTTCCTCCTTTGGTGAGGAGCTTGCACTGAGCACAGGGAGCCAGGCTCTTGTCCTCTCCAGACTGCATTTCTGTACTACAGGGCTTGGCCTAGGACAAAGGGTGGCCTCCCACTTCCAGAGCAGGCCTGGCCTTTGGGAGATATCACGCCTTCGCTCCAAACAGCATGGACATCCAAGCCAGTCCATTACCGGTGCCATTCATGTGGTTGGGTCTGAGTTAGAACCTAGATCCTATGTACCCTGTAGCCAGGTGACGTACATTCTGCAGCACAGTCTCTACATTTCACAGGGCCCAGGGCAGCCTGGCTGGGAATTCTGTCTGCTTCAGAGGAATTAAAGGTGAACTGTCCCTGATTGAAATATGAAGATGAACAATGTGCTTTGGTACAGAACCCTGCCTGCCATTGACCTTGGTATTAAATGTCATTCATCTGACATGCTTTTAACTTTCATTGTGCTGCAGAATTGGCCAAGCAGGGCAAGCTTGAAGTTTTGGCATCTGGAGAGGGGAGATTGAGAAGTTTTGCACCTGTGCACCATCCCTGCAGGCCAGATCCACTGACAGACTTGTTGACAGCC
Organism: Dermatemys mawii; assembly: GCA_007922305.1. Classification (NCBI taxonomy): domain Eukaryota; kingdom Metazoa; phylum Chordata; order Testudines; family Dermatemydidae; genus Dermatemys; species Dermatemys mawii. The sequence continues at coordinate 1,544,847 of ML677352.1, forward strand.
CCCAGATAGGAATTCTGAGGACTGATGATGGGAAGGTTGCAAGATGTGTGTCCGGATGGTGGAGAAGAGACCTTGACTCGCGAGTGCCCGCACCTCCTTCCCACCCCCTTGTTTAGTCTGACAGAGCCAGCATGTGGGTTTGCCCTTCAGGGTTAGATGCAAGATCTGTTTGCTCCCTGAGGCATTTGCCAGGAGGTGGGGTAGGCTGCTGAGCAGATTTGTGTCTGGGTCGTTTCACTGAGTCTGTGTTGAGTCGATTTATTATTGCACTGTGTGCCTGTTTTAATGATTGATCTGCGGGTCTTTGAGACCTTTTATAAATTGGCAAGACCTCATAGAGGGAATATTAGACAGGGACCCCAGAAGGCCTGGGTTCTGTTCCTGGTTCTGCCACTGCTCTTCTGAGTGACCTTACGCAAGTGACTTCACAACTTTATGCCTCAGTTTCCCCATCTTTTAAATGGGGATAATGATACTGATCTTCTTTGTAAAATGCTTTGAGATCTACTGCTGAAAAGTGATGTAAGAGCTAGGTAGTAGTATTAGGTATGATTAAACTCATTTGGGAAAGTAATAAACTTTACCTTCACTATAGCATTCTTCAGCCCTACTTCTCAAAGCAGGTAAATATTTTACAGATGGAGAAACTGAGGCAGAGAAAGGCAATGATTGGCCCACAATCACCCATCACGTGGGTGCAGTAGAGCTGGGAATAGAACACAGATCTCCTGAATCCCAGTCTGATGCCTTAACCAATGGGCCATGCTGCCTGACCAGTGTGCTGTAGGTTGCAATGAATGTTGTTAAATGCTCCTGCAGATGATACTCTTCTCTTGTGTTTCTTTCAGTTTTTCAAGGCCTTTTCCAAGAGCCCTGAGGACGGGATGAAGATATTCTGTGAGTATCCAAAACCTCCTGGCTCTTTAATCCTTGCTGGACTCCCCTGAATTCGCCCTGCTGAGATGGTTTCCTTTCTGTTGCACCTGTGCACCTGCTGCGTTCTAGAGTAGGGGGTGGTCAGGGTTTCCCCAGGTGAGGGTGGGAGGGCAGGAGGTGTTGGTGGGAGATGACTCATGAGAGGGAATCTCCCAGCAGGGGATAAATGAATAAGGCATCTCAAGCTTTGTAAAAGAGAGTGTTTCTGCCAATCGCCACTAACCAGCCACTGGAGGGGCTGCCAGAGTGGGTCAGGGATATATTGTACAGTATGGTCCAGTAGCATTCAGTCCCTATGGGACACTGCTAGGGCTGCAGGGGTCCAGCAGAGTTGGGATCAGGGGTTGGGATGAGTCATTGTTACCTTGGGTACAGTCCTTGGCTTTTTGTGCATGGTGCTTTGGCGGTGAGCTCTATATATTTTGTTCCCCCTGCAGATCCCGGGAACAGCATTCAGAACCTGAGGCAGAACATAATCAGTAACCTGGAGATGCACAAGGAGACGTGGCCACCTGCCTGTCCACCCCTGGAACCAGCCAGGTTATTGAAGGGGGACATAATAGCAGAATGAAACTGTGTGTACGTGGTGGGGGGCATGGGGTGAGAGAAACAACAAGGAATGAACTCAAGCTTAACCAGGCCTCCAGTCACAGTCCTGCCTTGAGGCTTCTGCCGCATGTGGATGATGACTGTGTTCAGGGCCTGCTATCAACCCCTGTTATCGTGTGGAACTGAATTCGTGTGGGTTGGGCTGGAGACATTGCCTAGGCGGTCCCGAGGAGGCTCCTGGTTACTCCCAGAACAGTGACACACACTGCAGAGGTGTGAGTGGAACTGATGGCCTGGCGCCGGGTTGACTGTGATGATAGCACATGGATCAAAGGAGACAGGCAGCTGTTTCACCAGGGATTAATAGGCACAGACATTTTGAGTTGCCTCCTTGGTAATGTTCCAGACCTGCTACGTGCATCTCCTCATGTGATGCGCCCAGAGCTGTCAGGGTGGGGTGGCTTCCATTACCTACAAGGTTTTTTCCCATGATTCGTCTCTAACCAGCCTGCCTGTAACTACAGCCCCGGGCTGGAGAGTGGTGGCTGCTCGTATTGATCACCGGGTGAGGGCATGTCCTGTATTGCTGTGGGGTGGAAGTGTCGGTGTCCTCTGTCGAATGGGATCTGCTGACGGCCTGGGAAGGGCAGATGAGCCCTAGCACTGCCCACAGCAGACAGGTGCCCTTGGAGTGGCTTGAGTATTTGGAGCAAGGAAGCTGGGTTCTTTCCCCTGCGCTACTCATGTCTGGGGTGGCTGGTGGTCCGTGTTGTGGCCGGGGGGAATGGCTGGTGGCACAGAGGTGCCGAGCCCACTGCTGTCTTCCTCCATGTCCTTAGATCCTAAAGTTGCCCTGCAAGCTGGAGTCACTGCTGCCCTCTGGTCTTCCCTGGATGAAAGCCCGGGGTTGAGTCTTGCCCATTCAGGGTAAGATCCGGGAGCACCTAACCTGACCTTTCAGACCTAGACAGCAGCCAGGACTCTGCTGTACAGAGGAGTTCCTGGCTCCCAGCCCTGTGTTTGACCCACCAGCACATGCAGTGCTGGCTATGGGAAAGCTCATCACTGCTTGAGCTTGGAAAGCCCCCGTGGCTGTCCCCTGTTAATGCCAGGGCAGTGCGGAAAGGTGTTAAGCCAGGAGGCAGAAATGGGTCTGTGAAGCCAGGCAGGCAGCCTGCAGATCAGCAATAGAAAGGAAACTCCTCAGATCTGCATCTGGTGATTGCCAGGGGCGGGTGTGTGAGCTTAGCTGGGGGTAACCACGTCCTTGCACTTCCCTCTGTGCCTGTGAAGGGGCTGACCTGGCTCTTCCTGTGCGAGTCACCTGGGCTGGGCCAGATAGAACAAAAGGCTTTGAGCTGCACTGCCCACCAGCCATCGCCATCCACATTTCAGTGGAGGAGCAGGAGGATGGCCCCTGTCCAGGTGCTAGACACCACATGGCAGTTGTCTAACTACCCTCTCTTCCCCACTGTCTGAGCAGTCCAGCCTGGGGCCCCAGCAACGCCCCCTCCTTCCAAAGGCTCGTCTCTGTACCCCGGCTCTCTCCCGGCTTCAAACACTGCAGCGTGCACAGCACTGCTCCTCGGCAAAGGTGGATTTATTGCACCTCTGAATGCTCCATAGGCACTTATCCCTCCCCTCCCCTCTCCTGAGTAAAAAATGCAAAGCCACAGGCAGAGTTAATCAAATGCCACAGGTGTGGATGAGGAAGTGAACCCCAGCCAAACTCCTGCATTCCAGCCTCACGTTCAGGCTCTCCCCACTGTCTGATGCCCCACAGAGGAAAATGGGAGTTTCATTTGAACCTCCTACTACTCCCCAAGAGCAGGAACGTTTGGGCTCAGAGTTGGGGTTCAGGCCCATCTCTAATGTGACCTGATCTGTGTCCTGATTAAACTGCCCTGGCTCTCGTCTCAGTGCTGGCTTTCACAGTTGAAGGGGTCTAACCTCAAGGCCTTCCATAAACAGTCTCCCCTCTCCTGTTCCTTGGCTGACCCTGGCAGATTACCATAGAGCCAGGGGACTGAAGCTGAAAACCAGTCTGGCAAGCTCCATGTGAATTGAAAGTGGATAAGCAGAGCTGATCTCGGCCACCTATCTAGGCGACAAATCCAGCTGGTTTTAGCTCTGTGCGAGAAGAGCAAACACCCGATCCTTTGCCAAGCTGCTGTGTGCTGTGCTGGCAGGGAGCACGTTCTGTGCGACTGGGCTGGCGCGTTCACCCGCTCACTCTGTCACTGAGAATGCCTCATTGTTTTCTCCTGCAGTGCGGAGGAGATCCATGGGTTCTTTCAAATAAATAATGTCACGTACCTGGCGCTGATCTTCGAGACAAACGACTCCTTTGTGGGCAGAGAGGTGGGCATTGTTGTTCAGTATTTGTATTCCTGTAGCACCAGGTTGGGCTGGGGCCTGTCACCATGCCTCAGTGGGTCACAGCTGAGGATTCCAGATTCAGGACAAACTGTTGAGAAATGGGGCAGAATCACTCCTAAACTGGTGGTTATTCTTCCATGAGATATATCTAACCAGTAACAAGTGTGAACTTCTGTCTCTCCGCACTGGTTAACCAGGCATCAGAAGTTGCAGTCTCCTTAGCCCTTGTTTCACCATCCAGACACTAGGCTTTATGATGTGTGGTTATTTAAAACCAGTTTAATCAACCAAAGGATTCTTCTGATCCCAAAGGACCAGTCTCATACCCAGGTCAATATATAACTCTTACCCAATAATTACACTGTAGCCTAAACCTGTAGTGTCTAATATCTAACGGTTTGTTTATACAAGAAAGGGGTGAGAGTTAAAATGGTCAAAGGATTCAAATACATACACTCATTGCAGAGTTCTTGGATCAGGTTTGTAGCAGTGATGGAATAAACTGCTGGCTTATAATGTCTCTGGTAACATCCAAAAGTTTGGAAAGCCCTCAGTCCATTGGTTGGAACGCTCCTGTTAGTGTAAATCCATAGTCCAGAGATCAGAGAAGGAAAGAGGCAAAATAGAGATGCTACCTGAGTTATTTATACTTTCTCCCATGTGGAGGGAAAACTGTCAGTCTTTCTTTTTGGAAAAATCCAGGCACAAGATGGAGTTCAGAGTCACAAGAGTAAGTCACATGTCCTTGCATGCTTTCATGAGTCAGATCAGCCATTACCCATGTTCTGGCTGATGCGTCCTCAGCTTTGTCTTTGGCCTGTTGTGTGAGACAAGTGCCCTTCAATAGACCATCAACTTGAGTAGTCCATTCCCAATGTGCTGACCAGACTGGACGTAAACTAACAACTTTGTGGGTGTTACCACAGGAGCAAACACATTTGAAATACTGGTACATGGTCAGTATTCATAACTTCAGATACCAAATGATACATGCATACAAACAGGATAACCATATTCAGCAAGCCGTAACTTTTCCATTGACACCTCACATGACACATTTTGTACAAGATTTGTTGCAACTGTGTAACAGTGGTAGCACCAATGATCTGTTTTAGTCACCTAATGTCACCGGGCCCCATTATGCACTGTATGCACATGAAGTGAAAAGATGGCCCTTTCCCCCAAACACTTATGGTCTGAGTAGATGAGTGGAGAGGCGAGTTCTGATTCTCCCCCGGACCGCTCAGGAGTTAATATACAAAGATCTTAACTGTTCCTTGACACTTTATATCCCTTCCAGTTTCCATAGCCATCAAGTGCCACTCGCTGCACTTAGGTGAGGCTAAGGCTCCAGTAGTGGTGAGCTTCCCTGTAGCCAGTGCAGGATGATCCGGAAGGTTGAGCACAGGGCTGGGAGCCAGGTATTCCTGGCATTGTTCATTCAGGGAAAGTTCATTTCTTTAACTTAGCCCTGGCTCTGCCACTGACCTGGGCCGGTCACTGAGTCTCCTGTGGCTCATCTTCCCTGTCTGTAAAATGGAGATCCTACTTCTCCTCCTCCTTCGGGGCTGTCGTGAGGATCAGGCCGTGTTTATACAATGCTTTGGAGATGTAAAGTGTTCCCTCAGTGCTAGATAGTGCTGTGTCCCCACTCCTGCTGGGAGAGGCTGGGGCTGGAGCAGTCATGAGCGTCCCACCCCATCCCTCAGAGGAGAGAGCTGCTGTCAGTGGGCGTGGCCCTGGGACGTTCTGTTCTGTAGCTAGCCTGACCCATGGAGCGTGCTGTCTTGCAGGTGACACTGGACATGCTGCAGTACGAGAATGTCGCTGTCCGGAGAGTGCTGAGCAGCGAGGAGGAGCTAGTGAAGAAGTATGACGTGACTGCCTTCCCTTCCGGCTTCCTGCTCATCAACAACGGGACCTTCAGCCACATCCCTGTGTGAGTCCTTCCCTGCCGGGACCCAGACGTGTCGTGTGACGTGCCAGGTCTTCGCATGACAGCTTGGTTTGATGCCGGCAGGTGGATCCCACTGTACCTAAGGAGCGGGAGGATGAATCCCGGCACTGTGGGGATGATAGAGGGAACTCGCTGCACTGAAGCTGGGAGTGCGAACCTTGGTGCTTATGCGGGGATTCCACGGCCCTTAAAGAGAGATCCTGTGGCATTTGATAGGGATAAAACCTGTAGAGTTTTATGGCAGCTCCTCTCCTATCCCATCCAGAGCGCTCTGGCTTGAAGTGGTCTATAGAGAGAATATTAAACTCCATGAGACCCTTCCCTAAGGGATGGTGTGTGAATCTTGGTGCTGGCAGGCAGATCCCACAGCAATAAGGCCAGCTCCTGTCGCCCATGGAGCTGCCCAGCTCTAACCTTCCATGCCTGTTCTGGGCTGAGCCCCAGTGTGGCTTTGTAATGCTGGGGTTGGCTTTCCTCCCCGGACTACCCCACCAGCCACAGCTACAAACTGTGACTGCCCCTCTAAACTCAGCCCAGCCTGCAGGTGTTTCACTGGCTGGGGAATACATCAGTGGACTTTGCAAAGCTGGCAGGGAGTCAAGTTGTCCCCTGACCTTCTCCCTGCCTTGGCCAGCCTTTCCACTCCTCCCCCTTGGTTTTCTAATTGCGGAAAAGTTCATTAGGAACTAGACAATGGCTGGTTCTGAAATGCTGGCAGAGAACAATGGCGCCGGGACTCAGCCCCTCTCGTGGGTTCCTGCTCCTGAATGGCATGTCAAATAGCAGGCAGATGGTGCCTTTGCACCCTCGATGGATGATTGATGTCAGGCTGGCAGATCAGGGAAGAGTATGATGGGGCGAGGGGGCAAACAGACACTTGTGGCTTCCCTAGGAAGGGTCGTGGGGAGTGGTCGCTTGCCTGGGTAACAGCCGAGCAGGGAGGTTTTCCTAGAGGGAAGCATGGCATTTGCAAAGCTCGTCTGCGCTGCTTGGTGTGCGGGGGACGAGGGGAGCCAGCTTGAGGGGCGGAGAGGTGCTCTCTGATGGTGCCAGCTTCACCCAAGAGGAGAGTCATTGTTTCCTTGCCGCGGAGCTGGTGGAGGGGAAAATTGTTTGTGACGACTCCGTCTCTCCACCATCTGCTTGCGGGCAAACATCGGGCTGTGAAAGCAGAGCGGGAAGCGACAGCTCCTCACCGCTGGCTCTCCTGGGCTTTCCTGCCGCTGCCTCTCACAGAGCCTGACAGCTTTGCTCATTCTGTGTGGGTTAAGTAGGGAGTCCTGTATTCCACCCGCTGCTCCCTCCGTCTTCCTGAGAGACAGCAAAACCTCCTGCAGCGCCCTGGGTTTATCCTGCACAGCTCCTAGTGCTTCTCTATCCCCAGCTCTCAGGTGAAGGGGCGTTACTGATTCCAAGAGGGTAAAACCCACACGGGCAGAACTGGGAATTCCCGCAGAAGGGGGAGGACAAGGCAGGTCCTTGAGGCAGCAAGAATGGCTGGATCCAGGCGGTGGCATGTCTTGTGCTTCTGTACCTCTCTTTCCCTCTTGTCACCTCAGCCCTAGCCTTCCTCCCCGCAGCACCGTTGGATGAGGGAGGCAGCACCGATGGCCCAGGCTAACCCCAAATGTTCTTCTCTCCCCCTTAAAGTGCTTCCTAACCAGCTCTCCTGGCTCTGCCTGGGAGTCCTTGTTGTATTCCCTGAGCTGTCAGAGGAGGAAAACTCCACCCCAGAACCTAGGGTGAAAGGAGGCTGCAGGGGACAGAGAGAAGCTGGCAGAGTGGCTGAGTGAACTGGGGCTGCCCATCCCCATGAGAGCCGTGACCTTTCTCGTGCTAGCTGGCCTGGAACGCACACGGTGCCCAGTCAGAACCTGAGTTCTCTTTATATAGATGGTTTGGTTTCTGGTGCTCTCCCTTTCCCCAGCCAGAGCTCCCTGCAGAGTGCACAGTGGGTCCACGATTGTGGTAGTCGGAGGAGGTGCTGGCTCTGCCTCATCAGATGCTTCAGGGCACAGGCTGATGGCTGCTGAGAAGGTGTCTGTAGAGGTGGTGGGGAGGAGCGGAGAGCAGAGACCCTGCCCTGCAGAGAGGACAGTCTGAAGGCAGGAGGGGGCCCTGCAGAGCAGGCTCAGGCTGATGGCAACAGGACTGCTCTGGCTCTGTGTTCGGAAGGAGCCCAGGCAGGGTGCTCGGGAAGCTTGGCTGGGCCGAGTGGAGGGGCATGGCTGGGAATGGATGAGAGAGGCAAAGGGAGCAGTGCGGGGGGGTGCATGGGCTGAGCCCAGGGAGTGGGAAGCGATGTGGGAAGTGCCAGAGGCAGCAGTTCCAGACCAGGCAGACCAAGGAGGCAAACCCATCCCCTACCAGGCCTGGCTTATGGGCATGTCCCTCTGCCCATCAGGGACAGAACCTCGTCCCCTTTCTTGGCAGATGAAGCAGGGAGTTACTGAGTCAAGGGAGACCGCTACCAGCTGGGAGCGCTCTGGGGCTACCCGGCTAACAGTGCAGCTACTCTCCCACCTGAGGAGACCCATGGGGGCCCTCTGGGTGTGTGGGACCTGCTGGTGCGTGTGGGAGGGTGGAAGCAGATGGGCACGGTGCACATTGTTATGCCAGGAACCCCACCTCCATCCTCAAGGAGACATCTGGCCTCCTGCCTGCGTGTGACATACCTCAAGGGCGCAGGCTGCTGTGTTTGTGGGGATGGAAGGGTTAATGGGGATGAAGAGGTGACCTGGGCAAGTGGAAGAGGCTCCTCTCACGTGTTCCATTTCCTTCCCAACAGGCAAGTGGAGGCGCGATCCTTCTACACCCACTTCCTGCGGGGGCTGCCTGGGGTCACACGAGGCCCCTACGTGCCAACCACCGAGCTAGACACGCTGATCAAGACTACCCCCACCCCACGGAGGCCTGCAGACCGGTGAGCACCCCCCCACATCAGTCCTACTCTCTTATCTGTCCACCCACCCCACCTCACCTGAGTTCCTACACAGAGCCCTCCCTCGGCTGGGTAAGCACTGGGCCTTCAGCATTATGACCGGCATCGGGAACTTGATGCTTCCTGTTGGGGGCTCCAGAAGGCCTGGCCAGCAGAGTGTGTGTATGTGTAAAGAAGGGGAGCAGAGGGATCGGCAGTTGAAAGAAGATAGCTTGGCAGGGGTGACATGATGGATGTGACGTCAAGGCTGGGGCAAGCAATTGGCCGAAGCGGCAGCCTGGAGGAGCGTGGGTACCACATTGCCATTTGGGGCAGGGGGTCATTCGTTGCTCTCAGCTGCTCTTGGATGCTCAGAGAGCAACAGCTTCTTGCCATCTGGACGTGGCGAGAAGGGCTGGGCCTTTCTGTGCTGTTGTCCCTTGGCAGTGAGATCCGCGTGCTGTGCTCTGTGTGGCGTGGCACCGTTCGGACACTGAAGTTAGCATGGGACGGGCCTGCTGCTTATTACTGCTGGGTCCCAAAGGCATGGGAAGCCGCCATGCTCCCATGTCCTGTGTTGGCTGCCTTTTCCGAGGGGACCTTCAGGCAACCTTGAGTGTCATCCTCACCTTCCCTTACGTTCCACGGGTGATGAGTGGAGCTGATGGCCCCGTGGTTTGAAAGGGCGGCCATCTCGCCGGCCAGGGACGCTGGAGGTGTTTCTCTGCCCTGCTGCAGGAAGGGAGAGTTCATTGCCTTTCTCCCACCAGAGGAGGCCTGCATGCTCTGTGGTGGGGCGCATTCTACTGGCATCTGTACCGTGTCGGAGTCCTGGGTGTATTCCCCGCCCCAGCCCTTTTCCACCTGCCCGCCATCCCTCCTTTGCTTTAGCTGTGGGTTGGCAGGCCCTTTGCTGTTGGTTTTGCTGTGATGTGGGGGGCTGAGGATCAGCTGTAAAATGCAACCATTGTTGCTCCTCTTGCCGCTTAAAATAGCGCAGGCCCTTTGAGGCCTAGCCCCGCGGGGTGAGCGCCATGCTGCTAGTGAGGGCCCTGCGAGGGCTGACTGGAGCTGGAGACTGAGCTCACGTTGGTCTCTCTGGGGGTGAAGCCAGACTGCAGGCTGTGACTGAATTCTGCCATCACCTCGCGGGAGAGGGGGCCGGGACTTGCAGCTGTAATGAAGAGTTTCCTCCTCCCAGGCAGATCCTGGGGGGATCCAGTGGAGGTCCCTCACTGGAGCAGGGGCGAAGGATCCCCTTTCTGCAGGCAGGCTCAGCTGGTTGTTAATGCCCTGTTTTTCTCCCCCACTCTCCAGCTCAAAGGTGTACATGGCTGATCTGGAGTCCGCGCTGCACTATGCCCTGCGGGTAGAGGTGGCCCGGTTCTCTGTCCTAACCAGAGAGCGGGTGAGGGCCCTGAAGGACTTTGTGGCAGTGCTGGCCAAGGTGAGTGCTAAGGAGTCCGCAGCCAGGCAACGCCTGGGCGGTCCGTAGCCCCCTCATGCTGAGAGCAGATGTGGGGCCTTTGCTGGGGCCTCACTTGCCACCGTGGCAGTCACTGGGCCTCCCCTTCGGTTGCATTAAAGGAGGGGCAGGCTGGGAATTGAATCCCATAGCAAACAAAGCTGGGTATATCCCGTCGCACGCTCTGCTTGCACAGGGCTCCAGAGAAACCTGTCTCCATGCCATTTGCACACCCACTTCTGGCCTGCGGAGCAGCCCTTGTGACGACGCCCTGGGTGGCTCGAGCGTGGCTCTGCTTCAGCTGGCTGCTAACAAACCCCCTCGGTTATGGCTGCTTGGCCCTAGTCCCTAACTCCACTTGAGCCCTGGTTGTGAATACGGGGCCTTTGTTTAGATAAATGGGAAATAGGGATTGTTGGGCGTGAAAATTATATGTGCCCTTCCCAAACCTTCGCTGGTGACGTGACCAGTCGCATTGACCCTGGACATGAACCACACCTTTGAAAATCCCGTCCACCCGTGCTCAGCCATTCACCGTAGCCACTTCCCCCTGAACCTCCGGCAAGATGGCACCGCCGTGGCTGGTTCTTCCCACCCCCCCCCCCTCAAACCTTGATGCAATTTCTTTCCTCCTGCTCCCACCCCTACCTTAAGCATCTGTGTTGGCTGCACTGGTAAATATACACACAGCAATACCCTCTGCAGTGAGTGGCTTTGAAATGTCATGGGCACCTCTGCTTTGCTATGGCAGATGTGTGGCTTAGTGTCTGTATATCTCCTATAGGATCCTCCAGAACTTACCTTTGGAAATCATCTTTCATGGGATGAAAGAACTCTCCTCATGCGAGATGCAATGCGATTGTGGTAGCAAGGGACCACTAAGGACCTCTTGTAAACGTGCAATCTCTGTCTGGACTCCTTGGGCTTGCACACAAGTCCGTTTCCTTTGGAAATTTGGGTTTGATTTGAAAAATGGAAAGGGTCCCAAAAATAGTTACCAGAGTAATTCAGGGTCTAGGACAGGGGTCCCCAAACTTTTCCGGCCGCAGCCTCTTATCACGGTCCGGCAGCCACCAGCGGCCCCCGGGGTATGTCTGCTGAAATCCCACCGCAGAAACCGGAAGCTTTCGCTTTCCATGGCGACATTTCAGTGGGACAAAAATAGCCTGCACGGGAGTTCGGTGGCGGCGCTGGGGTCTCACGCACCCCAGTTTGAAGACGACTGGTCTAGGAGACATGCCTTATAGTGAGAGATGTAAGAAGCTGTGTGTTTAGTTTCTCCATGAGAGGTAACTTGATCATGGTCTAAAGCAGGGGTGGGAAAACTTTTTGGCCCAAGGGCCACATCTAGGTGAGGAAATTGCAAGCAGGGCCATGAATGTAGGGCTGGGGCAGAGACTTGAGGTGTGGGAGGGAGTGTGGGGTGTGATGTGCAGGAAAGGGCTCAGGGCAAGGGGTTGAGGTGCGGCAGGGGGCTCAGGGCAGGGGATTCAGGAGGGGTGCAGCCCACCCAAGGCAGGGAGTTAGGGGGCTCAAAGCAGAGGACTGGAGTGTGGGGTGCAGCCCAGCACTGCTTACCTTGAGTGGCTCCAGGGTGGCAGCGGTGCGCAGCAGGGCTTAGGCAGGCTCCCTGACTGCCCTGGCCCCATGCCACTACCGGACGTGTCCAGCAGTGGCTCCTGGGGGTGGCTGGGGCAGGCAGTGCCATCGTGCCCTGCTATTGCCTGCGGGTACTACCCCCAAAGTTTCCATTGGCTGCGGTTCTCTGTTCCCGGTCAATGGGAGCTGCTGCGGGGGGAAGTGCCTGCTGGTAATGGTAGCGCACAGAACCCTTCACCCCCACCCTGAGGGGCCATAGGGACGTGGTGCTGGGAGCGGCATGGGGTCAGGGCAGGCAGGGAGCCTGCCTTAGCCCTGCTGCACCACTGGGCTGGCAATCCCATAGGCTGGATTGCAACTGCTGATGGACTGAATCTGGTCCATGGTCTGTGGTTTGCCCTCCCCTGGTCTAAAAAGTGAGGAAGAATAGGCGCTAAGTTTCTAATCTGTTGCGGGGGTGCACCACCCAGGCCTTGCCCCCACTCTACCCCTGCTTCTTTCCACCCCTGCCCCTCCTCTTCCTGCCCCACCCAGTTCCTCCGCCGAGTGCGCTCTTCCCTCCAGCACTTCCTGACACCATGAAACAGCTGATCCGTTGTAGGCAGGGAAGGGAGGGGAAAGCACTGATCAGTGGGGCCCCCAGTGGGCAGGATGCACTGGGGGAGGTTGTGGTAGTGGGGGCTGCTGGTGAGTGCTTAGAACCCACCATTTTTTCCCTATGGGTGCTCCAACCCCAGAGTCAGTGCCTATGTGAGGAAGACATTTCTGATCCTTGGGAGTTCTTTAATGGAGCAGAAAAAGGCCTGGCGAGATTCGATGGTCAGAAACTAGACACTTGTAGACTGGAAATGAAGGTGATTCACCCTTGAAACAGCTTATCTGGGAACAGGGTAGATTCTCCATCACTTTGAAGCCTTTAAATCAAGACTGGATGTGTTTCTAAAGGAGATGCTCTAGCTCAAACTCAAGTTACAGGCTCGATGCAGAGATTACTGAGTGTGTTTCTGTGGCCAGCACTAGGCAGGAGGTCAGATAAATGGTTGTGATGGTCCCTTCTTGCGTTAAAATCTTAGACTAGCAGGGGATGGTGTGGGGCAGGACTGATGTGCGTGGGAAGGAGTGTGTGAGGAGGGCAGGACTAGAATAGCCAGTGGCCATGTGAGTCAGGCCTGAGGTGCTTTGGCTGTGCTGAAGCCTGTTTAACACCGAGCCTGCTTGCGGCCTGGCTTTAGCTAATGCTCTCAATCTCTCTCTGTCTTGAGCATGGAAGATTCCATTAAATGAACACCCCATCCTGTCCCCTACCATTCAAAATACAGTCCCCAGGAGAGTGCAGGCTGTGTTCAACCCTCAGACAGCTGAATGGCGGCTGTGTGTGTGGTGGTGGGTGGTGGGGAAAGTTTGCTAAATCAGCCCCCCAGGCCCTGAAACCCTCAGGGGACCAATCTGTACAATGTCAGACCGTATTTGGTGTCAGCTGTAGTAATGTCAGCTCCAGATTAGGAGACAAAGCTGTTCAGATGCAGGGAACAGAGAGTCGAAGACTGAAAAAGCACAAGGAACCCAGTTCACCATCTGAGCTCCCTCTCTCCCTGCAAAGCTCAGATATGTTGGGGTGTGGGGTGGGGAAATGAGGTGGATGTAGGTGGGAAGGAGAATGGGGTGGGGGTGTGGATGGGGAGGGGGATGTGTGTGTTTGTTTGTGTGTGTGGATGGAATGGGGAGGGTAATGGATGTGTGTGTATGTAGATGAAATGGGGTGTTGGTGGGTGGAAGGGGAATGGAGTGCGGGAGAGGGATGGGGGGAAAGGAATGGGTGTGGGGGGGTGGATGGGGAGGGGAATGGTGTGTGTATGGAATGAGGTGTGTGTGTGTGTGGATGCGGGGAGAAGGGGAATGGGTGCGTGTGTGGCTGGGGACGGGAATGGTGTGGATAGAATGGGTTGTGGATGGGGAGGGGAAGGAATGGAGTGTGGGTGAGTGGATGGGGAGGGGATTAGGGTGGGTGAGGAT
>ML677352.1:1558674-1688206 GCA_007922305.1 Dermatemys mawii
GAAGGGGAATGGGTGTATATAGAGGTATAGTTGGGGAGGGGAATTATTCTCTTCAATCTCTCCCCCTCTGTCTCCTCAGTCTGGTGGTTGAGTGTGTACCATTGTTAGAGGAACCAGTTTTGTGCTCAGTGCAAGGTGTTGGTTCAGATTTAGGCCACTAGATGGAGCAATATCACCAGGATTCCCACATTCCTGACAGTTGCAGGGAATTTGCCTTCTCTGCATGTCAATTCTGATCTTTATATCTCGCGTTTCCCAGAGACTTGTAGGCCTGCAGGGAGAGAAGCTTTTATTTTAGAACCGGTTACCTGCGAAACCTCCCCCCAAACCTCCAGTATCCCACGGGAGCCTTTGAAAGGAGATTTGAGGGGGGGAGGCTCCCCAGCAGAAATGTCAGTTCCCTGTGTTTGTTTGTTATCTAACATAACGAGGTGTCCCTGAAGGCTAGACCCTTTTGCTTTCATTTCCCCCAGACATTCCTGGGTCCCCACCTCCTGGTTTTACCTACCTACATTGTCTCCTCTCTTGTGTTTGCCCGTGAGGTGGGTCTCCTTCCCCCCCGCCCACCTCCTTGTGTCACTCGCTCCCCCCGACCCGGAGCACTTGCGGTTTTAAAGTGCTGATACTAATCGGATTTGTGTTGACTTATTGTCAAAGTAGCTTTTCGTGTTCCTCGGAGACTATTTGGAGTTACGATCGAGATTTGGATCTTGGCTGTTGGCCCACAGGGCTGGTTTATTCACAGTGGTGGCAGCTTGAATACAGATGAAAGGGCTTCCCGGTGATGGCTGCTTGGATTGTTTGTGGGGGAGGCTTCATACCAAGCTGGACAACCCGAGACTAGCGTAGCTGTGAGCTCCCCACAACAAGCGCACCTGCACCATTCCCTGCAGCGACTCCTGCTGGGAGAGGCTGGCATTGCAGTTGCTGAGAGTTTCTCACAATCAAGGTCTCACCCTGTTTCCCACCTGGGAGAGGCTAGCAAAGGGATATGGGGACATGATAGTTGCTAAGAACCTGATTTTATCACTGTAGGATGATTTGTGTCCTGTTAGCCGGCATGCTCAGTAAAGGCCTCAAAATGTCCCCTGGAATCTCTCCCATGCCTGGGTTCACGTTGGCCATAATGGCTTTCAAGGCTTTTGTTGTTAAACGTATTTCCTCTTTGCTCTGTTCTTGCTGCAGTATTTTCCTGGCCGCCCCTTTGTCCGGAACTTCCTGCGCTCTATGGACAGGTGGCTGAGGAACGTGAGAGACTCAAGGGTTCCCTACAGTGCCTTGAAGCTGGTCTTGACCAACAGGGAAAAGGTGGGTCACATAGAGATGATTTCCCTTTAACCCTGTGGTATGTGCACACGTCTGCCTTCCCCTGGCCTTTTCTCTCAGTCTCCTTCTGATCTTCTTCCCTTCCCCTCCCACATTAGCCCTGAGGTGGTTACTCTTTGTCTGCCTGTCTCTCTCCCCATCAGGGTCGAGCCCCGGCAGTGCTGCCAACCAACGTGATGTGGGTGGGTTGTCAGGGAAGCAAACCTCATTTCCGAGGCTACCCCTGCTCTCTCTGGACCCTCTTCCATCTCCTGACAGTGCAGGCGACTAGATACAGCAGTCTGAGCACAGGTAAACACGTGACCCCGTGCGCGTCCCACTCAGAACATGCCGGATGATCTAGCTCGTGGCCATAGAGAAGGGGGTGTGGAAGCCACTGTGATCTCTCACCTTGGCCATAGCTCAGCATTTCTGGGAGCTGCTGCTCCATGGGAAATGGGATGGGGAGAGGGTAGGGAGGCCCAGGCCAGAAAGCTGAAGGCAGCCTTGGAGTTTTAGAAGGGTTGCACTCCCTGGTTGGGAAAGCCCTTCCGTCCATTCCCCCATAGCTAGGGAGTCAGTAAGCCCCAGACTAGGTGGCCCATTATAATACCCCAATCTCCTCTCACCCCACCTTGCATGCCTAGCACCTGTATCTAAAGCCTACATCTTGTGACTTGATGGATCCCCCCAGCATGAACCTTCTGCAACTTTCATGTCAGGTGGCTGGCTGCCCCTTCTCCCACGTGCGGATCAGAACCGCTGAGCTTGCTAGCTGGCCAAGGGGGCTGCCCTCCCTTGTGGAATCTTAGCACCTTACCATCAATCAGCTGTGCACAGCAGTCTCTCCTGCCCCAGGGGAAAATGCGCTGCTGTCTCAGCTCAGCCAGCCCCTCTGCTCAGGGAGAACCAGACCACAGCCAGCAATGATACTAGAGATCCACAGCTAGATACTGACAGCTGAACGCTAGCCCCAGGGCCTACTGGGCCACAGGGGATGTGTCTTAAACAAGATATACAAGTCTCACTGCAGAGCCAGCCTTTGACGTCGCCGCTGGTCTCCCTCAGGATCCCCTTGCCCAGCCTGGTTCATGGTGCTGTGGTGTCCCATGGTGCCGTGTCAGTGCCTTCTGGTGCAGGTGGAGCTGAATGCTCCAAGCGTCTCTCACTCCACTGGAACCCCCTTGCTGGGCCCCATGCAGCCCTCTCAGTGTAGCTGAGCCCCCTGCTCTGTGGCACTGTGATCCTGCGCTGGCTGGTCCCGCGGAACCACCTGGTCTTGGCTTGCTGGCGCTCTGCCAAGAGCCTGGTTCCGCTGGGCAGCGTGGATGGCAGGGAGGCCGCAAGGCACAGTGCCTCTCTGAGCCACCAGGGTTTCCCCAGCCGAGCAGTGTGCCCCGACTGAACTGTCTCGCCTCCCCCTCCAGGCCCGCTCGAGGTCCTTGGCGCTATGCGCGGCTACGTCCAGTCCTTCTTTGGCTGCCGGGAGTGTGCACAGCACTTTGAGGGCATGGCTGCGGAGTCCATGGACCAAGTGAGAAGCGTGGACGAGGCAGCCCTCTGGCTTTGGTCAAGACACAACCGGGTCAACGCGCGGCTGGCAGGTAAGGGAGGGCCTGCGGGCCAGGCTGGCGTTGGCCGAGGGAGGAGGGGTACAAGGTGCCCAAGGGAGAATTTAGCCCCCAGTGCAGGGGGTCCAGACCCTCTGGCTGTACCTGGGGAGGGATGGGGGACGGGGTCATAGGGACAGCTGAATGCAGGGGAGGTTGGAATAGGAGATGAACTTTGTGGGCCAGCTGGTGTCTTGGCTTGTGAAGTACAGGCCAGGCTGACTCAGCTCTCCGATAGCACCCTGCCTGCTTTGCCACCACTGTGCGGTGAGGAGGCGGTGAGGAGGTGTCTCTCCTCACAGGCTGATAACCCTGGGGGTGGCTGGGCTGTGGGCTGAAGTGGGAAGCCTGGGGCACAGGGAGCGGCGAGAGCACTCTGCGTGCCGGCTTTGTTCATTCGTTTCTCCTTTGAAAGCAGGAGGCGGGCAACCAGGGGTTAACTCTGCAGCCTGGCAGGGGCTGGCGGAAGCCGTGGGGAGGGACCGTAGACCCCTGAGGTGAAGGGAACAGGCGGCTGGTGCTGAGCCAGAGACCGCCCCAGAGAGGCAGTTAAATCTTATCCGGCTTCCCGCAGGGGGCTTTAAAAGCTGCCACGTGCCCTGGGAGGACCCTCCTCCCGAGACAATTCTCCAAGTGCTCCATTCGCGTGCAGACACTGCCCCTCCCCCGGTAGAGCCCAATTCAGCGGAGCTGGGACAAAAGCAGCTGGCAGCTGAGAAGGAAGAGGGTCGAGAGTGGCCGGGCAGGGGAAGGAAGCAGGGAATGACTTCCTGCTTGTCAGTGCAGCCTCCCCCTGGGGCGGGTCATAGCACCTTGCTCACAGTATTCACTTGGAACCCCCGTGGCCCAAGGACGTGGCCCAGGCTGACACCCAGGGGTGCTCTGGCAGGGAGAGGACAGAGCCCATTGAAGCCTGTGGGGGGACCTACCGGCATTTGTCCCATTGTGGGGTAATGGTCCCTGCTCCGGTTGGTCATTTGCAGGGCGAGGGGGTAGGGAGGAATCTCCCAGGTCTCCAGAGGCTGCTGTTCTTGGCCCTAGGATAGGCTGGGGGTTCTGGCACGCCCGCTCCCTGCCCCCCGCCCCCGAGGATGGCTGAAGGCCACGTGAGCAAGCGGAGCTACTCCTGCAGGCGAGTTGTGCGCGACCTCTCAGTCGGGTGATGTGCGGACCCCGCTGCAACTGCGCCCCGTGCTGGGAGTCTCTCACTAAAAAGGGGAGAGCAGCTAAGACTGGAGGGCTTGGGCAGGTTTGGGGTGCGTCTGTAAGATCCATAAGGCGCAGAAGCTACTCCCCTTCTTTCAGGGCTTATGGGAAGGGTTTTAAATGCTGTGGTTATTGCACTGGGACCATCCTGCTGCTGGAGCTTGTGGGACTGTGTCTGAGGCCTTGTTCCCTCTGATTTATCCAGGTACTGAGACGGAGGACCCCGAATTCCCCAAGCTGCAGTGGCCTCCCCCAGACATGTGCCCTCCGTGTCACGGCGTGGTCAACAGGCACCATGTGTGGGACGAGGCAGCCGTGCTGCGCTTCCTCAAGGCCCACTTCTCTCCAGCCAACATCTTCTTAGACTACACGGAGCCTGAGATGGCGCTGGTGGTCAGGCGCCGCCGGGAGACCAAGGAGGGAGGTGGAGAGAGGGCCATGGTGGAAGGGGAAGAGAGAAGAGAGGAGGAGGATGACAAGGAGGAAAGGAGAGGAGAGAATGGGAAAGGAGAGGAGGAAGAGAGAGAAGTGAATAGGGAAGAGGAAGAGAAAGAAGGGAATGGGAAAGAGGAGGAGGAAGAGAGAGGAGGGAACGGAGGTGAGGAGGAAGAGAGAGAAGAGAATGAGAGAGGGGAGGAGGAAGAGAAAGGAGTGAATGGGAAAGAGGAGGAGGAGGAAGAGAGAGGAGAGAATGGGGAAGAGGAGGAAGAGAGAGGAGGGAACGGAGGCGAGGAGGAGAAGGAAGGAGAAGAAAGGAAACTGAGGAAACCGGAGGGTGCAGGGGTGGGAATGGACGTGGGTGGCGCGCAGAGACGAGGCTCCTCAGGGCCATGGAAGCCGAGCATCATCCGAATGAACCCCAAGACGCAGAAGCTGGAGGAGGATATTGTGGATCTGGACTCCTTCAGTGAGCTGCACTACAAGAGCAAAGCCTTGAAGGCTGCGGCTGTGGCGGGCAACAAGGGGCGGGGGTGGGGATTGAGCAAGAGGGACACCATCCCGCTGCTGCTGGCAGACGACAGCCACCAGGCCTTTGACTACGCTGCGGCCTGGGAGCGCCTGAGGCGGCGGGGACTGGGCTCCAAGCAGCTCATCGGGACCCTGGAGGAGGACGAAAGGGATGCCCTGAGGAGGAACCATTGGTTCCGCATGCTGGGAGTGGGCTTCTCCCGCCTGGACGTTAGCCTGTGCGTTGTCCTGTACTTCCTCTCCTCCATGTGCCTGCTGGGCATGTACACCTTCTTCCGCACGCGCACGAGGCACCGCAAGGGCCGCCCCAGCTTCCCCATGGCATGAGGTGGGTGGAGGGGTTGGGCAGGGGGAGATGATGGTACAGGTCAAGTGCTAATGATTCCTTCCGGGGCTCTGTGGCTGGAGAAGTGTCTGACTTTCTCCGCCAGGGTTGTTAGGGCAGCAGGGGCAGCTGGACAGCTTCTGGATCTCACCACCGCTGGCCGCATGGACATGGGGCCGCCCATCAGACAATATGGCAGGGTGTTCTTCAGGGATCCAAGAGCCTTACCAAGCCACCTGAGCTCCTCCGAGACCTCTAGCAGAGCCGCTCTCAGATCGGGGGAGGGGGCTGGGAGAAGTGGGGGGAGTTCTAGCCACCTCCCTGTTTACAGTAGCTCAGCCACTGTAAGGATCGGGGGACCTCCTCTCTGATCTGGGGATGTGAGCAGTTTCCCCTTGATCAGTCGTGCCTCTCTGGGCTGAACTGCACTGGGAGGAGCTCACCGCTCCTTTGAAAGCAAGCTAGAGCTGCAGCTCAGAAGGTGGCCAGACCTGGTCTTGCTGAACTGGTTTCAAGACCTCTCCCAGGCACCCCAGGCCTGTCCTACAACTCCAACTGCGCTCTCCGTTCTCCCCATGTAGAACAAGCCCTTTGGGGTTAAACCACTGGAGTTGGGGAGGGAGGGGATTGAGACAGCCAGGCTTGGTTAAGGTGGGTGTTGGGCAGTGTCAAGGTTAGATGGCCGGAAGTCACTGATGCTTTTGTGTTTTGCAACTGGTTGTGCCAAGATTCCTTTCCAAATTCCCACCGGTCAGACTGACTAATTAGAACCACCAAGCAGGGGGCTGGGATGGTGTGTAGGGTACTGCAGAGCCTCTGCCCCCATCTCTAGTCCATCTCCGCTCAGTGGCGCTTGCCGTCTGGCAGCTGTTTTGTGGGGGGAGCTTGGAGCGCAGCTCCTAGCATAGCAGGATCCCAGCCACTGACTGCACCCTTAGTGCTCAGCAGAGAAGGAGAGGATCGAATGGGCTCAGATGCAAAGCTCATCGCTTGCCTTTAGACATGGTCAGGATTAGGGAATGCTGGGGTGGGAACGCATGTGACCCCCTCCCACCCCCTCAATAAGGGACTGCAATGCCACTAGCTGGAGAGATGCATAACACAGTCAGGTGCTGAGGAAGCCGTGTAGCCAGAGCTAAGCCCATTCACCGTAATCCTGACCTGTAATGCTCCCTCCCCACCTCCGTGTACTATTTGTGTCATGAGCCACTGCGCTCCTTATCCTATTGCATCTCAATCCTGTCTTGAAATACCACCTGCTCCACACTCTTGGGTTCCTCCTATGCTGGCTCTGCATTCACGAGAGAGACGCAGGGCTCAGACTCGCCAATTGGCATCTGGCTTCTGAAGTTTGGGGCTTGCAGGGGAGGAGTCATTGAGTTAACCAAGAACAGCTGTGTGACACCCAGACTCCCTGCAGTCCAGAGTGCGCGTGGGCACAGACATGGGTGGGAAAGGACATGGACCCTTGGTCTGACCATAGAGCATTCTGCTGGAGCATCAGATTCTGTGCACCTTGGCCTGTTAGGTGGTCGAGGCTGTCCCCAGCCTTCTGAGTAGGGGAGGGAGGGAGTATTGGTGCTGGGAGGGCCCATGCTCGGGCCAACAGGCCACCGCTCTGAAAGTCATACAGGCAGATTTGCTGCTACCCTCATGCTTTAATATTAGAAGTGTGAGGAGCTTTGCCAGTTCCCCCACCCTATACTATAGTGTTTACGAAATGAGAAAACTGGAACTCTTCATTCTGGCACCCTGGGTGGGGCCAGTCTTAGAGCCCAATTCCCCTTGTACAACAGAAGCCATAGAACATGCTGCTCCATTATCTCACTCTGTTCCCACCAGCATGCAAGCATTAGGTGCCCAGCCACATGTTTGGGTGCTGTTTTGTTCTCACAGTCTGAGCATCCAGAATTGGATGCAAGTTCCCCAGATGCACCTGGGCGCTTGTTCAGTCCTGGGAATGTTCCCGCCCACGTCCTTGTACATCGAGCACCGTCAGCCTGGAGCATTCGATCTCTGACCCCTAGCGTTAGCACATCTCACTGGCCTGTAGAGACCTGTCACTTTCTTCAATCTTTCCATGAAACCCATTGAATGGGAATCACCGTTGAGCTGGAGAAAGAGAATCCTAATGCAAATCATGGCACCACAAGAGTTGCTTAATTTAGCCCCATTAATTCGGCAGCTTGTTATGGTTTCTCAGCCCCTGTCCTTTGCTTTGTGCATTGTTTAGAGTGAGGTCTTCAGGGAAGGGACTGTCTAGCACTGTGGAAATGATCTTTGGGCTGGTGGGATCCAGAGGCTGGCTGCACACTGGGGGAAGGATCATTTCTTCTTTATTATTCTGAACACAGCTCCTGGTACCATCCGCGTAACTCAAGGTACTCGCGTAGGCTTTCTTCAAAGGGTGCCTGCAACTAGTTACAAGTTAGGACCAAGCTTTTCAAAAGTGACATGGGATTTTGTTTGCCTGCTTGAGAAGCCTCGAAAGGGCCTGACTGTCACAAGCTGAAAATCCAGCCCCTTTCAAGGCATGTCAAGTTTAGCATGTGAAATCACTGGTCACCTTTGCAAACCTTGCCCTAAGGGACTTGCTGGATTTGCACTAAGGCCGTGTCTGTGCTATGCTCCATTGCCAGTTGGAGAGCTAATGTAGATTGGCTGCTTGTGATTCTGCCACTGTGGCACCTAAGGTTGGTCAGACAACTGTACTCACTGTTGGTGGTGCTCCTACAGCAACGATGGGTGACAGCATCCTGCAGACAAGAGCTAGGTTTTTATCATCTCCCCCATTTTACTGTTTCTTTTTGAATCCCAAAACTGGGGAGGGGAGGGACTGGTGCCAGGAAATGGGGACTGCACAGGAATCTGGCTGGGGGGAGCAACCTATGATCACTTTCCCCATCCCCCACTAGGTGCTTAAGAACATCTCGTGCCCCGAGTCTGCTTTGTCCAGCACATCCCGGTCTTGCTTTTAGGAGTGATGAGACTCCTGTGTCTCTCCCTTCCCTGAGCTCGTGCTGTCCTGATGGATCTGACCTAAGCCCACTGGGATGTATCTAAAGCCCAGACTGGGATAGCTGAGTTGTTTGCTCCTTTCTGAACTGTGCCTTTAAAAAAAAAATCTGGACTCCTACGAAACATCAGCTCTTGAGATCACCTGTGGATTCCTCCCTGATTTTCACTCAGTTACCTTCCTTTTGCCAGCTGCAGGCTGGAGCTGGGGGACTGACTTGCTGAGCTTTTGGTTTTTAGAGGGGACTTGAAATCTATCTGAGGCACCCAGAGCTGTGTGATCCCACACAGAGCTACTAACAGGTGCCCCTCAACGATCTGAACCGGCCTGGCATTGGGAGCGGCTTGCTGCATGCCTGGTCCTTGATGAGCTGGTGGTTGGGGATGGGAACGAAGAGCCACTCAAAGGAATTCTGACATCACATGATGGGGTCACACATGCCCTTCTCATGGGTCTCTGTGTGTCACTGGAGAGAACAGATTCCTTTGGGAAGCGGGAGGGGTGCTGCACTATTATCTATCTCAGCCAATCTGCTGTAAGGGACAGCGTGGCTCCCTGCCTGGCTCACCGCAACCCAGACCTTTAGCTGTGTGTGTCACCCCCAGGCTGAGGCCTACGGGATGCTGGGATGGGTGGAGGAGAAATACTTCTCTTTAGTTGTCATGAGAGGGGTGGTTTGGTTTCATTTTCTTCACTTTCAAAGTGGTAGTTGGTTTGTGCTCTGATCCCAGGGTCAGGCCCCTCTGGTAAAAGGAGCTGGGGTCTCTGGGCATGGCGGTGTCTCACCCTAGCACGGTGTCTATGCTTGTGTTAGTGGAATAAATTATTTTTGCTAATAAACGTTCTGTTGTGCTGGATCACGTGTGGCTATAGTGTGCTGAGTGGGGTCTGAACTGTTGTGACGCAGAACAGTGCAACACAGGGCATGACGCTCCCTGCTGAACTCCAGTGGGGCCAGCCAAGGAGCTGAGTGGGCTAGGGACCAACCTGCTTTTCCTTCATGCCCTATTTACTGGTCTCTTCTCCATCTCACCTCACCACTCCTTGTGCCTCCTGTTCCTGGCCTTCTTCCAGTAGCCCCTTCCTGCCCCTGTGACCACCTCTTTTTCCATCCCATGCCCCAGTGCAAACCTGATGGTGCATTGTGCGCTACTGAGTACCTTCTTGGCTTTGGGGGAGGGGGTCTGAGGAAAGACTTTTGACTCCTCTTTGTCAAAAGAAATCCATGCACATCCCTATATCGCTTCTGTCTGTGCAGGATCCTCCAGTGCATCAGCCTTCCCTGCTCTAGCCTTCAGGACTCAGCAAGCCCTCGCTCAAAGCCAGGCACCGCACTGCATCATTTATCATCTGAAGTAGCAGCCCTTTTACAAGGAGCCCCCCCTGCCCCGTGCTCTGCTCCCTTCTGCCGTGTTTTGTCCCAAAGGGATTCATAGTCCTGTTTCCCCTGTGCACCAACTCCACCTGGGGAGGGCCAGGAATACCCTCCCTCTCCCTCCCTTGCCTGGTTTTAGTCCAGCAGAAGCTTTGCATCACTGGCCCGGCCTGGCCAAGAGAGGATGGCTCAGCTGTTTTCAGAGTTCCATCCTGGTTGGCTGGAGGCTACCCCGAGGTGCTCGGCTGCCCATTGCTCTCCAGCCCTTAGCATCCCAGCAGCACTGAACCAAGCACCGGCACCTCACCTGGCCGTTTCTAGCTGGTCTCCCTGCCTCAGGTGCTTGGAGTGCTGCCCTGCTATTGGAGCAGTAGGTTGGTTGTTGCACATGGTTCTCCTGAATATGAGACTGGCACGCAGGTGTGTTTGGTCCTTGATGAGCAGGGAATGAGAAAGGGGAGAGGATTGTTAATGTATTATGGAGCCATTCACCTGTCGCCAGCTTGATTCTACTTTAGGGGACTCTCAGGGCCACCCATGGTTGCCCCCTATTTAGGGCCCTGTGTCCGTTGAGCTGGTGGGGCTCCATTCAGCTCCTGGTGGACAATTCATGTCACCACTGTCAGCACAGGCCAGATCCTGATGGGGCTTCCTGGTCTAAGTCACCCGCCTCCCCTAACGTGGGTCCTCATAGTGAGGAATCTTAGTGGGGTGGGGGAGCCTTGCCCTTGCTCTGCAGCTGTGGTGGAGGCAAGAACAGAAGTTCTCTTCCCCCCCGGGCTGGCTGCTCCTGGTCCCTTTCACCAGTGCTCAATTCACTTCAAAGTGGTACCAGGGAGCAGGTGCTGCCCTGGCGTATGGAGTCCTCTGCAGCACTGTCAGGGCTGTTCACTGCCCTTGCCCCAAACTGGGTGTGGAAGGGGCCTGGATGCAGGGTGCGGAAGCACCAGAAAGCGTTGGCCCCATCTCCCCATGGACATGCTGGGCACGGCTGTCACCAGGCGCTGTCTGTACCCTCTCCCCAGAGCTGGCTGGGTGCTGCTGCCCAGGATGCTGAGCGTGGAGGTTGGGGCAGACAGCGTCTCCTCCCTCCCCACTGTGCGTCTCGCTGGGGCTTTGACTGTCTCGGTTTGTTTTCTAAGGGATTGCATGAACCCAGGTTACCTCCTCTTGTTTGCACTGTGGGTGCCTTCTCCCCAGGCCCCACAGCCGCTGGCCCCATTTCTTCTGCCCTTTTATCCTTGTTACAAATCATTAAGGAAAATGGTTGTTTTCCAGAGCTGGTCCAGGGCCATCTGCTCCCCTGGCGCTGGCTAAATCCTCCTGTAACAAATTCAGTGGGATTACGCTGGGCTTCTCTAATCCCAGCCCTGCCCCCGCTGCGGGGGATTTAAAAGGATTAAAGACCGGCTGATAATAAACTTTATTAAGGGGGGTAGTGGGTGTCAATCCGATTTGGAGCCTTTTTTCTTGACATCTTCACTTTGCTTAGGTGGGAGGAGGGGAGCCCCAGATGTGCCACAGGAAGCGGGGTGCCCTGGCTCTGGTTGGTATTGGGGGCAGGGGGACCTGGTTCTTTTGCTCTGTCTCTCACACCTGCTGTGGCCCTGGTTGGTAGCTGAGGGCCCCCGGTGGCTGTGGAAAGAAGGCAAATGGGAGGGACAAGTGGTGGCAAGTTTTTCCCGGCTCCCTTCTCCTTTCTCTCACTCTTATTTCTTCTCTAAGTCCTTACTCCCCACCCATGTCCCTTTCCCCATCTCACGCTCTCTCTCTCTCTCTCTGCCTCACCTCCTGGGGGCTGTGTCTAGCACCCGCCCCACCCCATGCACTCAAAGCAGCACAGAAGGTGCCCCTCCTCAAGGGAGGAAGGGTTGCCATGTGGTGAAGGCACAGGCCTGGGGCTCAGGTATACTGGGTTTGGTTCCCTGCTCTGCCACTGACTCCCTGTGTAGCCTTGGGAAAAACACTTCACCTCCGTGTGCCCCAGATGCCACTTGCCAAATGGGACCAATACTTCCCTGCCCCTATGCTAAATCCATTCGTGGCTGGGCAGTGATGGGGGCTGTGGAGGTACCAAGAGGGGTAGATTTGGGCTGAATTTCTCCACAGCTTGAGAGTGGGATGGCAGGCCCAGATCCTGGCAGGTGCCAATTCTGGGCCCTTCCAGCCCTGCAATTCCTCTGGCCGCCTGGAGCATGGAGAGAGTTTAAATGGAAGTAGAGCTGCCCCCTGGCAGACTAGTGGGTCTCCAAAGCAAAGGGGCTGGGGGAGAAGAGAAATCACCAAGGTAGCATTGAGTCTGTCAGACGTGGAGGGCCAGGGGCATCTACCTGTGGCTGTGCCAACCTACTAGGCCTCAGGGGTGAAAGTAACTTAAAGGACTTAGTGGTAGGTCAGAGTCCTGAGCAGGAGGTGGGGCCTCAACCAGAAGAGGCAGGGCCTTTGGAGTCCCGGGCCCTTTAAAACATCCCCAGAGCCATCAGCTGCAAAGGTGGCTGGGAGCCCTGGAGCTCAGGGGCAATGTAAAGTGCCCGGGGCTCTAGCTGCTGCTACTGCAGTGGAGCCCAGGGCCCTTTAAATTGCCGACAGAGCCGCAGGGGCTCCCACCGCTAACCTGGGCTCAGGTGGCTATTTAAAGGGCCTGGGGCTCCGACCACAGCTACTGCCCTGGGCCCTTTAAATCACCGTCCAAGCCCCATTGCAGAAGCCCTGGGGTAGCAGCAGCAGGGGTCTGGTGGTGATTTAAAGGGCCCTTTAAATAACCCCCTGAGCTGCCTCTGCCACCCAGGGGCTCTGGCAGCAGGGATCTGGTGACAATTTAAAGGGCCCAAGGCTCTGGCTGCTTCCAGGAGCCCCAGGCCCTTTAAATCGCCAGCCTGGGGTAGCCGGTCCGGTCAGGCACCGCGTACCTGCTCTTCCTGGTACACCATTCCGGACTGTAGTGGTTACTTTCACCTCTGCTAGGCTTCTTCCCTTGCTTTAGCTCCTGTGCTGAGAGAGCATTAAGAGGATGAGGCGCTGCGGCAAGGGAAGGCTCAGTGTGGCCTAGCATTAGCCTGGATGCCTTTATAGCAGGGAGGGGGGGTTTGAGAGGGGAGAGCAGGATGTTGCTGGATGAGGGTGGGAGGGTTCCTTGGAGCCCCTGGATAAAACTCCTGCCACCCAACAAAAGGGAGGGGCCGGGGTGATCCCTCCTGCCTCTGATGGAGTTGCCCCATTTTTGGATTCTGCTGAATCAGCCCTAGCAAAGAGGCTTGTCTAGT
The DNA here is from genome assembly GCA_007922305.1 of Dermatemys mawii. NCBI lineage: Eukaryota > Metazoa > Chordata > Testudines > Dermatemydidae > Dermatemys > Dermatemys mawii. The sequence continues at coordinate 1,571,744 of ML677352.1, forward strand.
TGGGTCTTTGCACCGCGACCCCAGCAACTCCCCAAACAATTTGTGGCTCTTTGCCTTTGGAGTGGGGCAGATTGCACTAAAAGACTTGTGTCCCCCAACCCTTCCCCAGGGGATTGAAACTGCAGTATATGTTCTTCAACCTCTCCCACATTTCATCATACGGTTACCCCTTTAGATGTGAATGATTATCCAGTAATCAGGGCTCTGAGAGTCACTCCTAAAGGAGGAGAACCTGATGAGGGAGTCAAGTATTTCTTTGCAATCCTCTTAAGTTACAAAGAATTTACGTAAAGTCCCGTTTCCCTGACCACAGCAGGAATCAATCAGTTTCTGTAGTGCAGGAGACAATTTCTTTGCTCACCCTTCCAAGTCTCTTTCCAGCCAGCACTTAGCCCAAAAGCTGTCCCTCAGCTTTTCACTGGGGTCATGCTTCTCCCTTGCTGCCTTCTCTGGGTGCTTTTCTCTCTTTCTTTCTCAGATGCACATAAACCTCACCCACCCAGCCGTCTGCATTTACACTGGCCCCCATGAAACCCTCCACCCACATAACTCGGATTCCTGCACAGCCTCGAATGTTGCCTGTGGCTATGCCGTGACTCCTATTGTTTCCACCATCTCACGTCAGAAAGGAGCTGACATGCTGCTTCTGTGGAGGCTGTTATGTCTATTAGCTGCAAGGAGGTTTCCCCCAAGCGTCAACATAACAGTACACCTGTTGAGCCCTGTCCTGTACCATCAATACCCTCTGCGTGGGCTGGGGATGAAGTATCAGCCTTTCTGGCAAACGGTACTTAATCTAGGCCTGTTTCCCTCCTTCGGCCAGTGAGGAAATCATTCTGATGAAATGGAGAAAGCAAATGCTTCAGTCTCCCCTTTGTAACACCTCCCTGCCCTGCTCCCTCAGAATTTAGGGTTTGCCAGAGGCCACAAGGGAAGCCTCCCATAGGAGCATCCTGTGAGCGCTTGGCACATCTGCACAAAGCCCATGGACACACTGGCTGCCCTGTATCCAGAGAGAACGTCTGCCAGGGGCTGTGTGTCCCGGACACTATTCATGTCCATCACTGCCCCTCCCCGGCCCTGTGATTGATAGCTGGGGTGGGGCCTTATCATTAGCTGGGCTGCTGCTGTTGCCTCTGTTGCCTTTCACCCTGATTTCCCCAGGGTGCCTGTGAGCATTATCTATAAACCTAAGGAGTCCTCCCCTCCCCACCAGCTGGTTCCCTCTTCCATCAAGTGGGCAGGGCCGAGGGGAAAGGAGGGCTGTTTAAGAGTGAAATACCTAGGGTGATCAGACAGCAAGAGTGAAAAATCGGGACGGGGCGGGGGATATTAGGAGCCTATCTAAGAAAAAGACCCAAAAATCGGGACTGTCCCTATAAAATCGGGCCATCTGGTCACCCTAGAAATACCCCAAGTTCATCTCTGAGCATCTCCCAGCCACCTGCCGGGGACAGTCCTGGAGCTGCCTTTTTCATGGGCTGTTTTAGCAGCGAAGTGCTCGTGACTAAGAGTTGGAACCTTTTGTGTTGGCTGCTGTTAGTGTCAGGGCAATGCAGCTGAGTCACGGCAACATGTTCGTTCCCGTCTCTCTCCCCCCCACACACACAGCATGGCCTAATGGCTTCTTCCAAGCAGCACGCTTGGTGTCCAGGTTCATGGCAGAGCCCTGCTGGGGGGAGGCCCATCGTTCCCACTGCCTTGTGCCCAGGCTGACTTGCAAACTGCACCCTGAGTCCAGTTAGCTCCCGGAACGCTACACACCGCTGAAAGGGCTTCTGCTCTTTATGATCCCGACATTTTGCATGGAAAAAGCTGGTTATGATGGGCTTCTGCCTTAGCACCAGCCCAGTTAAGATGGGGGGTCTCTGGAGGGCATAGTCAAGGGACAAGGAGCAGGGGGGGTGGAGGGCTTAGATACAGGGTGGAGTCCTGGGGGGTGTCCAAGTGGGGGGGGTCTCCAGAGGGAGCAATCAGGGGACAAGGAGCGGGGGGGGAGGTGTATTTGGATAGGTTGGGGGCAGTCAGTGGGAAGTGGGTGGGAGGTTGGATGGGGGGATGGGGCCAGGCTGTTTGGGGAGACACAGACCTCCCTACTCGGCCTTCCACATAATCTTGAACCCCAATGTGGCCCTTGGGCCAAAAAATTTGCCCATCCCTGCAATAAATGTTCGCCTTTAAAAAAAAAAAATCCCTGGCTGCACATCCTAATGAAATGTGCCGCGCACACCTGTGCATAGACAGCAACGCTACAAGCTCCCTCCTTGCTGCTCTCCAGCCACTCTGCCGCTGCTCTAGCCTTGTGAGCACACTTCTATCAGAGCGGTAACTGGGTCTGACGGTACATCCGTCCTTGGCCTCTCTTGCTGAGACAGCCAGCGAGTGCTAGTTGTAGTTCTATGGACAACTGTCCATGTGGGACTGGACTGAGGACAGCTAACTCGTTTTGCTGAAGCCACCAAACAGCTGCTAGATGAAAATTTGCATCCAGTCATGGACTTGAGCCAGTCACTTGAAGAGCTATGTCTCCACAGCCCATTGCCAAGCCTTTGAGTCATTCGGTCCCCACTGCTTTGGACAAGTGTGGACCTGAGCGGAGACAGAATGTGCAGGTGTGTACCTCGGTGGATGCTAGCGGAGGATGGGACAGCCATGGTGCTACAGAAAGCTGGTCATCTCAGAGCTGCAAGGACGTTCTGCTCAGCGTAGCATTACTGCCAGGCAGAGCAGTGAGATTTACAGAGGGAACAATAGCTGCCAGTTCAGGCAGGAAAAAGAAAAGCCAGTAACCAGACTTTCTATAATCCTGACTGGGGCATTGACTTCTTTTAGGAGCCTGGCCCAGGCGGGCCTCAAGGCCAACACAACTGCCCTGACCCAACCACACAGAAACAATTTGGTAGCATCTTCCTCGGGCTGGCTCAACAAAGGGTAACTCAGTTGTCTCTTGTGCTCTGCTGCAAGATGTGAATGTGCACCATGCAGCTTTTCGTGCTCTAAATGAGCCAAATACAGGGCTCGTGCCAAGGAGAGCAGAAAGGATGCTGGTCACTCTGTACTGAGGCAGAACAGAGCAATTAATCTAAACAATACAGGCCGGCCATGCCAACAAATGACCCTTTCCTTGGGGCTTTTTTTACTGTCCTCTGTTTTGCTATTTCAGTAAATATGATGTAGTTCAGCATTGTCATCCTATGCCCTGGGACAGAGCATCCCCGTACAGTGTCCATTCTGCAGCTCAGCCAGCAGGGTTTGGGTTTTTGCCATTCTTCCGTGAAACACTAACTGGATCTTTTGTTATTATTCATGCAACTTTCTTATCATGCACGACTCTGATGGTGGTGTCTACAAACCACACTTCAAGCTAGGGACAGCTGGGGCGGCTAGATCCCACCAATAATGCCGCAGAAATCAGCCATGTTATAAGCGGTGTGTAGTAATTTCTAATCTATAATGGTCCTGATGGGTGCAGTACCACCTTCTGCCATAAGGGGGCTCCTGGTGGGTCTCTACCCATGCTCCTATAGCAGAGGATGCAGATGCCAAGCAGGCCTCCAGGAGCTCATTCTGATTCAGGCAGTCAATAACCAGCCTAGAGCAAGATGGGGTGCATTGAGAATCTCTGTTTTTTAGGGAGCAGCCTGCTTTGTCTCTCTCTGTTTTGAAGTTCTTGTGTGTTATCTTTCTGTAGTCTCTAGGAAATAAAGGAGTGTTGTATTGCAGCCTTCCAGTAGGATACTGTACTTTATGTTTTTATCTAACATCTCTCTGTGTGTGTTCTACACAGCAGGAAAACACTGCAATGTTCTACTGCCATGAAGAAACACTGCGGGATGTGGTGTTGAGGTGATCACTGTGGAATACTGTAGCATTGTTTTATTAAGGGTTGCTCGACTTCCAGATTGGATGTCTCTGTAATCTGTGAATAGAGATTCTTTCTGGGTGGCGTGCTTGGAATGTGGTTGCTCTGGCAGCCCCTTTGGAAAGGGAAAAGATTCCCTGCAACATGGGTGGAGAGAGCACGCAGGCATTACCTTGGAATATGGAAAAGGTCCCTGGGCTGGAATAGGAGCTACTCCCACCAATTCCTCCATCTTACAATAAGAGATGATTCCAGGCATCTTCCTGGGAGAATGGGCTCATTCTAGTGATAAATGAATACTCAGGAGATCCAGAGATATCAGGAAGCATAATAATATAAAGGGGAAAGCATGACAGCAAAGACCTGAGAAGGAGAAGGGAATTGTCCTGCACCATAAAGGTCAGGTGTGAGTTGAGATAACAGCCCGTCTTTGTCAGAGGGATTTGGATCAGGAATTAGGGACAAGTAAGAGGTAGAACAGAGGGATCCTGTAGTGTCGGGTCTGTGTAGGATGGAGTGGGATTCAGAAGGGCAAGAGGTGTGATTGAACATGGAGCAACGGCAAGGTCATGAGGGACCTGGGTTTTTGATGAGGCCCAGGTGAGCCATAGTAAGAAAGAGATAGGATAATGGCAGGCCTGTATGGGTCAACTCAAACTCCTGTGAAGAAAGGACGCCCCCTCCTCCCTGCACCCGACCAACTTTTGGATGGAGCTTGCTGGCCTGCAACTAATTACCTAAATGGACACAGGCTGTTGAGAGACAGTCGCTATTCCCTAATAGAATTTGCCCTCAAGTGCAATTTAATTTTCTCTGAGGTTGTTTTTCCAGCCCCCCCGCTTTCTCCCCCATCCTCCCCTGACACACACACAGAGTCACTTTCCCAGCTTCAGAGCAGGATCAAAGTACCTTCTCTTATGGGAGACCTGCAACCCTTGCCTCTTCCCTTTCCCTTTCCACATTGTTTTCTTCTCCTCTTAAGCTTGTTTTGGGAGGCATTTAAATAAGTCCCCCCAGGACCCAGGACCCTCGATGTATGTGTATTGGAGCAAATATGGATTCAGCTAACAGTTAATTATTTTCAGTTAAAGTAGAATCCTTCTGCTCTGCAGTTCCGGAAATGGGAGACTCTTTCTTCGACCAATGGTGAGTACAGATTAGCTCGTCCGCGTTTGTAAATACTCTTTACCTGGATCCACCTCTCTCTCTCTCTCTCTCTCTCTCTCTCTCTCTCTCTTTCTCTTGCCAGCCAGGGGTATGCAAGATGAGGGGGTATGGAATGGATAGCACTGGAGTAGTGGGAGAGGGGCTATTGCACTGTTCTGTATAGAACATTGCTGGGTTGTAGCTATGGCTAAGTGTTCATGTATTCCTGCCTGTGTGATCAATGAGGACTCACCACCGAGGCTCGTGGGTGCTGGGGAGCTGCAGAATGAAGGGGATCCTGCCAGCCCAGCCCTTGTCTCCAAACAGTCCTTGATTCCCCTTAGGAGGGCTGGGGTTGGATTGGTTTCTGCACCTCGGCTCTGATGGCTATGAACGTTCGTCCCTGGTACTGGAGGGGATTCTTCACATTGGTTTGGTTGCGAAAGGCTCTGGGCTGGAGCCATGCTCTTTGTGGGGGTTGGTTTTTCAGCTGATGGTTTATCTCCCCTTCCCCGCAGCTCACTGCTCCTCTTAAAGTGAAAACAGCCCCTGGGAAAGGGGAGAGTTGTAACCCCAAGGGTCATAGTACAGGCTGATCTCATCAGTTGTCTCTCCAGTGCAGACTAAGGGTATCTTTTGGCCCTTCCTGACCTTTAGTTACTGTGGGCAGGAGACGGTGTGAGCGTAGAGGCCCTTGGGAAGTATTTATCCACCCTGTGCTTTAGGACTGTTTCTCTAAGTGGACTGAGTGCGGGTGAAAGGTGATCAACTGATAGCCTGGAAGCCAAGTCCTGTGTCCTCACCAGAACAGGTCCACTCCAGGCAGCAGTGCGGAAGCTTCCCCACTCATGTGCCTCAGCCCCACATATGGACAGACCCCTCTGGGGATGAGAAGGTAGCTCAGTCTCCACCGTCCTCGGCAGCTCTGCGCAAACTGTCAGCATGTTTTATGGCTGACAGCAGCAGTGGGAACCAGGTTGAGACCCACCACGCTCCTTTCCTATAAGTCAGTAAACAGCCATCAGTGACTTGTGGTGTGTGTTGACTTGGGCTGGATTTCAGTGGCTGACCTAGCAGTGAAATGGGTTTTATTTCCTTACAAACCTGTGAGCCTTTCTGCAGTGGAGACGAGGCCCTTTGGTGAGGTGCTTTTGGAGGGCTGGATCTTACCCTGGAGTACCTTGCCTTGCTAATATCCTGGGACTGACACAGCTACAACAACACTGCATGCTAGCACGGGATGAATGAAACTTGATCCTAGCTGACATCAAAATACCAGGCTTAGGGCCAGAGCCGGTACAAGGTTCCTTTTGTTTCAAATCTCTTTACACTGCCCTGCTTCCAGTCTTGGATTTAGTTGTCTTCACATGGGGCCCTGATTCAGCAAGGTACGTAAGCACGTGCAGGACCTTTGACTTCTACGGGTGCTTAAAATTAAAGTTAGGTATGTGCTTAAATCCCTTGCTGAATTGAGGCCAGGGTTTTCTGATTCGATAAAGAATAACGCTAACATTCACACACACAAATTGTTAAGGAGGGTGTGTATTTTTATAAATTCAATGCATACAGGTGTGGCAGGGTCCTATTTAGTTGTATTGTTCTTTAATATGACTGGTAGCAGCTAGAGGTCCCTGTTGTCATCAAGGGCCCGTTGTGCTAAGCATTGTACAAACACAGAGCTGGATACATTGCTACACCAAAGAATTTGCAATCAGAAGCCACCAGTGCCTCATGGGAAACTCTGAGATAAATTCTCCTTATAGATTTCTTATGATTTATTACTGACACAGTGGTAATAAAAAAGAAGTTGGTAAACTAACCTCAATTAAACTCCATGTATTCCCCAAATCAGAAGTGGGTAAGCTCCATTTACCTTCGTTTACTCTCGACTACACTCCGGTGTTGAAACCAGAGGCCCGAATCATTATCAGGCCCCCGTTGTGTCAGGTGCTATACAAACCCAAAATAGACAACAGTCCCTAGACTAACAAAATAATTCCAGAGCGTTTCTGCTTTTATATCTGTTGTACATTTACAAGAATACAGGCTTCTGCTCATTCCCTACCTTAAGACATGATCCTGTTCTTGCGACCTCATAATCCTCTCCTTGTGACATCATAATGAGCTGCTAAAACATTTGATTCTGATGTCACAAGCAGAAATGTATGAAACCACAAGCAGAGAATTATGACTTCTGGTGGGAGCATTAAGAGCAAGAACAAGTGAGTTTTTACTGATAGTAAATAATCCCTTCCAAGAGATAGTAGAGAGAGTTTTCATGCAAACCTGCCTAGTAATTCCAAAAACATGAGGAAAGGGCAACGCCCTATACAACCGTAGGTGAAACTCTTGCCTTTGCAGAGCGCTAACACATGGCCTGTGCACCACCTAAATCCCACTGGAACCTGATTATTTAGGCCCTGGGGCAGATCTTCAGTTGGTATAAACAGCCATCGCTCCACAATGGAGCAATGACAATACATCAGCTGAAGACGTGCCCCTTTGTGCTGGCACTGTGCACAGGGGTGAGTTTCACCCTTAATGGAATCGTGCTCAAAGCGCTCTTCCAAGGAGTTCTTTGACATGTATACGCACAATACCTGGGAGGATGCAGGACCTCTCCCAGGGAAACTCCCTGAGCAGTGCCCTCCTCACAAAGTGAAGGAACAGTCTGGTAGGGAGCTTGTCATGGAGCAGAACTGGATCAAGGGACCAGGGGTAGCTTTACCAATTCGGACACCACTTTGCAGACGTGGTGCTGGGTTAAATGCCTGGCTGTTTTTTTCCTGGCTCTTGAGGGACAAGAACCAGAAGTTGGGCCTCTCTCACACTCGAGACAAGTATTTAAAATCGCCATCAACAGAGAGGAGCCAGTAGCAATCTTGTAATGTATATGGCCTGGCCAGCGTCTGCCTCCCAGCTCTGCTCCTGCAGTTTGGCTGGCTGCTCCTGGTAGCTGCAGACATGCTAATGTTAAGCGCTTTCTCTGGCAGGGACACAGGATTGTCACTTGTACAAACTGCCCAGTTTTTTCCACAAAAAAGTCTGCTCTCCCTCCCCAAAAAAGTCATTTTTTTCAAGAACCAAAGCAAATTCTGAAACTATTTTGTATTTTATGTGGAAATGGGATTTTCCCCCCAACTCCCCCTTCCAAAAAAACAAACAAAAAAAAACCCTCTTAGTTTTGCTGGAAAGAAGGGAGTTTGCTGGTGAAGAAAACAGCCCCAGAACCAGGTCTCTTGTCTCTCTGGCCCACCTCACCCTGCCACCTGTGTCATAGGTTTTTCTGTGTCCTGGTAACAGCGCTGTGCCAGACAGATGACCAGAAAATAAGAGCGCACATTCCAGATGGCCAGAGGGGAAGGTCAAGAGACAAAAGAAAGGCTAGGAGGGTAGAGGAATGGATGACGGATGACTAGAAAGCCATGGAGAGTCAGAGCACAAGAGAAAAGAGAGATCCTCTTCTTTCATTGGACAGCTCCTAGCGGCTCCCCTTGGGAAGAAGGAAGCTCCCTTGAGGTTTGGCTCCGTATTGCCCTCCTGGCTTTTTCTTTGCTGCGATGAGTAATATGGACCAGGGCAGAGGGTCTATATCAATCTAGCAAAGCAGAAAAATGAATGAAAATTAAATTCCCCAGGGAGAAGGGGGTGGGGCAGAAGCTGTTATCCAGACAGAAAGATAAATCAAAGTGTTCTGGAGAGGAAGAAGAATGAGCTGGTTTCCACTAGCAATGGAATAATTAGGGAAACAGGTTCCAAATGTGAACGGGAACCTCAGAGGGGAGGACGGTGATAGCTGTAAGTCTGTGTGTTCTGCTGTGCTTTGAGCCCAGCTTATAGATCTGCATTTAGGAAACTGCCTTCCAATTTCCTAGCAGTCTGTCTTGTGCTTATAGTCACCCTCCAGAGACGACTGTACGGTTCCCAGAGACGGAGCTCGGACTGCAGCGCCATTCCCTGGAAGCGGCTGCGCTCTGTGGGTGTCTTCGTGCACTTGGGGGGCCAGGGCTCAGCTGAGAGGCGGAGGGCTAGGCTGGAGTGTCATTCCTACCGTGCTGAAGAGAGACAGTGGTTTGCTTCCCCCACATCCCAGAAGCTGACTTCTAAATCTCCCTGCACTTGAAAGACTGCAGCTCGATTCTGCTTGGCTTAGCACAGAGATCCCAGGGCCTTTCAGTGACTGCAGCGTAATTCTCAGAGAGATTTGCATGTAGAGCCTACTGCCTTGAAGAGACTGTGGTTTGATTCCCATGTGTTGATTGGAAGATGTTCCTGTGCATCAGAAAGGAAAACTCTAGCGAGAAGTTATCATTCTTAGGAAGCTGTCCAACAGAGACTGGCTAATATACATTTGTATGTATCTATTAGTTGGCAGAATGCAGATAAGTGTAACTGTGACTACTAGAGTCAGTGTATCTGGACTCCAGTCATATGTCAGGGTATTAGCCTTGACTGAGGTCAGGTCCCTGAGTCTAAGAAATAAAGTTCATCTTACCAGGTCTCCTGAGTTTCATACCCTTATTATAAAGAGGGCTCAAAGGTGCATGACAAATGCATTGATCACCTGGATATCAGCCCCATATCTACTGGGGTGTGTGTGAAATACTGTGTGTGTGCAGGGCAATTTAACAGCAGATTTAACTACTTTTAAAGTAAGCAACAGTTGGTTTTAAATAGCACAACTTGCCTTAGGCTAGCTTTGAAATGCTGCAATGTTTTGCTTCACTCAGTCCCACTTTGCATCATCAGAGTTGAGTTGGTGGATGCATGTGACACGTACAAAGATTAATCAACTCTCAGCAGTTGCTTCGGGCTCGACTTTCAGTGGAGCCAAACACTCACGGCTCTCACTAACATCAACTGGCATTTCGGGTGCGCAACACTTCTGAGTAACACTGTATTGTACCCTCAGAGTTATGGATAGCCAGAGGGAGGTCTTCTCATGATGTCATGAGTCTGCTTATGCTCCACTGGTTCAGTGTATTGTCACTCAATATCTTTTAGGGGTGGAGTTTTTTGCAAGACTCCATCTTGATCCCGTAGTTAAATTAGCCTCTTCTAATAAGCACAATTGTTCTTTTCTTATTCGATGTCAGACTCCTACTGGAATGACCTATATATGCAATGCAGCATTCTTATTTGTCTTATTTAATGCACTTTAATTTTTTTAAATAATTTGCTTTGTCTTGCAATAAGAGGTTTTATTTTAATATGCTTATGCATATGCTCTGCAGAATTTGATTTTTTTAAAATAAGTTTGGTGGATAATATTGATGTTTATTTTTATGCATTTTAATTTTTTTATCTATTTAAATTTTTACCATTGTGCAAAATTAAGGGTTTAAGCATTTTTTTCAATTTTTATCTATTTAAATTTTCACAGTTGCAGGAAATTATGGGAGATGGGGAAAGCAGTTATTGAATGACAGTAGACATTAAGCTTCAAAAGGTGAAAGGTTTAGGAGCATTAGAACACAAAGTGTCACCATCATAAAAAAGTAAATAGCCTTAAATCAAACTTCAATAAGTTCTCAAGCTGCATTTTTCTTACCTAGCCTATCTATAAATTTAGATAATTATTGCTGGAAATAATTTTTGTCGGTCTGTGCATGTACAGTAAAGTCAATGTTTATCCGCTTTTACCAGTACAAATCTATTCCTTCTTAATGTAACACTGGAGTGTTCCTTTAAACTGGGCTTCAGGTAGCACAGGGTAAGGGAATGTGAGTGGCTCCTACTCCTTTTGACTGACTTTGTTCCTGCATGGGAAGGTCATTTAGATCCTATAGCATGCAAGAGATTGTATTTCCACTAATGGGGATCTGGAGTTAAATTAAGTTAGAGAAGTAAGAGGGTCTTTGTGATTCAAGGTATTGGGCTGAGGTTCAGGAGATCTGGGTTCTGTGGCCTCTGCCACAGGCTGTTCAACCTTGGGAGAGTCACTTGATCTTTCTGTGCCTCAGTTCCCTGTGTGTAACATGGGGCACGTGATACTGATCTGCCTCATGAGGGTGTGGTGAGAACATATTCGTTCCTGTTTGAAAAGCACTCGATTACTTTTGGCGATAGGGACACAGAAGTAGATAGATGCAGAAAGCAGAAGTGTTTGTGTCTATTAATTCTGTATTTACTTTGGGGAAAATAAGGAATGTATGCCTGGGAAAATCCACATACCTGCGAATACTGGACATTTGTTAAACTTTAAAGTCTCATGCTTGGTTGCCACTTCTACTCCATATCCTTCTTCCTCTCCTGCCCTCTCCCTTCCCCAGCTATCACATGTTCCATGTGTATTTTTCCCTGATGAGACTGGACAATTCCAGAACCAATGAGCAAGTCCTTTTGCAGGCTAGCACTTTTCTCATTCCATAGAAGGGATTCTTCAGGAGCTGTATGTCATCTCTCCCATATCCTCTTAGTTATTCCCTGTGACTATCGCCCATAGTTTGTTTATGCAATTTTATCCATCATCCCCTGCACACACATGCTTTTTCTTCTCCTTCATGGCTTTCCTCCCAGCCTTTGTTAATCTGACCTCATCTGGAATAGCCTGACTTTGTACCAGTTTAGTAGGTGCATACTATGGAATTAATATTATGCCTCTGCATGTCTCTGGAAGCCATGTCCCATAGGAATCCCGAAAAACATACACACACTGAGAGCTTTTGAACTGTTCCCCATCTACGGCCTAGATTTTGATCTAACGCATTGATTGCAGCAATGCACTATAGTAACTTTTGCTCCAGTTGCAACCTCCCATATAATGGGAGCTAGCATAATTATTAATATTGGTAGAAATCATGTCACATGGCTCCACTGTCTGTAGTGAAGACTTTTGTTCTTTCTTGTTAGACTGTCTATTCAACATTATTTCTCAGGAAAAGGTCAACATTTGGAGACCTCTCTCATGCAGAAGACTCCGGTAGATAGATAGATCTGTAGGAATATTGGATATACTATGCCATATTCCTTACAAGTGTTCCATGTGTGGAAATTCTCTACATTGTCCCTCTGTGCTTTTTAAATCGGGTGGGACAAATTCACCTTTGGTATTTAACTGCACTAAACATCAATGATTTTACTTCGGGAATTAACTTCACCCCTTGTCTTACACTAGGATCTCATATCTTCCTCCCTCCCTCCCCCTGAATTAAAGGAGAACTGGGAAAATGTCATTGTGGTGAACCAGTGTAAACACCCATAGAAGCTCTCCAGCAGTGAAACATCTCAAAACACTCCTGTACAGCTAGTTAAGTGAATTCTCTTGTTTCTTTTTAACATCCATGGCCTTTTTCCTTTCTCCACTTTGTTTAACTGATATTGCCACCACACAATATTTTGTTTAACTGGTGATTGCCACTTGTTCAGTAGACTCATGGAAGTATTATGTTGAATCTTGGGAGTCATCATGGTCACTATAGCCCTGGACAGATAGCCAGGAGATTTAGGGCCAGCTGAGGATCTGCCCTGGGATTTTATTCTGAGCTCTGGCATTGACTGTTTGGCCTGGGACAAGTTACTTACCAGCTCTGTATCTCAGTTTCCCCAGCTATAAATTGAGATGATTCTTCTCTCTCTTTGTAAAACACTTGGAGATCCAGAGATGAAAAGTGATACAGAGCTCTCATCTATATTATTATAGTTAACGTTTTGTCCTGATTTAAAGAACCCTACAAACAATTAAAATTAAATATCTAAGATAAAAAGATTTGTGCATCTGGAGGAGTTATCTCTGAGACTAACTTCCCACATGAATTCTTGAACCTTCTGGATGGCTGGTGGTGGGTTATGAAACACATTTTCCTACCTGTATGGGAACGATTTGGCTCTTCGGTTTGGGACTTGTGTCTTGCCCTTGTGAGAGCTTATTCCCTGCCATTCTCTGTTCCCTGGCCCCAATTCTTAATCTCATCAGACAAGGATATTAATAGAGTTGATCTAAAAATGATGATCTTTTTTGTGCAAATTGTAAGGAAAATATTGACATTTTAATGACATTTTTGTCAAAATTTGAAAAAATTCAACCAGCTTTAGGTCTGGTCTAAAAATGGGATGAATATTTTTGTTAAAATTGTTGCTTAACAATTAAAAGTTATAGTTCTTGGTTTTTAATCAAAAATAGACCTTTTGTAATCCGGTTACGTTTTTGATTCACTCTAGTACTAACTCCCCGTTTTTAAATTCAAGTCCATTTGGTGTTTGCTTTTTGGGCTGCCAGACATAGAATATACTAGCCAATATCATAAGTCCTTCTGCCAAATAATTGTGTTAGGATCTTTCTCCAGGACTTAGTTCTCTGCGTTTGTCTCTTGTGACTTTTACGGACTTGACAGCCCCAAATGTTTTTGCCCTGCACACCTAACGGCTAAAAACAACGGTAATTAACACTCGCAGGGTCTGTTTGAGGGATGGGACACAACAGCGTCTCCAGACGGGGAGATCTTCAGTAAAAGTCCCCTTCGGTAAAAGTTATTTTAACTGGACGGGCAACAAGCTAGAGACAAGAGGCGGGGGTGAGAGGACGGGTACAGTCTCAGCTGGTAGAAACGGAGCGATGACCATTTATGCCAACGGGAGGATCTGCCCCTGAGAGGAGACGAGCAAGGTGGGCACGATGAATCAGATCCATTCCTCTCTCTCTCTCTCTCTTCCCCTGCTCCCAGCCAAGCGTGGCTGTTTGTGAGCAGCGGGCTGGGAGGCAGCAGATAGGTTGGCTAGCAAAGTACCTTTGAAAACTACCTGTGTCCATCCAATCTGCTATTAAACCTCTCAGCTGATTCTGAAATTCCCCCGTGGGAAATAAACGTTAATATTTTCGTTTGCTGATACCCGCCAGTAAATCCGCCCCAGGGATGGGAGACTCGCTCGCCCGCGTTGTTCGGTTTTTTTGCTCGTTTCACGGATTGGTCTTTGGTTTAAAAAGTCGCGATTAACAGAGTCCTGATCTCCGTCTCGCTCGTCTGTTGTAAAGGACATTTCCCAGCGCGGTTTAATATCGCAATGGACGCGGGTGTGTGCAGGGCTCTTGCCATCCGTGGGGATGGTCCAAAATAAAGAAGGGGCGTGACATGCAGCCAGTCCTTAGTTAGTGACTTTTACTCCTAAAATGTGCTGTTTCACCAGCCCCCGGTAAGGAGAGCGGTCGGCCTTCAGGAAAAACAGGAGCTGTAATGGCAAACATTGCAATATTTAAGGTGGAGCGTTGTATTTCTTAAGACATCTTCCGCATGCATTAAGACGGGTTGCTATCGAAAGCCATTGGGCTGGCTGGTTTCTGCCTTGGGTTTCATAGGGAAAAGGGGTGGGGATCCGTTCTGAGGAGGTTCAGTGGGCGGCAAAAAAGCCAAATGTTGGAGCTCCCTCCTTTCCATGCACCCAAATGTGGGGCATCCCAAGCTTCCTAATCTAGCCAGCCAGCGTCCCTTCCTAACGACTGGAGGAAGAGGATTGGAAAAACCGAATCACCACAGCCCTGGAGCGAGAACCGGCCTCCGAATCAAACAAGCACCAAGACTCAACCCAGACTTCCACCAGGCTAGGAGGGTGTTTGTCTGGGCAAATATTGAAATTAACTAGATGAAATTAGTCATCCCGCTCGTGTGATATGATGGGCTGGGGCCAGCAAACTGGCCTGAGGTTTATATATATATATAAAGTGAAAAAGCTGTTTTTAAAAACCTGTGTTTGTTTAACACTACGTGACCTTTCTGCTCTGCGTGTCACAATAATGCATCAGTGATTAGCGTTGTCTTAAGAGAAAACTCTTCATATTGAACAGAGACGGGGGATAATAACTTCCTCAGGAGAGATCTGAATTTTTCCAGCTAAGCCAGTCATGGGATCCGAGCTATTTCAATGGGTGCGCGGCTTGTGCCCAGGTAAGGAGCACTCCTCTGTGAGAAATACAGAGGCCAGAGTTAGTCAGCGGGCTTGTGCAAGGCGAAGCAAGGCTGTACCTGACGCTTTATGTCAGCGCGGGAAGAGGGGGCAATAAAACCCCGGGGTTAACGATTTGGATCGAGCGGGAATCTTCGAACAGCTGATGAAGGAAGACAGAATAAAGCAAGCGAGAAGCTCTAGCAGAGCCTAGCGCTGCAAAAGGAGGAAGGCCGCATGGGAATGAGGAGCTTAGTTTTCTTCCAGACGATCTGGGAGCAAATCCCAACTGGAAGGAAGGGTGGGCGGGTGGGTTTGTTTAATCCAGTCGAGGCGTGTCGATTTCTAGCCGCGTCTGTTACAAAGGGAGCAGGTTCTGCAGTGTCCGCTGGCTGGGTGGCGAAGGGGTAGATGGATGGAGCTGCAGGGCGGAGGGAAGACGAGGGTTGAAGGGGGAAGGAAATGGAGCAGCAGCGATGCCCAGGAACGAGGGATAATAAGATGGGCTGTGACTGATACAGGGATTTCTAGCCTGTCCCAGTGTAACAAGCGTGAGGCGCCGCTATTTCACCGGGGTAACCTCCCGATTCCAGGGATGCCAGGAACAAACAGAAGGGAAGGGCTGCGCCAAGACAGCAAGCAGCTCAGAGCCACCGCCGCTGCATTTATATCCCTCGAAGGGCAGGGGCGGGGCTGAATGTCAGTTAGCCACGCCCATAAATGCACAGGCCGCGCCCACTTCTTCTGGTGGCCCCGCCCCTAAAGTCTTTACCTGGGCTCTGTCCTTTGGTTGTCTCCGCCCCAGCTTCTGACATAATGTAAAGGGATTGGTTGGAGGGGGCGGGGCCTCCCTGTAGAAAGTGACGTCACGCTCACTGCCTGCAGTGTGAATGAATCAAACCTGCCTTCAGGGGACCAGCATTCCAGCGAAAAGAGCTGCTGCAGCATCACTTTAACCCGGGATACACTAACCCAGGATAGCAGGATCAAAAGGGATTTGAAACAGACCAGGGCTAAAGCAGGGCCACGCCAGTTCTCCGGCACGTGTAGAAGAATCAGCCCTGATTGTACTTAAACTTAATGTTTTATTTTATTTTGATAGAAAGATAAAATAGAGACGTGTTTTTTTTATTTTCTATTTAAATAAAATGATGCAAAGCTCAGCGCTCACTACAGAAGGTTCTGTCAAGGGGCTTCCAGAGATTCTTGGTGTGCCAATGCAACGTAAGGAATTTTTTTTCCCTTATTGATTTAATAATAAAGAAAACTGGCAATGATAGAAGCCTAAATGGTGCAGGGAGGGTGGCTAACTGCACTGTGAGATGTGGAGAGGCGCGGGGGGGGGGGGGAGGGAAGTACTTGAGAAATGTAAGACGGGCGGGCATTTCCATGTGAGGCAAATTCCTGCGAAGGGGCTGGATGAAGCTGGTTGCCTTCTTTTTAAAATAGTAATAATAAAGAGAGAAATATAAGAATATGCAACAGGGAAGGAAGTACCCGGAGAGCTTAGCAGAGTGGATGTGCAGGATGATTATGCTAATTGGGGAAGAGGAGCTGCTAGGCAGCTAATGGGAAGTAAACAATCTTCCTAGATGAGAGCAAAATACTGGTCCCGCAGCCATATCAACTTTAAGCCACCTTGAAAGAAGTTGGGAGACCCCCTGAGCGCTGCATCCTAAGGGGGAAATCTCCGGAAAGTGCACCCCTCTCGCCAATGTGCTGCTAGGAGTGGGGAGAGCCCAATGCCAGTCACTGCCGGGAAGTTTATTTCCAATCTGCTCTTCGCAAATTGGGCGGGGGGAACCCGCTGAACTGCCCGCCGGGGGAGATCCCAGGCGGTTGATTTGTCAAATTGGAATTAGGGGTAGTGTATGTAGCTCAAGCTAAGCTGTGAACTCGGATCCAGGAATAGAGACAAGTTATGTGCATAGGAGAGACTAGTTGTGACCCCCTACATCAGGAATATAGCTATACTATAAGAATATGTGTGTATCTCCATGCGTGTGCGTATGTATTATAAAGTGTGTATGTATTTGTATGTTTGTGTTATAGATACACACGCTGGTATATATGTTGTTTGTGCAGATATATATGGGGATATATCTGCACACTGATATATCCGGTCTGTGTTAATAGCTATACAGACACCCACAACACAGACACATTCATACTCCATAGTATTCGTTGCTTGTCTTATGACCCCGTATTTCTCGCTCTGTTCCCAATGCTGAGCACGGAGGGAGGCGAGAGATGCTCTGGCGAAAGGCTGGATCCCGGCTCCGCTCGGAGCGCAGCGTCTCCCCTCCGCGCTGGCAGCCCGCGGGTTGTGGTTAGACTGAGCAGGGCCCTGGGGCATTTCCGCCCGGCCCCTTGGGTGGATGGGCGAGATGTCGCGTGCGGCTTTGCCCCGTTTCCAGGGCTTGCCCGGGGAAGTCTCTGGGTCCGCTGAAATGTGAAGCCAGCCGGGCGCTCGGAGAACCCAGGGCACGTACATGGCAGGGGAAACACAGCCAGAGCTGTCTGCAAATGCGGCCACAGGTCTCTGGCTAAGCGGGGCGCTGGCAGGCGGATGTGTCGGTGTGTGCCTTGTAGGGTGACCAGGTGTCCCCACTTTATAGGGACAGTCCCGATTTTGGGGTCTTTTTCTCCTATTAGCTCCCCACCCCCCGTCTCGATTTTTCACACTTGTTGTCTGGTCCCCCTTGTTACACATAACACCGCGCTGCCTGACGTTGTACGGAGACTGCCCGCCTGGTGCGGTTATGGTTTCGCTTGGGGATCCTTTTGCTAACTCACTCCAGGCCCGGGTGGCGTTTGCGGCCGGGATGGGAAGGTGGTCACACGGATGAGGGGGTAATTTACAGATCCCCTGCCATCCTGCCCCCCAGTGTAGCTTCTCTCGGGCCAGATCTCTCTGGAAGTGATGGAGCGGGCTGGCGTGTGTGTGTGTGGGGGGGTGTTTATGGGAAAAGTTAGGGGGCTTTCACTCTTTGCTTGACTTGTAAGTCTCTGCTACGGTCTGAAACCCAGCAGAAAGGAAGTGCGGTTACTTTCCTGCGATCACAGGGCACACAACGGGGTGGCAAAAATGTCCAGGTATGGTCTTGGTCGACGGAATAAGAAGAAACGGGCTTCAGCTTCTGGACTGTTCCTTTGTTTGTAGTTGATTGTCTGGAGCCTTTCTAGATTTATCTTTCTACCTGTGGTGCCCTCTCCCCGGCTAGAAAATTGGGGATTGCGTTAAAGGCTGTACGGAGCCCATGCGACCTCATTTGATTCCCCTTTATGAGCCAGAGGGGCCATTTCCTCCTCTTGCTGCTGAGTTTTAAAATCCGCCTCCAAGCCAATCTGCCGAATTCAGAGAGAGAATTAACGGGACCCGGCCATTTATCCCGGAGACAGACTTGTCGGTCAGAAATAGGGCCCAATTTATAGAGAATCTGTATTTATAATGAAGAGTCAGTTGGTTGAGATCAAATACATCTAGGTTTATCTCAAAAATCTTTAACATCCCAGTGTATCTATCTGTCCAAATATTGATATCTCGATCTAGACCGCTATTTCATTACGTCTCTCGTATACATATATACATATCCAAACCACAATTATCTGTATATATAGAGAGAGATCTGTATCCATGCATAATTAAATACCTGTCTAGTTATATGCCATTATGTATAGACGCATACGATTTATCTCTGGTTCTTCGCATACACATATGCTGTATGTAGATAGATACTATATATACGTGGATACAAATGTACGTGTATCTACATATATTGATCTATTTATATTTTTTTCTACAAATCTCTGGCTGTAAAAGTATCTGTGTATTTAGAGACAGAGCTTTCTTGTTGAATAGCTGATACACGCGTCTAGTATATTCCATTGATCAATTCCCGGCTCTTGGTAGTTTGGTTGCTTACATTTCGATGCCTAGGGGGTCACTGGCTGGCGGAGTTGAAATTCCTGACCCAGGCAGGCAAAAGATGCTGTTTCCTCACCCTCCGTTTTTCCAGCAGTTGTGCTTGCTCCAGACTTGTAGATCGAGAAGGGATCAGTGCCCCTCTCTGCTTGGACGGCGACTGGTCTTTAGGCAACTCCTGGAACCCCCCTTGTCATGCTCCCGCTGGGCACTGGGGATCGGGGGGGGCCGCAAAGGCGAGGACATTCATACCAGATCCTGGTGGATTCTGGATTGGGTTGAATCTTGCTACTTTTCCTGCAGGAATCTCCTCCATTTAGTCTGAAGCGCCCCAGCCCTTGAGTTTCCTGAACAGCAGCCCCCGGATTCTCCAGATTTGCAACAATACTCTTCCCCTTCTCCCGCCCCCCTCACAAAAACAAAACAACCCCCCAACCTCCTTGCTACGGAAATGTTCAGAGCAGCCGTGACAGCGGCTGAATGGAGAGTCTGAGTCAAACATCTCCAGAGAGAGGGGACGGGAGCGATCCGGGTAGCCGCGTTTCACCTCCGGCTCTTTTATCTCCTTTTCTCACCTTTCCTCTGCTGGGCGTGGTGGCGGTTGTTTGTATTTTGTTTGATTAAATAAGTGCAAAAGCCGCGCAGAAAGCCCCCCTTGCGGGGACGAAAGATCTTTGCTTTCCAGTGACCCCTGGTTCAGAGCCCTCCCCGTGCCAATGAGGAGGCAAGAGGAGAGCGTTGTCAATTTCACTAGCCCCCTTCCTTTGTGTTTGCTGTGGACTGTTCACCTCCCACCTTTGCACCAGCCCCAGGGGGTTGATTTTAATTGCTTTGGGTTAGCAATATTTTTTCTACCAGTAAGAAACTGAGTCCGACACCGCTCTCCTTCGCTTTCGTTCTCTGCAGTGTGCACCCCGGTTTTCTATTTATCCCAGACAACGCAGTTCTGACGCTACTAGGCAATCCTCCCCGTTAACAATTGTTTGAAATTCGACTAAACAAGTAACCGACTAGCAATAGGGTGTGGGGAGTGTTTGGTTCCTTTAAACTATCGCTCCCGGCAGGTGTGAGAGAAGGTCTAACAATTCCCTTCGATTCGAATCACCACCTGGCTGGCTTGGGAAGGAATGTCACTTCTCAGATCGAAAAGTCCTCTCTGAAGGGCAGTAGGAGACACTGGGAACGAGGATAGCGGAGGCCTCCGTGTGGAGTCTGATTTCCCATCTATACTGGAGTCCTTGGCTCTCTGCGTCCCAAGCAAGAGGGAAAATCACCTTGTGCTATTTATGCCCACTTTGCCCTGGCCTATGGCCATATCCCGGGGTCCCCAGCCCCGGCGATGTCCCCTTTCCTGGCTGGGAGCCTGGTTTAGCATCGTTGTAATGAAACTCCGTCCTATCTCTAGCTATCTCGAAGCCTTTCACACTAATCCGGCGGGGAAAGAAGTAGCTCGGGGATGTCTGGAAAACGCCTTTTACAGAGCTGGGATGCGGGGCTCCAGAGCCGGTTGGTTGGTTGATTGACCCTTGAGGTGCCCTATATGCAGCCCAGCCGAGGCCACTCAGTTCTGGGGTCAAGATCAGAGTAAGGGGCATTCGCAGCAGGAGGAAACTTCGCCGACCTCACCGCCACCCAATGCGCTTCCCTGGGGCATCATTTGCCTTCCTCCAGTTCGCGCAGAAGGACATTCCGCCCCAGCGGCAGGTGGAGCGGGTGGGTGGTGAGCGAGGAGGGGGAATTGGTTTGGGTGAGAAGAAAATTCAAGCATTGAGATCTTTGTTAGCTGACTGCGATGCGATGGCGACAGGAGACAGACCTCAACAATCCAAAGAGTCTCTATCTCCCCACATACAGATCGATAGATAAACCATTTCTCCACAGAGAGATCTAATTCGAATTGTCTATGGATAGGATGTATTTATTTCCTCACACATATATATATATGTAATTGGGTTTACACGTAGACCAGTGGAGATAGATTATTTGAATTAGAAATGCATGGTTTGATTTTGTATCTATAGTCCTGTATTTGTGTGACGGAGCATCGTTTACTGGGCAAAATGAATCGATGGCTCTAGAATTGGTTGTCGGCATTCACACCCGCTGTCTCTCGGCTGCGTGGATCGGTTTTGCGAAACAAAATCTACGTCAAGAAGAAATCAACACAGGTGAAGTGTGTGATTTGCAAGATGCGCCGTGGAGGAAGCCTTGTGCTGCGTGTCTGTTTCTAGCCTTGTATTTGTGGCTTAGCGTTGAAAAGGCTAAACCGATCGGGTTGGTTCGTAAAGTCTCATTTACTGTCTGTAACAATAACCTGCCGTGGTCAGAACTTCATCCCAAACCGAACTGGGCAATGTACAGCCCTTCTCGGGGTTTAGCTCTCCCGAGGGCGACTCGTCTCTTTCCCAGCGGTCTCTACCCTTCCGAAATGTTCCTCTGAATTTTGGGAAGAGGCAATTTCCACCCGCCTGCCCCCCTGCGCGCCTCTTATTAATTTCCCGATTATCTCGCACATTCCCGCCAGTTCAAACCTTTTCCCCCCTTCCTCGCAAGGCGTTGGCCCGGTAGGTGATCAGCGTCACAAGCACCTTTCCATGGTGGAAGAAATAAACGAAACCTATAGGATTTGGGGAGGGGGTAAATCTTCCGATCCGGGAATCTCTCGCCTGTTTTGTATGTTCTCTCTCCCCTCCTAGCCCACATTCCCAGAGATGGATCTGCTATGAATTAGCTCCCTGGACTTGTGCAGGGTTAAGCCGGGAAGGTGATGGGGGAAGACGAACGCCGATGCGCTTTTCTGGGGTTGTGTGTAGTTTTGCCCCGGTAATTTCCTTTCTCGCCCTCCGATCTCCTCCAGTCCTGGGTCTTTGATAAAAGGAACCGAGTTTTAGTTCCTCACAAATTGCAGGATTTCCCCCCTCAGGTGTGCGCTGCATCACTTTCTCAGCACGGTTCCGGGGCGCACCTGGGCCAGGGGTCCTGGCGTTTATCAAATGGGACGTTAGTTAAAGGCGACAGAAAGCCGCGGCGCCAAAGCGACCCCACCCGCCGCAAAGACAAACGCGCCCAGCCTTTGTCTCTTCCAGTCCATTGCTAAGGGCTCGATCCCGTGCGCCCCGCTTCCCCGCTAACTTCCCGGGGAGTTTGGGGGGCTCATGCAGCAGGGGCCCGGCCGGGGAAGGTCTATCCGAGGTTGCTCCCAGGACACAATTGCGGTGCTGTCGCACACGCTGGTGCCGAGTCTGTTACGCACCCGGCTCTTTCTGAAGTTGGCGGGGGGGGGGGGAGAACGGGACGCGAACTAGCTACGACGCGTTAAGGGTACAAGCATCTTGTAGTAGCAGGGGCTATTCTGGATCGGCTCGGGACTTCCCCGAGCCCTTGTGTAGCCCACCTGCTGCAGCCGCTCTGCTCTGTTTAGGGGCCATTGAAATGTCGCTTCTGCAGCAGCAGGGCGAGTAAACACAACTCGGGAGGCTGATCCCGGGAGAGCAGAAACTCCACAGTGCGGAAGCGAAACCTTTGTGTGCGCTCCCCCAGGACTGGGCTAGACTCCCCAGCCTCCTCCACCTCACTCAGCAAAGCCGCCTCTCCATCTCTCTTGCTGTCTCCCTGCCTTGTTGGCCAGGGAAGGCTCACGGCCCGCAAACGGGATGCCAGGCCAAAGGGCAGAGAATCCACTTCCCAGCATCAGGCCCTGGGGAGAAAGGCCGAGAGTGCCCGGGGCAGCGGGGCGGAAGACAGCGGATCTCTGCCATGTTCCGGGTAGGGGACCTCATGGCAGCAGCAAACCCCAGAACCCGGAGCCCTCTGAAGGAGATACTGTGGCAAGAGAGTGACTCACTGCACAGACTGTCGGCTCAGGCATTTCACTGATTTCGATTAGCGGGGATTAAATAACGTTCCTCCGCCTTCTCTCCTCCAAACAAGCTTCAACAAAACCTAGAGCGAAGAGAAACGTGTCTAATCTCTCTCCACGGTTATTCGCTCCAACCCAGCGAATAATCCTTCCCCTCCCTGGCTGCTCCCCAAACGCCGAGCACTGAGAATCGGAAACTGAAATTGAACTAGGTACTAACGGGAAAGTGTCTTCACTGGGTGCCATGGTCCCAGCTGAACGCAATGATGCAAACGAGCAGAAGGAGTGAAAAGTCCCGGGGGGTTGGGAGCTTTTCTTGGGGGGAGAAGAGCCGCTGCCATGGGTTTGTTCTGTACGGAAATCGGTTCACCACACGGTACATTTCAAGTGGCGACGAGAGCCCCTCTGAGGTTGTGATCCAAAGCTGAAGCGTTCAGTGAAGTCTGACAGCTTCTCCCTGTCTCCCCGGTTCTATCAAGGTATATTGCAAGCGGTGTGTTGTAACTGATCCACTGGGACTGTCCTGAGAGCCCGTGGTCTCAGTGCGCAACAGGAGGGGCTGAAAGGGGTGTCAGCCTTCACTCCGGATTGCCTGGCTGTTGCCAGTCTGTCTCATTTGCCTTTTTGTCTCACAGTATAATCGTTTGTTTTGTTTTAACACTAGTGATGAGGGTGATTTTCCCGGCGTCGTGGCTACATGGGGATGAATTACTAGTCAGATCCGGGGACTAGGGGACGTGAATATTCCTGATTTTGCCATTCACTCGATGGCATAAGGAAAGTCACAGAAAGCCAGATTATGGCCCCTTCCTTCGGGCTGATTTCCTCCCCATTTCCAGTGCGCGGGGAGTAAATCATCGCCTTAGCCTGGCTCCTTGTTTTCTCGCTGGTAAAACGGAGCTGACACCTGCCCAGCGTTGTGAAGCCGGCTGGAGCCCTTGTTGCTGTTATAAATGCAAACCACTGTTGTGTTTTCCTGCTCCTGTCTCCGCTGCAGCCCCGGCAGTGGGGTGGGGCCCAGCTGGGCTGGGCCTCAAGGAATCTCTTTGCAGGTGGGGAGGGTCCGCGCGGCTCTCGCACGGTTAGCAGGCGTCTCACCACGGTCCTATGCCACCCTGGTCTCCCAGGGGCTGTGGCAAAGCTAGGAAGAGTGCGCTGGGCGACTCACGGTCTTGGGAATAGACCGGAATCAGCGGGATTTGGTTTATGGTCATTGGAACAGGAAACTGACGCATGCTTTAAAAACATGCCGTAGTGATCCCTTGAGCTTCCTCCAACCCCTCCTCGCTCCCACAAACAATCCTCGCTCCTGCGTGTAGTGGGGAAGAATTTGAAGCCTGAGCTAGTAACTGTTACCCGTGTTAAACTGCAGCCGTTTCCATTCCTGTGAAGCGATCAGGCTGGGAGGGAGTGGCTTGCACAACGCTGTGTTTGCAAGGGAATTAGGGTGGCTGGTTATTGTATGTTTTTAAAGTGCAAGCGAAACCGAGTAGGAGCCAAGCAAGCCACCATTTTCTTCTTCTCTTTGTAAACTCAAATAATAATCCTGCCCGAGCTGATTTAAACCCAATGCTTTTTTAATTGCTTTCAGCCTGTGAACTTCGAGCCCGAGATGACATTTTTAGGGTTGAATTATGAACTTCTCAGTAATGGAAATACTGACACGAGCTTAACTGGAGTGGCAACAGCGATACCGCGATGATAAATGAATGACACCGCTGGGCTCTCGCCCGCCGTCATTCCACACGCCGATCTCCAGGGGAGCGTTGCAGTCAAAGGGACGGCGGAACAGGGCCCCTGCTAGCCGAGGAACCCGCTGACGTTGCCTCTGCTGATACCAGATCTGAGTCTCTGTGTCTCTCTCCCCCCACACCAGTTGTTCGTTCTATTGCTGTTTTAATCTCGGGGACGATCTCTTTGGGGCCTGATCCTGGGAAGTGCTGGGTGCTCTCAACTCCCACTGACTCCCAGGAAAGAGACTCGGAACCTTGGAAGTTGGGGCATTTTTTTGGGACAGATCCAAACTCCATTGAAGTCCATGAAAAAAGTCCCAATGACTTCAGTGGGGTCAGATCAGGTCCTTCACAAGGAATAATTGAAATAACTGGCTATTGTTACATGATGTCTTGGGGGATATGAAGGCAAATAATGAATAAAAATATGTTTAGTTTTTTTAACAAAAAACGTTTAATTAATAATAATAATTAAAAAACCAAGAGAACAAAGATTCTAGCATAAGTCAGAGTGGTGGAGGGGGAGCAGCTGGCCAGGCTGGGCACCTTGCAGTGATCTGGGCTGAGCGGCCTGTGGGTTCAGTTCAGCTTTGGATTTCCTTCTCTGGGGTGACTGGAAGGTGTGGCATCCTTGGGAGTTTAGGCTGATGCCAAGGGTATAGCTTGGGGTAATAGGATGACACTAACAAAGGGAAAATATAGGGTGCGTGTCAAGAGAAAAATCCTACCTGTGAGATCTGTAAGGCTGTGGAATAGCCTCCCCTGGGAGGTGCTAGAAGTCCCATCATTTGAAACATAGGCTAAGCCACATTCCTGAACTGGTTCCCAGGGAATAGAAGAGTTGGACTATTTGGGCTTATTTGAACCCTGTTTTCTAATATTCTGTTTAAAAACTCAGCTTCTCCCAGATACGAGTGAGTGAAAGTGAGCGTTGTTTGAGCAGCATGTGATCTCAAATAGTTAAAGACAAAATACAATTCTCAGCTTTATTAGAATAAAATGAAACTTAGAATGAGAGAGAGGCCTTAAAAGCTGGAAGCATGGGATTCCTGTTCCAGCAGCAGGAGTGCTGAGGGATGGCAGAGAGAAGCCAATGGAAAGAAGATTCACTGTTAATTGACAGATGTTGTTGACTACCCGTGGCACTGAGGATACCTCTCTGGGGGAGGGAGCTCCAGTTATTAAGAAGAGGCAAGTATTAGTAATGGGTGATTCGAGCATTAGAAACATCGATAGCTGGGTTTGCAATGACCGGAAGAACCATATGGTGACTTGCCTGCTTGGTGCAAAGGTTGTGGATCTCCTGAGCATCTAGATAGACTTATGTGTAGTGCTGGGGAGGAGCCGGCGGCAATGGTACATGTAGGTACCGATGACATAGGGAGGGACAGGAGAGAGGTCCTGGAGGCCAAATTTAGGCTGCTAGGTAAGAGACTGAAGTCCAGGACTTCCATGGTAGAATTCTCTGAGATGCTCCCAGTTCCACATGCAGCACCAGTTAGACAGGGAGAAGTGCAGGGTCTCAATGTGTGGATGAGACGATGGTATAGGAAGGAGGGATTTAGATTTATTGGGAACTGGGGAAACACTTGGGAAAGGGGGAACCTATGCAAGAAGAATAACCAATATGGAACCAGATTGCTGGCACTTAACATTAAAAAGGTTGGCTTTCCCCCAACTAGGGGTTGGGAGAAAGCCAACAGGTGTGGAGAAGCACATGGTTCGGATAGAGAAATCCATTAGGGGAGGATCTAGTAATGGAGATCGTCTATGTCCTACTAAGCAAGAGAGGATGGAAGATGATAAAATACAGATAGGATCTGATGATAAACAGTCATATGATGACGAAAAGTCTCATTCAGTTACATCATGTAATGGGAGACAGCTAAAAAGTGACAAGCATTTAAAGTGGTTATATACCAGTGCTAGAAGCCTAAACAATAAGGTGAACTAGAGTGCTTTGTATTGAATGAGGATATTGATATAACAGGCATCACAGAAACTTGGTGGAATGAGGATAATCAATGGGACACAGTAATAGCAGGGTACAAAATATATTGGAAGGACAGAACAGGTCATGCTGGTGGGGGAGTGGCACAATATGTGAAAGAAAGCATGGAATCAAATGAAGTAAAAATCTTAAATGAAACAAACTGTACCCTAGAATCTCTATGGGTAGTAATTCCTTGCTCTAATAATAATAAAGCAGTAAGGATAGATTACCAACCATCTGAACAGGGTGGTGATAGTGACTGTGAAATGCTCAGGGAGATTAGAGAGGATATTAAAATAAAAAGCTAAATAATAATGGGGGATTTCAACTATCCTCATATCTCATATTCAAATATCCTCATATTGACTGGGTACATGTTACCTCAGGAGGGATGTAAAGATAAAATGACTGTTTCTTCGAGCAACCCTCAAGAGAGGAGAGGCAATTCTTGCTTTAGTCCTAAATGGAGCACAGAATCAGGTCCAAGAGGTGAATGTAGCTGGACCGGTTGGTAATAGTGACCATAATATAATTAAATTTAAATCCCTGTGGTGGGAAAGATACCACAGTGGCCCAACACTGTAGCATTTAAATTCAGAAAGGACATAAATCTACAGCTCCGTGCTCCCAGTTCCACGCAAAAGCCCTGGTTAGTGAAATAGATATTAAAAAGTACAGCATCAAAAGTAAAATCCCTGCACTACCATAATAGAGGCTCAACTTACATGTATACCCCAAATTAAAAAGAAATGGTAAGTGAACCAAAAAAGGGTCACCGTGACTAAACAACAAAGTAAAAGAAGCAGTGAGAGGCAAAAAGGTATCCTTTAAAAAGTGGAAGTTAAATCCTAGCGAGGAAAATAGAAAGGAGCATAAACTCTGAAAAATGAAGTGTAAAAATATAATTAAGAAGGTCAAAAAAGAATTTGAGGAACAGTCAGCTAAAGACTCAAAAAAAGTAATAGCAAATTTTTTTAAGTACATCAGAAGCAAGAAGTCTTCTAAACAAACAGTGGGACCATTGGACTCTCAAGATGCTAAAGAAGCACTCAAGGACAAGGACAATTCACCCAGGAGTTCTGAAGGAACTCAAATCTGAACAAACTCAAATGTGAAATTTCAGGACTACTAACTGTAGTCTGTTACTTATCATTTAAATCAGCTTCTGTACCAAATGACTGGAGGATAGCTAATGTCATGCCAATTTTTAAAAGGGACTCCAAAGGTGACACCGGCAATTACGGACCAGTCAGCCTAAATTCAGTACTGGGTAAACTGGTTGAAACTATAGTAAAGAATAAAATTGTCAGACACAAAGATGAACATAATTTATTGGGGAATAGTCAACATGGCTTTTGTAAAGGCAAATCATGCCTCAGGAATCTACTAGAATTCTTTGAGGGGATCAACAAGCATGTGGAAAAGAGGGACCCAGTGGATATAGTATATTTAGATTTTCAGAAAGCCTTCGACAAGGTTCCTCACCAAAGGCTATTAAGCAAAATAAGCAGTCATGGGATAAAAGGGAAGATCCTCTCATGGATTAGTAACTGGTTACAAGATAGGAAAGAAAAGGTCGGAATAAATTGTCAGTTTTCAGAATGCAGAGAGGTAAATAGTGTTGTCCCCCAGGGGTCTGTGCTGTGCCCAGTCCTATTTAACATATTCATCAATGATCTGGAAAAAGGGGTAAACCGTGAGGTGGCAACATTTGCAGATGATACAAAACTACTCAAGATAGTTAAGTCCCAGACAGACTGTGAAGAGCTACAAAAGAATCTCACAAAACTGGGTGATTGGGCAACAAAATGGCAGATGAATTTCAGACTTGATAAATACAAAGTAAAGCATATTGGAAAACATAATCCAAATTATACATGTAAAATGATGGGGTTTAAATTAGTTGTTACCATTCAAGAAAGAAATCTTGGAGTCATTGTGGATAGTTCTCTGAAAACATCCACTCAATGTGCAGCAGCAGTCAAAAAAGCGAACAGAATGTTGGCTGTCATTAAGAAAGGGATAGATAATAAGACAGAAAATATCATTGCCTCTATACAAATCCATGGTACGCCCACATCTTAAATACTGCATGCAGATGTGGTTGCCCCATCTCAGAAAAGACATATTGGAATTGGAAAAGGTTCAGAAAAGGACAACAAAAATAATTAGGGGTATAGAGCATCTGCCATATGAGGAGAGATTAATAAGGCTGGGACTTTTCAGCTTGGTAAAAAGATGTCTAAGGGAGGATATAATAGAAGTCGATAAAATCATGATTGGTGTGGAGAAGGTAAATAAGGATGTGTTATTTACTCCTTCTCATAACACAAGAACTAAGGGTCACCAAATGAAATTAATAGGCAGCAGGTTTAAAAAAAAACAAAAGGAAGTATTTTTTCACACAGCACATAGTCAACCTGTGGAACTCTTTGCCAGAGGATGTTGTGAAGGCTAAGACTATATACCAGTGTTAAAAAAAAAGAACTAGATACATTTATGGAGGATAGGTCCATCAATGGCTATAAGCCACAATGAGCAGAAATGATATCCCTAGTCTCTGTTTGTTTGTCAGAAGCTGGGAATGGGTGACAGGGGTGGATCACTTGATGATTACCTGTTCCATTCATTCCCTTTGGGGCACCTTTTATTGGCCACTGTCAGAAGAGAGGATACTGGGCTAGATGGACCTTTGGTCTGATCCAGTATGGCCTTTCTTATGTTTTTACGAGTAAGCCTCAGACTAATTCAGGGCTGAAATGTGGGGCCCAAATCAGTGTTTTGGGGAAAATTTTCCTCTCCTTTACTCTGAAGCAACCCCACTGGGCAGAATTTGGGCCTTTCATAGATTCATTCAAGCTGGTAGAGCGTCATCTAGTGCAACCCCCTTTAACATGGCAAGGCTGAAACTGTCTCTTCTCTTGCCAGCCAGAGCAAAGCTCAGCTTCTCCTGGGCACCAGGAGCAATCTTAGCTTTTTCTGAGCAAGATTCCCATTTCCTCTTGGGAGAGCCTGCATAAACCCTGTTGCTTCTGAGAAAGTTCCTTTCTTCACACCTATCTTTTCAATACTGCCAGTACTTAGGGGAACCAGAAATTGTCCATCCCCAGGGCTTTTTGCAGGTTGAGGAATTTCAATTGGTATTAAAAATCCTGGATGGTGAGAGACTGTATCCTAGTTATATAAGAGTTTCAGAATGGAATTTATTGTAACAAGGCAGTTAAACCTTTATCTATCTATCTAATCTATCTGTCTATACATTTTTGTAGATGGACAGATATGAATATATGCAACCTACTGTATGATAGGTCATACTATAATGTTTATTTAGAGTTGCTGAGAAAAACAAGCCAGGAAAAGGAACATCAGGTCCTTTGTACATATCACCAGGACTCCCTGAGAGATAGCAGCCTATACTATGAACAATGTTATGCTATGTACAACAAATGTGTGATTTTTAATTTGCATTTGATGATGTTAGTAGAGTGTAAATCAATAGCTGTAGCATGAATCACCCCTTTCTTTTAAAGTATTGTTTTTGGAGGTGTTTTACTGCAAAGGCTAAAACCGATTCCATCCTGAAACACCCTGCTTGGGCCCAGGGCAGTCCATGAACTGGAATCTGGTTGTATGGGATTCCTTCTCTTTCTTTTTCTCTTTCTCTTGGTGTAGTTTTCTCTGCATAAGATTTTCTTTTCTGTTTTCCGTTCAGAATAATGAATCTGGGACATCTGAAGACATGTTGCTGCAAAATAGCACTTGAAAGTCCTTTTCCAAAATAAAATCAGGCTAGATCCAAATCCAGATCAAGCCAGATCAGGCTTGTCTACGCTTTCTGGAGGATTGACACTGCAGCAATTGATGCATCAGTGGTTGGTTTAGTGAAGGCCCACTAAATTGACCGCCGATTGCTCTCTCCCATCGATTCCTATACCCCACCTGATTGAGAAGAGTAAAGGAAGTCAATGGGAGAGCGTCTCCCATTGACATTATGTAGTGTGGACCCCATGGTAAGTAGATCTAAGCTACGTCGATTTGAGTTACACAATTTACGTTACTCAAATTGCGTAATTTAGATCAACTTTTCCCCTTTAGTGTAGACAAGGCTAGTATAAATGGGCATAGCTCCACTGAAGTTGATAAAATTGCTGCCGTGGAGACAAGCTGGGGATCGGGTCCATTAGGTCTGGTTCTGACTTGGTCTCATGTTATCTCGTGTAACAATATAGGGCCAAATCTTCCAGCCCTCACTCAAGCAAAACTCCCATAGGCTTCATTCAGTACTTCTGGATGTCACTAAGCTCTGCCCATACAAATAACATCACTGTTTCCATAGTAACTAATGCATTTCAAGGAGAATTTTTTTTTTAAAGGACAAAAATTAGTGGCATAAACAAAATATGTGATGGCGGGGATGCTATAAAGTTTTCATTGCTGCTAATCTGGAAAAAGCCACATAATTCACTTGTAGCGCAGGCACCTATGAGTAAGGTAGTCATTTCAAACTCCTGGCAATAAGTCCTTTATGCTGCCCCACATTGTAGGCCCAATCCTCCACTAATTACATAGACAAAGTTCCCATTGATGTGAGTGAGTTCTGGGGGTGCAATGAATGCAGCATCAGATCTATCTGTCTATAGCTATCTAAAATTTAGTCCCATGTAGTATGTGTGGGAATGAGTCTTTCCAATCAGAGATTAAAAACTGAGCTGCTGTCTGCTGTGTGTGGACCTTAAGGATCCTATAACAAGGTTGTTGGTCAGCGAGTCTTCTCCTCTATTGTTGTGCAGTGTGCTATGCAACAGTCAGCCAGGGCTCTCCATCCCCAGAGGTGGTTGCATGGGATTGGTACTGCAAATACATTAGTCTGTGGAACTCTTTGAGATGAAATGCCTATGTGAGTGTAATATCTTGTATATCAAACCTCTTCTTTGCACCCACCTCTGCTGTGACACACATAAGAGAGAGAACAATTAATGAGGACGAGATTGAGGGGCAGATGGGATTAGTTGGCTTTTACTTTATTTATAATAATTTTAAAGCAGCAAATTTGTATGTGTGTTGAAACATTGTATATATTGATTGAATCCCTCTCTCCAGGGCAGGGACCCTGTCTTCATATGTGTTTGTATGGCTTCTAGCACAACAGGGCCATGATCCTGACCCATGCTTTGGGGTGATACACATGTTAAATACCGTCCCCCCCATCCCCTGCAACCCATAGGTTCTGATTGATAGCTCCTTGAAGTCAAGAGAAAGTCTTCAGGGGGCTCTGATTAGGTGCAGAGTGATGTCATTGAATTTTTTCCTTTAAAGCCTGATTTTTGCAGTCAGGGGCGGCTCTACGTTTCCTGCCACCCCAAGCGCAGCAGTCAGGTGGGTTTTGGCGGCACGCCTTTGGGAGGTCCGCTGGTCCTGCCAGTTCTGCGCTGCCCCTGTTTGCAGTTCCCACCCAAGCAGAACTTCCACTGGAGCTTTTAGAGAGTGAACCTGAGCTAAGGCTGCAGGATCAGGTCCCCCATATAAACACAGATTGCTTCCTAGAATGGGAAAAGCAATTCTGACATTGTGCTGCAATGAAAAAATATGGAGCTTTGTCTGCTTCAAATGGAGTTAGTTATCGTGTTATAGCCTCATCAAAGCTTTTTATTTATTTTTAAAGGAGTATCTCCATTAGCTGGGACTTATATTACATCTGTGTTTAGTAAAAGCAGCTTCCTCTGTGCATGTACTATGCGTGTGTATATGTGTGAGGGATTGAGATCTGGAGTAGGAGCTGGATTTGGAATGCCCCAGATTTCAGGAGCATTCATAGCTGAAGGGTTTGGTTCAGCCTATTAATAAAAAATAGGGACCATTTGTAAAATTCTGAATTGGATGACCTAATGTTTAGGGGCTCTGCTGTGAGGTTTGCTTTGGGATCCTGCCCATTCAGGATTCTCTTGGATTATCATGGCATTTGATTCCTGCGGCTCCCCTCAGTGACAAATGGATATGAAGAATTTCATAGAGTATTTCACAATCCGTTTTGTTTCAATAATTAGCTATTTTTTTCCCTGACGGGAATAGATAATGCCATAAAGATGAAGCCAGTGTTATAAATCATTCCAACCACTGCCCTGATCTAAAACGTGCTGCCAGTGAATGGCACCCAAACAGACCACACCATGCCTGTCAATATATCTCTCCGAAACCAAGCAAGGAATGGTACCAGAATCTGAGAACTAGCTACATTTATTTTAATGCTGATATTGGGGTAGTGCCAAGTTCTGCTCAGGCTGG
This sequence comes from Dermatemys mawii, assembly GCA_007922305.1. Taxonomy (NCBI): domain Eukaryota; kingdom Metazoa; phylum Chordata; order Testudines; family Dermatemydidae; genus Dermatemys; species Dermatemys mawii. Next base: position 1,604,420 of record ML677352.1, read on the forward strand.
TGCTTATAGGGAGCGCTGGATGTATGTTCAATACATGGACCTCTACTCCTCCTAAAAGCTGCAGCCTGGGTGGAATTCCATTGGGCAGGCAGATTTGGGGGTGCATGGAACCGGGTATGCTTTCCTATAGATATTTTTACAGTGAGGGTAATGTATCACTGGAACAATTTACCCAGAGCTGTGGTGGATTCTCCATCACTGGAAATGTTAAAATCAAGATGGGATATTTCTCTAACAGATCTGCTCCAGGAATTATTTTGGGGAAATTCTCTGGAGTTTATCAAGGAGGTCAGACTAAATGATCTCTATGGTGCCGTCTGGCCTTGGAATCTATGAAAAGCCACGGCATTTACCTCTGGCTCTCTCATGCTGTGCATCACAGCTTACGTGATATCCAGCTAGGGAAGTAAGAATCAGAGAGTAGCCGTGTTAGTCTGGATCTGCAGAAGCAACAAAGAGTCCTGTGGTGCCTTAAAGACTAACAAAAGTATTGAAGCATAGGCTTTCGTGGGCTAATACCCACTTCGTCGGCAGTGGTTGGGCCCTCCTCCCCCTGTAGAGAAACCTGGGGCACAATGTTGGAGGACCAGGCAGCCGGTGAGTTCCCCACCTTGGGGTTCAAGCTTCAGGCTTCAACCCTTGGGTGGTGGGGCAGAGAGGCAGCAAGCTCTGGCCACATGGCTTTGGGCTCCAGCCTCCTCCCCAACTGCTTCCACCCACCCCCTTGCCCCTGATCCCTGCTGCCTCCTCCAACCCCCTCCACCCTCCATCCAGGGCTTAATTTGTCCCCAGGCTTGACAAAGCTGAGTAAGTCTGCTGTAAAAAGTAATACTTGTCTGCTTGTTAATATCACTTTTCACAACAGACTTACTAGCTAGCAATAAATAAATTGCAATGATTGGGATGTGTATATGTGCATATTTATTTGTTTTTCCTAAAGTTAATTAAGTATTTTTGAAAAACGTGTGCGAGCAGCCACCAGCAAGTGTCAGTGGCTGCACTCTGAGAACACCAAAAAAAGAATTGTCCTGAGCTAGGGGCTCATTATACAGTACTTAGCCAGAGCCCCAAGCCTTTCTGGAATCATGGTGCATGGGCCAGTTCAGGAACCAGATGTTGCATTATAGCCTCGGTTTGAGTGCTAGGGAAGGATCCTTTTCTGCTGTGTGTCCTGGGGGATGTCTCCCTGTGAGCTCTTTCCCCTCCAATGAAGCCACACAGCAGAAGGATAGATCCTAGCCCATAGCATTCAGTCTTCCAACACCACGGTGATTTGGGTTCCTTGATTTGTAGTCCGAGCCACTTTAGAGCAGTCTTATTGTCAGAGGGCGGGTGCTCAGCCTTTTCTTGCTATGAGGCCCCTAGCGATCTGAGAAATGAGGCATTTCGCTTTAGAAAATCCTGGCCAGAAGTCAATCAGTAACTCATTTCTGGAGTTCACCATTAAACTGTGCTATTTCCTTTTTTTCCTTAAGATTGGTTGAAGAGCATATTAAAAAATTCAAGGCACAGAGGAATTTGCAGATTATCTTCAATAAAATCTTGGGGAGAGGGCGCTTCCTCTCAAATTAAATGCTCACAATTTTTTTCTTAAAAAGCAAAATCAGTAACCAGCTTCAGCCAGTTGATTATAATGTTATCACAATATAATGAAGCCTGCTTGGGTTGCTAGTGGGCAGCTCTGAACCAAGGACTTCTAGCAATAAAAACATGGGCTTTTTTCACTTGAGCTAAAAGAGGATTTGTCCTAGCTGCCAGGAATAGTAAACTCTTATGCTTTTATTTTGTCCAACTTCTAAAGGAAGTTAGAGGCCTGCAGTGTGATAGGATGGGTTACAAGTGTCATTGCAGAGCGCCAGAGGGTGGCAGAATTTGGCCTGACTAGGTGTGAAGTAATGCACACAAATCAGGCAGTGCAATTGCATTATATAACTCAACCTTGTCATGTGCTATTGTTAATCATTGTACTGTAAGGCTGATATCCCCCACCCCCCTGCATATGGTATCAAAACCATCCTGGGCAGGTTGACTCCATGCTGAGGTTTCTTTATTGTAGATCTCAGGTTCATGTGATCCTGTCTCAGCCAATAGCTAGAGCCAGTAATGTTTGCCTCTAATAACAGTTGATCATCTACTGTGGGAGAGCTACAGCGCTAGGCTATGCTAGGTCACATGATTCTGTCTCCTCTTATTGGACAGTGTTATCTGCAGTCCATGATCATCATAAGTATCCGGTTGGGTGGACAGGTAGGTAGATACATAAGGACAAGTGGAATGAATTTGTACAGATAGATACACAGTCAATTAAGCAGTGCCATTAATCTAATTATGTGTGGTGTGGATAACTGTCTGCACTAAAAGACAAATGCTGAGGTAAAGTATTTATCAAAAATACTGTAAGAGCAGAGGTGAAACTGAGACATTTGTTGTTAAAGAGCTAGACAGTAATCTGGTCACAGGGTATAATTCCATTAACATTATTCCTATTATACCAAATAATTTAGTTAAAATAAATGAGAGCCATTCTGCAGACATATGATGGCAGTGGGAAAGCTGACCTCAAGGAAGGCAATTCCATTTCAAAAGACAAAGCAGGTACATTAATTCTATGTAATATCTTTTCTTAAATATTTGACTGGAAGGGAATTTCCCCCTGTCTGATCCTTGCTGTCTTGTATCACATGGATGGTCCAGAGGGCATGAATGAGGAACCCTTTGGAACCTATCAAGGCCTCTCTGGGTTTGATCACATGGATCACTCAAAGAGCAAGAACCTGGGATCAAGAATTAAATAAGATTTTTTAATTCATATGAGAATGGGGCCTAGAGGCCACTACCAAAATTGTGCTAGACACTGTACATACATGTGGTAAGAGGGTCTCTGCCCTGAATAGCTTGTAATCTCAGTAAATAAAACAATATTATTAGCCCGCTATCCTTGTGGGGACTGAGATTAAGAGACTTGCCCAAGGTTAGACCCACAGGCTGGGGCAGAGTTGGGAATTGAAGGCAGATTTTTTGAACCCTACCTCAAGACTTATATCTGCACTGCAAAGAGAAACCCACAGCACTGAGTTTCAGAGCCCTGTTGACTTGCACTCACAGTGAAGACATTCAGGCTTGGGCTGGAGCCAGGGCTCTGAAACCCAGTGAGAGGGGATGATCTCTGCCCCCAGGTTCCAGCCTTAGTGGGGATGTTTGCTCTGCTATTTTCAGACTGCAGCCCAAGCCCCGTGAGCTGCAGTCAATTGACCCAGGCTCTAAGACTCAGTGCACCGGTGTTTCTTTTCAGTGTAGACCTACCCTAAACCACAAGGCCACCCTTCCTTACAACCAGCCTCAGCTCTCCAACACAGCCATGAAAACAACAGAGGAAGCCCATGGGTTCCTCCCCATGCTGTATCTGAGAAGCTGCATTTTGATTGGCTCACAAGCTGAATATCTACATGCTTCTGCCAATCAGCAAAAAGCTTTATCAGAAGTAGAGTTCACTTTTTTTTTAAACGTAATCCGCTTCTCAGAATAAACTGGCTTCAGGTTGGCCAATGCATGTGAGCTTTAAAAAGCATATAAATAAATAACCGAATCAGCTTTTCTGTTTCATTTTGGTACCATCGGGTAACTCTTTCCTGACCCTTCTCTAGATTTGTGGCAGCATAAAAATGCCCAAATATTTACTGCTAGACAGTCATCCTGATACCACAGAACCGTCCAAGAGACAAGTGAAAGAAAGAGCTGATTCACAAACATCTCCTGTGATATTACACTCCTGCTTTGGGGCATATTTCTTTAAAATCAATCATCTTTTATGCATGCATGGCAGCATTATGTGCATTGCTTTTACAGGGCAATCTTCTCTTGCAGACTTTTACAGCACTCTCTGCTGCTTATTCTGAACTATAGGCAGATAGAAATGGAGATAAATATCTAGCTACCCAGATCTATATAAGCTGTCTGTCTCTAGACAGACATCTTATATGAGTCTAGATAGCTAGATATATATCTTGCTTTTATACTGAGCCTCTCGCCCCAAAGCATTTCAAAAGCTCTTTACAAAGCATAAACACTGCACAGTGAAACCATGTCAGTCAACAGTGAAATGCATCCACCTTTGGTGTGGAACAGTGTAGCCATTTAACAGAGCCCAGGAACATCACACAACAATTTAGGCCAGAAAGTGAAGGAGCTACACCATAGCCCATTGACCTTGTAGGCAAAGAGAGAATGTACAAACTACATGCTCTGATTTGCTGTCTGCTCATGGATTGCCATGCAGAGCTGAGTAGCACAGAAGAATTTTTGCATAGCTATAGACAATGTCTCCTTTGAAGCCAAATTAGGGTTGCCAGTTTTGGTTGGACGTATCCCTGGAAGTTTCATCACACAACATAATCTTTAACTCCTGGAGACTCCAGGACAATCCTGGAGGGTTGGCAACCCTAATGCAAATACCTGGGCCTACCATCCAATCTTTCTTTTCCTGGCAGCAATGAGCCCCATGATCTTGGTGTGTTAGCTCTGTACTAGTGTCACTCTTCTATGCTGTCACTTTTTTCTCTCTCTCTGTTTGCATACTCCATTAGATTCCCTGCTGATGGGTTTGGAATCAGCATCTGATCGTGTACTCCACCCTAGCAAACAGCATGTGTGTGTTACCTTCTAGTAGTCGGTCCATATAAGAGGATAAGAACCTTATATAGAAGCCGACTAGAGGAATTACTCCTTTAATTTAAGATGTAAAGGCTCATGATTTTAGCCATGTTAAACACAAAGACCCATGTCTGACTGGTTATATTAGCACTTATGTGCCCTCTGCTGAATCCTCACAGATTCTTTTGTTTTGAGGCCTGCTTTGTCCTGACTCCTCACAATCCATTGTATCATAGGCTGGTAGCACCACCTTTTACTAAAGTTGCCGCACACCTCCCATTAAAAGACTCAGTTTTCAGTTGCTTATAAATTTGACAGACTTTGACTGGTTTTTTAGGCTGAAATGTTCCATGCTGGGTGTCTGCCTCAGGCTGAATTGTTCTGGAAAATTTGAGCCAAAATGGCTCAACAGTTTCAAAGAACAAGGCTGGGGGAAATAAAATACGTTTTGCTCATGCTAAAAAATCCTGGTGACCTTTCTTGTTTGCAAGTGCTTTAGTGCTCCTGTGCTTTGTATCAAGGTCTTGCCATTTGGAGGGCTGGGGAGTGGTTTGTCATCTTTGTGAAAAAGCCCAAGTTTCCAGCCTCTGAAAAATTGCAGTTTGCACAAGCTCAGTAAAGACTTGTTAGAACTCAGCTTAATTCCCCGAAGACTTTGTCCACAGTGGGATTTTGCCAGCAGTTGCAGTTCATGGGTGCTTCAGGCCAAGCGGTGCAGGGTCTGGGCACTCAAACTGAGAGCAGGAAACTTGTCCCTTCATGTGCTCTCACTGCTCCCCCTCCTGGGCTCAGGCATGGTGAGGGAGGAAGCTGCTTGAACTGAATGCAGAGGGGACAAAAGCCAGACCTGACAGGGGAAGTACTGTAGACTGGGAGAAGGAGCCTGATGGGGAAGACTGGGACTAGAACCTTATGGTGGTTGGCGGGAGGAGGGAGGGAAAGTGGGAACTGGGAGTTGCTGGAGGTGATGGGGACTAGGAGCCGGAGGTGGGACCAGAGCATTCTGGGGCTGGTTGGGCATTGAGCCTCAGAGCCAGGTGTGTGGGGACTGAGATCCAGGGATTGGAGGAAAGAGGTGGTGGGAGGGGGACAGAGCCAGTGAGAAGCCAGAGCGTGAAGGGAGAACCGTGACTAGCTGAGCAAAGAGACTGGGAGGAGGGACCCCGGGATTGGAGGAGGAGTCCGGTAGCGATACTGGAACAGGGAGCCAGTGGGGACAAGAAACGTGGGTGTGTGGGTGACTGGAGGCCCGTGGGGGGCCAGGAAGAGATGGGGGAGAGTCATAGAGGGTGTGTGGGACTTTGCGATCTCAGTAGTGTTCTCCTTAGGTAGAGTTTGTGTGCGCTAAGTATGTGTCACCTGACCTAGGCTTTTGTGTCAAATTCAATCCAGAGTGATTCACACAGAGCCTGTAACTGCCAGGGAACGTAGGCAGCCGGGTGTTCTCCGCCAGGCTGGAATTGCACCAGGGCCTGGGGGTGGCTGCTCCTCTTGCACAACTTGCAGGGGGATTGATAGTGGGAAATGATGGTTGGGAGCTCGGCTTTGAGCCCCATCTAGGAGCTGGCATCTCCACAACCACTTTTTAGTAAGTCCTTCTTTAGTGTAAAGAATATTTTAGTGTGTCGACCCCTCTCCCCACAGCTGAAGGTCTACGCCGGTCTGCTTCTGCCAGTGGAGGGGGCTCGTGTCCCACAGATATTGCCAGAGCCTCTCCTGCTCACTGCTGTGGGAGAGCTAGGCCGGGATATCGATATGTGGAGGGGTGGGGGATGGGGTGCTGGTTGAATGCTCAAAATTACTGTACCTCACAAAAAGGAGTTTGTTCCTGAGGACAGGGTTTGCAATGTCCCCCTCCACACAGACGAGTAGCCCCCCAACCCTGGGAGCTCTTGGTTCCTTCCATGGCTATGATGTCAATGGATGGCAGAGAGCAGCAAAGTGCCTCTGCAGAGCAGTTCTATGCCACCAACGCTACCCTGCAGAGCCATGGGATTACAGCCCAGACTCTTCCATTGGGATGGGCCTGGGAGGGGGAACCCTGACGGGACCTCTGGGAGGGGAAACTTGCAGCAAGTCCACGCCCAACTGGGGATGAGGCATGTAGCGGTGTACCAGAGTAGGCAGCCTTGTTCATCTTGTGCCACAAGTGTCCATGGCACTGGGCAAAAGCTACAGAGGCCCTGCCCCAAAGACGTTAGTGCCTAGAGGTGTCAATCCGGAACAAAGCAAGCCTTGTGGTGGCTGTGTTGTCTCTGGGGGCGGCAGGGGGAGGCTGAAGGCAGGGGGGCCTCTGAGGAAGGGAAGAGGTGGTTGGTGCCCAGGAAGCTGCCCCAAGGACGGGGGGCAGCGTGAGAGAAGGCTGGAAGCCAAGAATTGGGGGAGGAGGTGAGGGGAGAGGCTAGGGAGAGGGAACAAGAAGACATGGGAATTGAAGCGAGACAGGGTGAAGCTGCTCAGCCCCTTAAGAGCAGGGATGAGGGGGATCGGTCTGGATGAGGAAGGGGAACAGAAGCCACTGAAGGGATGTCTCCCGCTATATCTGTGCAGTGCCTAGCACAGTGGGACCCCCATCTTGGCTGGCGTCTTGAAGCATTGCTGAGGTGTAACGCTGTCCAGCACAGGTGTGAGGTATTGCTGGAGAGATGGGAGAAGAGGGGTCCAGGTGAGCACGCAGTGTTCACACCCAGAAGGGACTGGGACATCGGGTGGGCTTAGCTCCCTGAACGCTAATCTCTAACTCAGTAACTGGCTCCCTCCATTCCCACGGAGCAGGGAGATACAGCCTCTGAGGCCCTCTTGCGCCTTTTCCTTTCCCCAAATGGGGCTGTCCTCACTGACCCTGCTCTTCTCCTCTCTCCCCCCTTCCCCCTGCGACTGCTGCCTCGCCAGAGATTCCCCAGTGCGCCGGCTGCAACCAGCACATCCTGGATAAATTCATCCTGAAAGTCCTCGACAGGCACTGGCACAGCTCCTGCCTCAAGTGCGTGGACTGCCAGATGCAGCTGGCGGACAGGTGCTTCTCCAGAGCCGGGAGCGTCTACTGTAAGGAAGACTTCTTCAAGTAAGTGCACCTGTCTCCTTTGTGTTGGGAGGGCCAAGTGGCAGTGGCTGGGTGTTTTCTGACAGCTCACAGCAGGCTGTGAAGAAAAGCTCCCCTTTGCACAGGAGACCTTGCCCTGGAAACTCCCTGCCGGTGCTTGCCAAGGGGTTTAGGACTAAAAGCCCCACTCTCATGAGCACATTAGGGTCCTAACAATCCTCCCAAGCTGTTTTTCATTAGAAATAAATCCCTTTCTAACTTAATATTTCTCCTAATCGAATCCCAACCTGCCCCTGCAGCTGCTTTGGCAGTTTAGGGTTAGCGAAAACCAGGACATGGCTGCTTTGGCCTCCCCTTCAGGGATCAGCTCAGAGTAACTCAATTGCCCAGACGGATCACAGGAGATGCCAGCTTGAGGAGCGCCCGGTTACCACCCTCATGCCTCTCATTCTAGGTTTCATCAGGAGGGGAACCATTTGACCTCTCAGACAGTCTGGCTGCATGGGGGTACAGCCCACAATGAGGCTGGTGGAAATGGAGGGAAAAAGGAAAACAGACGGTGATCATGGAAAGACAGGCATGATGTTCCATAAGCAGACACCGGTACAGACGGACATGGAAACAACTGGACAAATTTTAAGCATACTTTCTCCAAAATCATCTTATATATACATTTTTTTAAGCCCAAGTGTTTAAATAAAGGGAATTTTGCTGCTTTAGAACTGCCACAGGCTGAATGCTATTTGTGGAGATTTAACCTTCTTAGAGACCCAAATCTCTCTAATACTCCTCTTTTCCCCCACACGCTCCTGCCCTCTCTCCCTCCCTATGACATTTTTAAGCCCAAATTGGACTAAGGATTCGGCTTGTTAATCACCCTTCCTGCATCAAGCACATCTGTTCAGATCAGAGCTAGAGGGCAGGAGAAACCCACACAAACACAGACTCCAGATCCCTGCTGCTTTTCAAGATCTCCTCTCTTCGTGGGTTGTTTTTTTTGTTTTTGTGTTTTGCTGCCTTCATCTTTTGCTGCTTTCCCTATATCGATATTTTTTCCTAGTAGGGTAAAAGCCTTATTTAATTCACACTTGGGCCATTTGCAATCTGTGTACCTGCCTCTAAACCAATGGCTCTCAACCTTTCCAGACTAATGTAGCCCTTTCAGGAGTCTGATTTGTCTTATGTACCCCCAAACTTCACCGCACTTAAAAACTACTTGCTTACAAAATCAGACATAAAAATACCAAAGTGTCACAGCACCCTATTACTGACAAATTGCTGACTTCCTCATTTTTACCATATAATATAAAATAAATCAATTGGAATATAAATTTTGTACTTACATTTTAGTGTATAGAGCAGTATAAACAAGTCATTGTATGAAATTTTAGTTTGTACTGACTTTGCTAGCGCTTTTTCTGTAGCCTATTGTAAAACTAGGCAAATATCTAGATGAGTTGATGTACCCCCTGGAAGACCTCTCCACACCCTCAGGGGTACTTGTACCCCTGATTGAGAACCACTGCTCTAAACTATCTGATGTACAAACCCTGGACTTCCATGGCTCGTCTGTGAAATTTTATTCTTGCAATGAAAATTGGACTTTTAGCAGTACATTTTATCCCCTGATTGCAACATGCAGTCATTTTATAAAGGATAGTTAATATCTGTATCTATATCAGGTCAGATCCTTTGCTGATTAAACTGGTGTAACTCTATGGATGTCAATAGTGTGATGCTAATTTACATCAGCTGAAGATCTGGCAAGATAGGTATGGGCCAGATCCTTGGTTAGTGGAAATTGGTGTAGCTCACTGAAGACAAGGAAGTGATGCTGATTTACACCAAGAGGGGATCTGGCCCAAGATGACTCTTGGTGGCTGAGAGGAAAAGGAATGAACAAGGCACATTTGGAGTATGTTGGATATGATAGCAGAGCCATCAGACCTAAGCCACATGGCATGTTTATGCAAGGAGACACAAAGACAGCGTAATGCAAATGGCTTCCTCCCAGAGAGTGCCGTATTAACTGCTGCCCATTACTGTGCTTTGTTCTACCCGGGCTCCAGATCTGAGTGTTCCATGGCATCTGACACCAGTAGTTATTTTGGTATCGTTTCCCCACTTGTAAAAGAGTTCCAGGCCATGATGTTCTTTGCCAGCTCATTCCCAGAGTATTTATAAAGATCCCCCCACCATCTAAAGTAATCCCGCATCAGGTGCACACAGGATATTGGTGAGATATCTGCACAGTACTCAAGGAGTCTTGGGAGAGAAAACAGGACACAAAGGAGTCAGGAATATTTGCTTTGAAAAATGTTACAAAATTCAAGCAGGGTCCCATGCGTTCCTTGCTCAGTATTTGTCTAGCAACTCATCCCCCAAATATGGTGACATTTCTCTGGTGAATTGTGAAGTGAATAGTATCCCTCCAGCTGTAATCCCAGGTCAGGATTTCCACTGTCCCCCAACCCTTGGTAAATAGGGTGCAGAGTCTACTGTCTTGCTTTCTTTTTGGATTTCTTTCAAGACGGACTTGAGACCATTCCCAGACTCACTGGGACATCACTAGACACAGGCATTCAGAGACCCCAGTGATGAAGGCAATGTGAAGACCACACTAGGTTAGATTGCGTAGTTCCTCTATCTTTGTGCACAGTTTTGCCGGTATTGCCCTTTCCATGCCAGGCACTTTACTGCTGCTCTTCGCAGGAGAATGGCACAATAAGGGCACCTAGAAGGTTCAGTTCAGGAGGCATTGGTGGTTCTTGGCCTGGGAGGAGTCAGTCCCAAGGGGCTTGGGGGAGCAGGATGATGCAGGCTGAGAGCTCCCTCTGTTGTACCCCTTGAGGAGGTGCGACTCATGTTCCCTTGTGCCATTTGCCCCAGTGACTACAGTAAATCTAGCTGAGCTTGGAAGGTGGCCATCTTTAATGGCTGTTGTCATGGCGCTGGCCATTATGAAGGGATGCAGGGTGGCACTGTCTCTTTGTAAGGTGGGGGACAGGATGTGGCTAGGGGATGAAACTGGGGGCAAGAGGGGTAATTGATCCAAAAGGCGAGCTTGAGACCCCTAGACAGACAGACTGACAGACCAGTGTGTGCATGGACTGAGTAGGGGTTGGTTAGGAACTCCCCACTCTTTACCAGGATGGAGACTCAATGAAAGAGGGTGAAATCAATGATGCAATTTCCTGAGTTTTAGAAGAAGTTCAGCCATCCCCACGGAGATTTAATGCAAGCTTTCAAAGGAGAAGGAGCATTAGCAAGAGGGCCTTGGGGTGGCCTCTTTATTCCCCTCCCTCCTGCAGGAGGAATTGGGGATAGGGGGTGAGTGCACAGATCTTCCTGTAGAGGAGAGGTTGGGAACAGGAGAGGAAGACTGGCTTCTTCTCCCCATGCAGCATAGCAAGGGATGTAATCCTATTTGTATTGTGTGTTGATAGTATAACATGCTCAGAGCAGCTCATGGTGACCTTGATTATTAACTAGGCTGCTCAGCCTAGATCTCTGATCTCATGGGAGTAGTGTGCCAGTGTCAATATGCAGGAAAGTGAGAAAGCAGAGGAGAGGCCTGGGCATGAGGTGCCCTGAGTTCGAGTCCCGACTGTGCCTGTGTAGGCAATTCACTTAACTTCTCTGTGTCTGCATTTACTCTGCCTGTAGAATGGAGTTAAAAGCACCTGCCTGTACCTTAAGGGTGAATTAATAATACTTAGTCTTGTAGCTTGGTGCTCTTGAATCTATGGTGGTTCACAAGCTGTATGGTATTTATTGTCCCCACACCCCTGTGTGGCAGAGCAGTACTGGTATCCCCATTGTACTGCTGGGGAGCTGAGACATAAAGAGGTTAAGTGACCTGCCCAAGGTCAATCAGGAAGTCTGTGGCAAAACAGGGAATTTCTCCCCAAGTCCTGGGTCAAACCCTAACCACTGGACCATCCTTCCTCTCAAGGGGTTAATATCTACAATGCACTTGGTGTTCCTTGGAAGGAAGATTCCATATAGATGCTAAGAGTACATAATAGTACCTTTCAGACGGGCTCTTAAAGCTCCATTGTGCTAGGATAACACAATGGGCCAGACCCTTCTGGGGAGTGGTTCAGTTGTGTTCAGCACTATCATTGGCTCTGGGTGGCAGGGCTGTTTCACAGTGGCTGTATGTTTCATACATGGGTGTGCAAACATAGCCTGTAGGACAGCTGGATTTGCTCTCAGTGATCAGTCACCATCATCATGGTTGTCTGTTTCAGTGGCAGGAACTGGAATGACTTTGGTTTGCTACAGTTGTTGCTTGCCCCAAAGAGTGCAGACAAAATGGATGAGGAAGGGGAAGACATGGAGGATGCAGTGGCAGTAAAGAAATTCAATTTGTGTTAGTCGTGGCTCACCGCATGCCCACCTTTGGCAATGTCCTAATCTACCTTCTGCTTGTGCCTGATAACTGTCTCCTAGGCCTGGTCTTCACTACGACTTAACGTCGACTTTAGTGACATTAAGTCGACATAAACGTGCACCCGTCCTCACACAGCCGCCATTTCCATCAAATTAAAGGGCCCTTAAAATCGATGTCTGTACTGCTCCCTGACGAGAGGAGTAGCGATGAAATCGACCTCTCTGGGTCGACTGTGGCTTAGTGAAGACGCATGTAGACTTTATTGACCTTCGGGAGCTGTCCCACAGTGCTCCATTGTGACCGCTCTGGACAGCACTCACAATGCTCCACTGTGACCACTCTGGACGGCACTGTCAACTTGCTGCTCTGGCCAGGTAGACAGGAAAAGCCCAGGGAACATTTGCAGACAGGAAAAGCCCCGGGAACATTTGCAGGAAAAGCCCTGGGAACATTTGCAGACAGGAACTTTCAGAACTTTGCAGACATTTGCAGGAAAAGCCCTGGGAACTTTCAGAACTTTGCAGACAGGAAAAGCCCCGGGAACATTTGCAGTTGCTTTCCTGGTGGGAGGGAAAGGGTAGGGGGTTAGAGAGAAAGCTACCACAGTGCACCGCTCCAAATGGTGCCTGCTGGGGACTCCAGGAACTGCGGGATAGCTACCCACAGAGCACCACTCCCTATGTCGACGTTTTTCACAGTACTGTGGACGAACGCTGCCGACTTGCTGTGTTTTGTGGGGACGCACAAAATTGACCTTAATCAGTCTGCTTTGAAAAATCGACTGCAAGATAATCGACCTAAGTTTGTAGTGAAGACATACCCCTAATTTCTGATAACGCCTTGGTTAGGGGTAATAGTAGCGGTCTACTGGCACTTGATAGCAGTGTCCTGGTTCTCTTACCCATCACTCTTTGTACTGTCAGGCTCTGTATTTCATCCCTTGTCATATTTATGCAGGGCAACTGGGCCAATGGGGATCTTTTTTCCTTTTCAACCAGTCTTTAAAGCAAGTTTCTCACTCCCTGCAAACACCTCTCTGCTAATCCACTAGACTGCAGATAGTGCATACTGGTTTGGGTGTTTATTAGTTATGTATATAACAGAAGTCCCTGGAGGCCCCAGCTAAGTTCAGGGCCAAGTTGTGCTAGGTGCCATACAGACACATAGTGAGAGACAGTCCCTGCCCCCGAGACAGATGCTAAATAGACAAGACAAACAGAGGGAGGGAGGGAGGAAGGGAGGGGAAAGAGAGATGACTTGCCCTGGATCGCCCAGCAGGTCAGTGGCAGAGGTAGGAACAGAAAGCAGCTCTCCTGAGTTCCAGTTCTGGGCTCTCTGCCTTTGCCTTAGTGAGATAATCCTTCGGCACAGAAATGACTTTTATTTCTAGCTCTGCAACAGACTGACTGCATGTTTTGTTTCAGTCTCATAACTATTCTATGCCTTGGTTTCTCCAGGTTCATAATATCTACCTACCTTACAGGCATCCTCTGAGAATTAGTTCACGAATGTTTTGTAGAGTGTTTGGAGACATAAGGCTAGAGCATGATGTAGATGTATTATTATGGACAAAATTCCTGCTACCCTGGTGCCCTGGCCAAATCCATCAGGGATTCTGTGATGGTCTAATTGTGATTATGCATATTTCACTTCTGGCATTTTGACCAAGATTTAACAAAGTGACTCACAATTTTCAATCTTTGTTTTTGACGTGCCCAGTTTGCAACATCTTAAAAGGCAGCCTCAGTTCAGAAAACACAGAGCTTTCTGAAAAAGCAAGTTCCTCTGAGGTGCCTCAAGATGGGCCCCCAAAAACAGAGACTCTGAATGTCGTGAGTCACTTTTAACGATCTTGGCTTTTATCGATTTCTTTCAGACTAAGCGAACAAATTTCAATTTGGTTTAAGAACAAGCCTGCCAATTTACAGCCCCAAAGGTTATGAGGGTGGATGGGAGGTTGGGGGACAGTGTGAATGCAGGGCCTTTGACTGGAGCTGTGGTTGCAGCTGTATCTGTGGACTAGTTACCTGGGCTAGCCAGAGCTCTTAGATATTACTTGTTCAGGGATCAGGGCAGAGTTTTATAGACATTTGTGTTGATTTGGTAGCTCCAGTCTGAGTGTTTAAAAGACGAGTCACTGTCATGGATTCTTTTAACCTCTCCCCACCCCACAAGTGAGTGCAGTTTCCACCAGCTAACCTGTTGTCACATGCTTCATGCCCCTCACTACTCAAGTCTGTGTTTTGCGGTTGGCATTGAGATGGGGAGACAGCAGAAAGATTGAGGAGGATCTATTTTCCTGCAGAATTTTCTGTGTCCCAGCTTCCTCTGGAAATCGTGAGCAGCTATGTGGAGAAACGCGCCAGAGCACAGGTGCCAGGGTGCAGGCAAATAAGAGCCAGCGTGGGCAGGTTTGATTTTTTTGGCATATTCTGCTAGAGTGCTCTCTCTCAGTGCACTGGTGTCAGGACCTAATCTTGCTGTCATTGAAGTCAGAGGCCAGAAGTTAGGTCCCACATGTTACTGGGCTGGTAGGTCGCTCTGCTCTGCCCTGGAGTGGCCTTGCTTTGGGTTTGCAATGCCAGTCTGTCATTGCCCACCAGCCATGTGATGTCCATGGAACAAAGATCTGACTGGTGGCAATTGTGGGCCATGCAGCAGGAAGAGGGAGGAAAATGTTGGCTGTGAAGAGTTCACAGAATTTCAATAACCAGCCATGAGTTGTGGAAATGGAAAATCAGAAGTAGTATGTGGTGTGGCTTTCAGAGGGGTTTCATGGCTGGGATCAGAGTGAGCTTTGCAACACAGATGGTGGATTTATACCTGTCCTGGGTTTCTCATGTGACAGTCCAATGACATTTTAAGAAAATGATATTTCTTGAGTTCCTCACCTCCTGAAATTGTACCTGAGGATCCCGGTTCTTTAGAGCCTGACAGTTCTCACTCTTTGGCTAAGACAGTGTTCCCAGTTGTGGCGTTGCCGTGTTTGTGTGTGTGAACAAGATGTGGCTACAGATCTGTGCTTGGGTGTATACGCAGAGGGCGTTGCTGGATGAGGTATGGGATGCAGCATTTGGTGGTGGCCACCGTTGGAGATGGGATACTGGAATAGATGGACCATGTTCTGATCCAGTTTGGTAACTCAGGGGCTCTCAGATGTGGTATTGGTAGAGGTGTGTAGGGCTTATTTCTCCATGGCCAGATCCCCTGGGACTGCATGTGGTCTTGTGAGATCTCTTTGATAAAGGTCTGGCATGGTCAGTGCTGGGCTGGGAGATCAAGTGGGTTGGTCACGAGAAATGCCTTAGCATGGCATTAGGGAGCACTGAGCTGCTGGCAATGCCCTCTTTTGGCTGAAATATGAGACTCCGGTCCAGATCACCTGTGGCCAGTAAAGGTCCAATACCGTAGCAGTTTTATGTAAGGGCTAGTCTACACTGGCAATGCTAAAACACTGCTGTGGCAGCGCTTTAACTTGGCTGTGTGGTCACGGCAGAGTGCTGGGAGAGAGCTCTCCCCGCGCTCTAAAAAAAGACCCACCTCTTGAGCAAGAAAGTTGCTGTGCCATAAATTGCCAGTGTAGACCAGCTCTGAGTGTGCTACCCTGCTGCCCTGGCCAAATTCTAGCTTGGGTGACTACATTCTGGCTCCCAATATCCCCTTGGCGTAGAAGTCAGTTACTGCGTTTTAATTAGTTTCTTGTAGGTAGTGCTGTTAAACTGAATTTGGTGCCTTTGAAGTGACTGCTGCCTTCTGCCCCAGAGGTGGCTGCATGCTGATGATGGATGAAATGATTCCTATTGTGATGGGCTGAATTACAGAAACCCTCTTGGGGCTGCCAACTGATGTGCCAAGACTACTTCTGCCCCTGCTTCCTTGCCCTGGCAGCTTGGGACTCCTGAAATCCTCCCTGGTTTGAGTCAGACTTGCTAGTCTGCTGCAAACCCAGACCCAGGTCTGAACCACATCCCCCAACAGCTGTAGGCTTACCTGGAAGCAGGTTAAGAAGTGTTCCTACCTTGAGCACTCAGTTGCTCAACTCCCAGTGGTGCCCAAACCCTAAATAAATCTGTTATACCCTGTATAAAGCTTATACAGGGTAAACTCCTAGACTGTTTGCCCTCTATAACACTGATAGAGAGATAGACACAGCTATTTGCCCCCCAGCTACTCATACTCCAGGTTAATTAATAAGTGATTTATTAAGTACAGAAAGTAGGATTTAAGTGGTTCCAAGTAATAACAGACAAAACAAAGTGAATTACCAAATAAAATAAAATAAAACGCCCAAATCTGTCTCAATAAAGAAATAAAACTGAATGCAGATAAAATCTTCACCCTCAGATGTTTTAGTGAGCTTCCTTTTACAGACTAAATTCCCTCTAGTCTGGGTCCAGCAATCACTCACCCCATGTAGTCACTGTGCTCTGTTCCAGTTTCTTTCAGGTATCCTTGGGGGTGGAGACCTGGCACAGCTACATGGCATGAGGCTGTGTCATTTCTTGATGTGCATGGCAAGTCCCTATACATATGCAGCGCTGCTGAAGTCACAGGCATCCAGCGGCAACGACACCCCATCATTTTATTTCTTTTAGAGGGGCAGCATGTCATCGGTTCTTCTGCTCCGTTGGAAACCTTTGTTAAGCAGAATGATCTTGTGCCTTTCATCATGTGGCATCCCAAAGCACTTTCCTGGTTTTCTCTGTCGTTTGCACAAACAATCACTTTGTCCAGATCTGAGACGCAGCCACCTCTGGGGTGAAATGCAACTGCGGTTTGACAGCGTACAGCAACAGTGCATGACAATTTGGAACAGACAGGGCAGAATGCCGTATCCAACTGAAAGGGCAGAGGAGTTTAGAGAGGTGGAATGTAATTGCCCAAGTTGGAATTTGGCCAGCACTGGAGCTAATATCCCCTGCTCTTGTGCCTAATGCCATGGCATGGGATCTTAAATTACCCCAAGAGGTCAGGCTCTCAGGGTTATATCCCACTTGCAAGATGGTCTTTCCAATGGCTGAACATTGCTACTAGAGCCATTGGGTACACCCAGTACAGGCAGAATACCTTGTCACCATTGCAAATACAGAGCTACTAGAAGTGACTCTCCTTCCTGGGGAGATTGAAGAGGGACCCTCACTGGATTCCTGAGCTGAAGGAATGCCTCCCTCCTCTCACACACATTCTCACCCCAGGAGTCCAGGCGAGGTAATCCTTTCCAGATATAGTCCCTCTGTCAGCCCTGTGTATTCATTCAGGATTTTCGGAACCTTGCAAACAATGCAGGGTCTGCCTGCAAAACCATTCGGTTGTAGGGCCTCTGGCTGTAGTGACCTAGAGTCAAGGCATATTCCCTCACCCACTCCAAATTCCATTGTTCATGGGAGGGGAATGCTACTGATAAAGGGCAAGATACTCAGATGATGTAAATCAGGGCCACTCCACTGAGACCAGCATGTCCAGAACAGAGTGTGGGGGACTAGATAGGGAATTAGGGCTGAGGTTGGCTGGAGGTTTCGTGGTGCACAGGAGAGCTAGAGGCACTTGCAGTGCTCTTCAGCCATGGCTGGTACATGGCCCCAACATTCCAGGGGCTGGAGTTGTCATGATCCCCATGTTTCAACCTCTCCCTGGTGAGACCGAGCCCCTGAACACCAAGAAGCCACCTGCTGCTCCAGGAGTATGATCAGGACTGGGCCAGCTGATTCTGCCTGTGGGGTGGGAAATGGGGTGTGGATGTGAAGATTGTCATGAGCTCCAGGACTGGGTGAAGGGATCTGTTCAACTGTGTGTGCTGCATTTTGTGCAGGTGCCCACAGACCATGCAGAGAGAGGGACTGTGTGACAGGCACAGCTTATAAAACCCCAGACAGACCAAGAAGAATCCCTGAATTTTATTCTTTTCCCTCGAAGTAGGATATATCTGTACCTCTTGCCCGCGCCTTGCTGACATTAATCGGCTCTGTCATCTTGGGACTTAATATCCTCCTCACTTCACCAGCTGTTTGTGTTTTCCCCCCAGGGAGGGCCGAAATGGCTGTCCAGGCTGTCCAGCAGAAATGAATGCTTGGGTTTTGTTTACTTACAATCCCTTTAGCAGTGCTACGTCAGGTCGTTTTCAGTGTCACGTTCTGGGCAGTGGGGGCTGTTAATAAATGCATTGCTCTGGGGACTCAGCCTTTGGCATGGAGCCCTAGTGCTGGGCAGATCTATCTTCCATCCAGCCCACTCTCCCCACTGGGATATCCGACCACCTTACAAATCTCCTGGACTGGGGGGCTAGATAGAGCCTTAAAATCTCTCTTGCCTCTCCCTAAACCTACAAGAAAGAGCCATATTTCCCCCCTCTTCTTTCTGCTTTTCCATCCTGCCCCCATCAGGCTGATATTTAAATTGGGCACTTAGTGGTCCAGGCTAGAGACTGGCACCTTTTATCTAGTTCAGTGGTTCTCAAATGGTGGGTTGGGACCCCAAAGTGGGTCAGGACCTCATTTTAATGGGATCAGCAGGGCTGGCATTAGACTTGTTGTGATCTGGGGCCAGCCTGAGCCCCAGCGACTAGGGCCAAGGGCCTCAGCCGTAGGTGGCAGAGCTCAGGTTACAGGCCCCCCACCTGGGGGTGAAGCCCTTGGGCTTTGTCTTCCCCCCCCGCCACACACACCTGGGGCGGAGGGACTTGAGCAGTCTCAGGCTGATAAATGAATAGCAGGTGAGGGTGCAGTGCCTCTAGGAGACTGGAGGGGCAGGCCAGGGGCCTGCAGAGGTGGAGTGACACTGAACTGAGATACAAATTGTTGCTGCTGGCTATGTGCTCCAGAACCTCTGGGAACAGATGGGATAGAACTACAGGAGCTGTTGATGGCCTTGTGGATAAGGTGGCTCTAGGATTCAGGGTTCAGTCCCTGGCTTTGCCCCAGACTTACTGTCATATTATCAGTCTGTGTTTCAGTTCCTCACGTGATCAAGGTTGCCTTAGCTCCTGAAACACTGAAGGGCTTTGAATGATCTCGGGGGTTCCAGCTGGTGCTGGGGATGGATGGAACTTGCTTCTCAGCCTCTCTTCCCAATTGGGCCCAGAAGTTCTACATCCATAAGCCATGCAGGCTGTGTTAGGCACAGAGTGGGCTGTGACAAATCCGCCAAGGCAAATCCTCCAAGGGTCATGAGGCAACAACATTGAAGGAATCTTGTTTGCACAGAGAGGCATCGGCAGGGACACTCTTTCCCTCAGGCAGCAGGGACATGACTGGTGATCACATTAGCTGGGACTCATGGGGACCCTGCCAGCTAGCCTGGCTGATGGAGCCATGCCCCAGTTAGGAGGATGGTGACAAATGAATAGCAGGTGAGGATGCAGTGCCTCTGGGAGACAGGAGGGGCAGGCCAGGGGGTGGTTATTAAAGCTGGGCAGATAGTTCTGGCCTGTGAGAGTTTTCAAAATGTTTTCCCATCCTGAATCGGAACAAAAAGTTAAAAGCTTGAAAACTTTCATAACCCAAGAAGCCACAAACCATTTGGACTGTCCTTGATTAAATGTTTCTTTTTGATCATTTCAAAACGTTTCATTTCAGTTCTGACTGTTGAAATGTTTTTTCAACTGTAAATTGACTCCCCAACCAGCTTTAACACTTAACCTTCCTTCCTTCCATCTTAGACTGTCAGCTCATTAGGCCAGGGCCTGATTTCCTCCTGGTCTGTCTCTGTGAGCACAGCGCGTAGCACACAGGGGCCCCTGAGCTTGGCTGTGGTATCTCAGGATTTAGTCTCAGCCTGGCTGGAGTTCTGCACCCACCGCTGTTATGAGAACAAGGCAGACAAGCCAGAGAGCAGATGTTCTGTGTTGGTTCTTTGCTCATACTGCTGCTTTGGGGAAGACAGGGCAAATGAAAGGAAAACTCCATGCTGAAGTGCTTGTGCCACATAGCCCTAATTCATTTGCCTTTTAAAAACTGATTGATCCGATGTTAGGCAATCATTGCTGTATGTAATCACAAATGAAGTATTTACTTAGCAGTGTTTCTGGCCTTTGATATACTCCAACAAGGGCTATTAAAGAACATGACTTTTTATTAGAATAGAAACAGTGCAGAACATTTTTCACACTGTTCAAAGGGAGCAAAAAGATACATTGAAGGTCATCTCCTGGCCCCATCAGGGACTGCATGGGTCAGGAATGAGTTCCTCAGTGCTCTTTGCTGTCTTGTGTCTTAGGGTTGTCAGTGCCTCTGAAGTTTTGGTAGGCCTTTGCCTTGAGCCAGCCCTTGCAGTGGATGGTCCCTGTGCCCTGCTTGGCATGGTGCCATCATCAGGGTGCCATGAATGTTGGTCTTCTGTGGGCAAAATCCCACTGGGAGTTATTCACTGTTGGTGGGACTCACACTTATTCAAAGGGGCAGCACAAGCTGAGCACCACTGTGGTTGCACTGAAGTTGTTCAGGTCCTCTGGGCAGCCCTGTTTACGGGCCATTGTTCCCTTGGTCAGAGCTGCGACCTTGACTCTCTTACTTATTTTCTATAAAGACATGTCTCTTGAGTGCCGACAATTCACTTGCTTCCCACCAAAGCTGGCTTGTTAGAGCTATCCATGACTCCCAAGGAAGGTTAGTGCTAGGGATGGGGTGCTTGTTTTAATGTGCTGAAGCCTACAGCTGCCCAGCCATTACCAAATATTCCTCTGGATGCCTGTGGCCTAATCTACCATAAGGCTGCCAGGAAACCAGACCACAGTGTGGTTGGACTGCTCAGGGTTATGATAACCAAATGAGATAAGCAGAAAGTCTGGGTGTCCTATTCAGGTTCAGCAGGGAAACATTCACTGCTTGTGACCCTGGTACATCAGCTTGGAGAGTAGGGGCTTGGCTACACTGGCACTTTATACCACAATAAAGCCACCTAGAGCACTATACCTTACTACCCGACCACACTAGCAAAGCACCTAGAGCGCTCTGACTCCCTGGCTGGAGCGCTCCTGGTACTCCACCTCGGCAAGAGGATTAACAGCTGTTGCATATTGGGTGAGACGCTGCAGCTGCAGTGCAGTGTAAATGGGTAGAGGTAGAGCACACCGAATGGCCTCCCCAAAGGCCCCCTAATCTCCTGCAACTGGGCAAATCAACAAAGCAAACATTTACCGAGTGTGTGAGTGAGAATGGAGGGGGAGGGGGATCTGAACTTACAAGATAGCATGCTGACACACTCTCAGCACTCCAAAAATCTGCTCTCTCTCTCCCTCCACATAACACACTCCACTCCACCTCCCTTGTTTGAAAAGCATGTTGCAGACACTTGAATGCTGGCATAGCTGCCCATAATGCACTGCTCCCAATGCTGCTGCAAGGGCCGCAAATGTGGCCATGCCAGAATGCTTGCAGGTGACAGTGTGGACACACTGGAGCGCTTTCTCTGGAGCTGTCTACGAAGATGGGTTTAACCTATAGCACTCTACAGCTGCAAGTGTAGACTAAGCCTAGGTGTCTGAAAAGTTCTGTGTGAATCCTGTTAAAGATCAGAGGCTACAAACTGAGGGCTTGGCTACATTTGCAAGTTAGAGCACACTAAAGCCTCCCAGTGCACTCTAACTCACTCCCCATCCACACTGGCAAGGCACGTAGAGCATTTTGACTCCACAGCTAGAGGGCTCCTGGTACTCCACCTCGGTGAGAGGAATAATGTTTGACGCATCTTGGTTGAGATACCTCCAGTGTCAGTGTGAATAATGTGTTGCATTTCTGCGCTCTGATTGACCTCCAGAAATGTCCCATAATCCCCTTAAGTCAAGTGGCCTCTCTGGTCATTGTTTTGGAATTGGCTGTAGGAATGCGGATTGACTCTTTCAAAGCTCCGTTTCTGACAGCCGGCATGCTTATCTGCTCCGAGTCAAAGCAAACATTACTTAGGAATGCTGCTTGCTTTACGTGAGTGAGAGAGAGGTGTGGGAGGGGTCTGAATTTACAAGACAGCATGCTAACACACTCTCAGCTCCCCAAAAACCCACTCTCTCTCCCCCCACATACACACGACTCACTCCCTGTCATACTCCACCCCACCCCCTGCATATGAAAAGCACATTGCAGCCACTTGAATGCTGGGATAGCTGCCCATAATGCACCGATCTCAATGCTACTGCAAGTGCCGCAAATGTAACCACGCCAGTGCACTTGCAGTTGTCAGACTGCAGTGCTTTCCCTAGTGCGCTCTCTGAAGGCTGGTTTAACTCAAACGCTCTACATCTGAAGTGTAGCCATGCCCTAAGGTCAACTTGTACATGGACTAGTTCAGTGAGACTCAGGGTGTCGCCACTGCAATTAGAGGTGTGACTGTAGCATGTGTAGATAGGCCCAGCTAGCTTTGATCGATCTAATGCAAATAACAATAGCAGCGACACCACAGCAGCAGAAGCAGCTTGACCTATGCAGAGGACATGTAAAGTATGGCCTGCTGCAGCTTCGTTGTACGTGTTATTCGAGCTAGCTAGATCCAAACTAGCTTAGGTGTGTCTACAAGCGCTGCAGTCACACTGCTGCTTGCTGTTTAGACGCACCCATAGAAAGGAAGAGGGCCACAAAGCAGCACTTGGTGCCCCAAGCCAGTTTCTCAGATTAGGTGATTCACTTGTTGACTATAACACATTCCCGGGTTGTTTGTTTTTTAAATGTGTTGCTTGAATTTCCCAGTATGTGGAACTGGAGCCAGTCAGCTTTGTAGGACTTGATTCCCTCCTGCCAAGTGACTGTAACCGCTGCTGACTGGGAATGGTGTAAAAGACTAAGCAAGGCAGGGGAGAAGCCAGGCTGTGCTATTGAAGGAGATAGGATGGAATGCTCATATCAGATGCCGCTTTTGCCACCACAAGCACTGGGGCCTACGGTTGGTGTGGAGGCAATTTTCTCATTCTGTGAGCTTGGGTGATGGGAGAAGGGGATTGTCACTGCACTTTAAAATGAGTGCTCCTTGCTTGGCTATATGGTGCATTGAGTAGAGGTGTGGGGGGTGGGGGTGGCAGGGCTTCCTGGGCTGCGCAGATTGTAGGGTGACCAGACGTCCGGACTTTATTTTCACATTGTCTGCTGGATCCTGCTGTCAGCTAGGTGATCGGAGACCTGCTAATGCACCTTCTGATTGAATCCGGCTGGTTCCCAGATAGCCAGCAAGGTCTTAATCTCCCTCTTGGACCAAGCTTTTCCACAGTGCATGGCTTGCTCTGCAGCTCATGGTATTGAGAAGTTGGAACAATGGTATAAGTGCTCTGTCCAGCAAAATCATGCTGTAAATTTGAAACAGATCCATGTCATGTGACTGCTACATTTAGCACCCCCTCCTTCTGGAGTCGTTTATGCTCCTCAGAGTAGGACCCCTAAGAGGTAAGGGTTAAGGCAAACAGGGCCGATCCAGTGCCCATTGTGGTCAATAGAAAGATTTACACTGACTCCAGTGAGGTTGGCTCAGGCCATTGGAATGGCACTGGTGTCAGGGAGAAAAGTACACTCCGAGAGGGCTAACAGCGTCGGGGAAGGAAGGATGTTCGGCCTTACCAGATGCAGTAATTTGCACAGGAGTGCCAGCGCACGGCAAAATAACCAAGTGCCTACCACCATCCTATGCCAGAGTCGGTTGCCAGCAGGAGGAACAAACGCCCCTTCGTACCTGATTGTTGGCATTGTGCTGCATTTGGCGCTGCATGGATGGGGCCTAGATGACATGGCAGTCTTAGAGCAGGGAGCAGAACCAGTGTTTCAATGACAAGCACGTCTAGCACTCTGGAAATTATGTTAGCACCAGCATTTTCCATGCGTTTGGTGGCGTGTTTTCCAGCCACGCACTGGTATTCTCGTTGAACATTTCAGTGCTCAATGGGGCTAATGCACTCCACTTTCTCCACTACCGATCTGAGTTCAAAGCTTTTCTGTGTCACGCACCAGCTAACATGAGTCTGGCATTTCACCCTCCCAGCCGTCTGTTGACATCACACAAGTCTGGCACAGTTCAACCTGGTGGATAGTTTCTGAGAAGGGGAGAGCCAGGGCTGGGAAATAGCCGCATGCCATTGGTCAGGATGAGCTGCGTTGGCAGAGCCGGGGAGAAGCCCAGGATTGGGACAGCAACGGCGCCTGCTGGTCAGAAGTTAGATGCGCTAGCAGAGATGTGTCAGGAAGTTTGCTTCTCCTCTAGTCACTCCCAGCAGCTCCTCCTTTTCCTGAGTGCCATACTCACCCTTCTTTCAAAAAGCATTTGCTATTGCTCACATTGTCCACCCTGAGAACTAGAGCTCTTGGGCCGAATACATCCCCAGTAGCTCGAGTGGCTTTGAGAGAGTCACACCAAGGCCATGGTTAGACCATTAACCCAAGTGAAGTGAAAGGCTCAGTTATTTCCCTGATGACACAGGGCAATCTCTGCCATTGAGCTGAATTTCTCTGGGCTCTGCTGCCAGTTTATTTCAGTGAAGCCACAATTCAGCATGTTGCAGATGAAGGACTGAGCCTTGAAACTAAAGTTTTCCTTTATTTATTTCCACATAACACCCAGCTAAGAAAGCCAAAGGCAGAGGAGCACGTGTCCCATGGAACCTGGAGTTCCCATACCTGCCCCCCACAATGCGGTGTATTATTACTATGCTCTCAGCTGTTCTGATTTGTAATCTCCAGGGGGTTCCCATTTGCTTGTGACCCAGTCTTTAGTTTCCAATCTATCTCTGCGCCGTCTGGCTTGGCTTTTTGTAAGGTTCCAGTCACTGTGAGCTCTAACTACTGGGTGCCTCTGCTACTGTCTAGCAGCTGCTGTTCTGGGTTAACATTTATATTGCAGTGGTGTTTAAAGGCCTCAGCCAGGCTGGGCCCCATTGTGCTGGGCACTGAAGAAATGACTATTCCTACCTAAAGAGCTTGCCTCGCTGGGCAGCTGTAGGCCCTCTGAGGTTGTGGAGATGTGGTGGGTGCTGTTCATACATGCTGGGAGAGCCAGTCCCTGCCCTGCAGAGCTTACAGGCTAAACATGTCAGAGAGACAAGGGCAGGAGTGGAAACAGAGGGACAGGGAGAAGAAGTGACTTGCTCACACAGAACGTTAGTAGCAGAGCTGCAAACTCGGGTCTCTCAGCTCCCCCATGGATTTAGGTGGCTCACTTTAGACACTCAAGTTTGGATATTTAGGCCTCAAACGTTGACCTCAGCATGACCATGGTTCATGTGAAGCCTCTGCGTGGGGGGGGGGGGGCATTTAAAAAAAGTGTAAAAAAACTACATTAGTGATTGACACTAGTCATGTTCAGTTGGCAGCTGTAATGATTTGTAGGAGAGAGGAACGAAGCCCCCATAGTCCTGAATAACTTACTAGACCTAAGAAGCGAGGGCTGGTAGGATAAGTCGTGCGAGTCCTTGTGTATATATAGGGAAGTTAGTGAACAGTACACTAAGGTGGGAACTGAAAGTGCATTAAGCTACTGAACAGACTCTCAGTGCACAGTAAGGGGGGACACACAGGGAAGTAGTGCACCTAACAGCCTGTGTGACCATTCATAGCTACTCTGCACTAACCATGGTGCGCTTTTTCTCCATGTTCTCAGCCCGAGTCAGAAGTTAAACAGCTAATTGAAACATACAACTAAGAAAAAGTAACCCAACAAATAAAACACTCAAACAAGGAAATTAAATGCAAAAAAATCCAAGTTACCATAATGTGATGTTTGCACACCCACCACCAAGGTCAAACAGCACTGGGAACGGGCCAGTGCTGCCCACCTGTGCGGTTTCCCAGTGCCATGGCTCAATAACTACTGACTGGTGTCAGCTGTATGCCATAAAGTCTATGGCGCGTGCACAACGTGGCTCAGTTAATGTTGCTATCTCTGCCTTAGCATTGTATTTCCTGATCTTTTATTTTTCAAAGTGTGCATCCCTAGATGGACATTATACAGATACAGGTGCTCAACTCACTCCGGTGGGAATCGGGGGGAGGGGAGGAACTGCAGGCATTCTGCACCAGTGGAGGCACTGACACCCCCCCTACATACTACATAAGGGAGGGCTCCTTGACAGTGAGTTTAGCACCCCATAGAATTGCCTCTGGCTGAAGCTGTGTGGGGAATGCATTGAATTAGCACATCCATCACATGCCTTGCAGCTCTGGTCCTCCCCTGCTGGCCATGCTCACTGTCTGGGCTGTGCTTACTAATTTGCCTGGAGGCCCTATTACTGGTGTCCTATGTGTGTGCCCTCCCCCTTCCCCTCCCCCCAATCACTGGGGCTGAATAGAGCTGTGCGGGTGTTGGTGTGTGAGCAAGCAGGGGCCTTCTGAATGCTAAGGTTGCAAGGTGGTAGAAATGGAGTATATAAAGGAATCAGAGGAGAGGGGAAGCCTTACACTGACAGCGAATGGTGTAATTGCAAGTACAGAAGCTGCAGCGCTGGGGGAGCCATAGAGAGACTTTTCTGGGCAGGCAGGACATGAAAGATGAGCTGAAGCTGCTTTCACTAGCCGGTGGTGTAAATCCTACAATCAGGGAAATTGCTTCTATTTCTAAAAATTGTGGTGGTGAAGTCCATTT
Source organism: Dermatemys mawii (assembly GCA_007922305.1). Taxonomy (NCBI): domain Eukaryota; kingdom Metazoa; phylum Chordata; order Testudines; family Dermatemydidae; genus Dermatemys; species Dermatemys mawii. Next base: position 1,631,050 of record ML677352.1, read on the forward strand.
ATTTTTCATTTTTCTTGTGCTCTCGCGACCCCCTGGCATGAGTCACTGTCTGCACGTCGATTAAATTTACACCAGACATTATCTTTCACGGCGCTACTGCATGTATGCAAACTGCTTTTGGCCACTGCAGTGCCGTAGCTCCATGGTTTGCCCATTGGTTGCGGATAGGCCTGCACTCACCCCCCAGGAAATCAGTCCTTTGCTAAGACAATGCTCTGCACCAGCGTCACTTGTGGTGTTCGTGCGTGCCGCACCGTGGGAATGGAAGCACACCCTGTTAATGTCTAGTGCTCAAGATCAGAAAGCAGGGCAGGAATGAGCCATCCCATCAAGAGTCAGTCATTCATTGGAGCCAGTCATTGAATCAAGTCCTTTTTCACCCCCTTCAGGAAACAATTTGGTTTCTCCACTGGGTACTTGCATGTTTGATTTTTTTAAAATGGTATCATAGCGATGTGCACCTGAGGCAATGCCATCTAGTGGGTAAGGCATGGCCTGAGCATCTGGAGACTTGGCTACTAACCTGCTGTGCGACCTTAGACAAGTCACTGCTTTGTGCCTCAGTTTCCCCTCCTGCCTTTTGTCAGTGTTATCTATTTAGATTGTAAAGGCTTTGGGGCATGGACTGTCTCTTGCTATGTCTATGTACAGCACCTGGCACACCAGGCCCCGGTCTCATTTGGGGCAGCTGTAATTGCTACTGCACTACTACTATATAATACATGTGACAGGAAACAAGATCAAGGTCCACCCTGCCATGAAACAAGCCATTGGGCTGTCCTCCTGCTCATGGGGGTTGTCTCAGAAGATCTAGTGCTACAACTGCAGAGCTGGCTACTTTTCTGAGTTAGATCTGGCCTCAAAGGGCCTGGGTCCCATCACACTTGTTGTTGTTGTATCAACTGGGTGTAACTCCAAGGACATTTTTTTTGCCAGTGTCAGACTGGTCCGTGAGGTCAGAATCAAGCCCAGGTTATTCAACGATAGAGCTTGTGAAACCTACAAGAGATGTGGTGTTTTTAAACATGGGTAACAAGCTGGATTTAAACAATAGTCTGTAACCAAGTGCCCACTCCACCCTAGACAACCTTTCCCACTCACATACCCCAGCTCATTTAGTCAAATGCACACTGTGAGCTGTACACGCACATACCTTTAGCACCTCCCCCCTACCCCACACAGACACTTTCAGCTGCACCAGCCCCGGCAGCCACAAACCCACTTTCACACAAAGGGACTCGCTCTCAGACCCAGCTGCGCAGGTGCAAGCTATCAGTTGCACACTGAGGCCCACACTTGCTCTGGTGCACACTCACAGTGATATTTTCTGGCACACCCACACTGGCACAGATTCCCTCACTCAGACATGCCCCACAGGGCACAGTCACTGGCCCAGACATACTCACGCGGCCTGAGACACAGGTTTGTGCGGCAGCTCCGCTCTGCCAGGTGTCATTGCAGTGTAACAGCCCTATCATGCTGAATTAATCTGGGATTCATCATACTAGCCGTACACGTAATGAATTTATTTGGTATTAATGTGGATGAAATATGTACTGTCCTTGCAGGGGAAATCGCACTGCCTATAAGCATTAGTTAAAAGGACCATTAAAATCAAACCTTCCTCAGATCCATTAGGCCAGTCTTTCATGCTAAAGAAGATAGAGCCTTGCTGTGTGAAATGTCATGCATAGTTAGGTTGATTGCAGTTTTAAACTCTACCCCTTCTTTCCCACCCACTCCAGTGAGCACTCCCCTGCTGCTGAGATCTCTCCCTAGCTAGTGGGTGCATTATTCCGCACTGTTGCTCCATCCATGTCAGACCTGCCACTTGTTCTCCTTTCAGGCGTTTTGGTACGAAATGCACGGCCTGTCAGCAAGGAATCCCCCCTACCCAGGTGGTCCGGAAAGCCCAGGACTTTGTCTATCACCTGCACTGCTTTGCCTGTATCATCTGCAACCGCCAGCTGGCCACAGGCGATGAGTTCTACCTCATGGAAGATGGGCGCCTGGTGTGCAAGGAGGACTACGAGACAGCCAAGCAGAACGGTAGGTGCTGAGCTCACCACGGAGAAGGGAAGGGGTCACGCTTAACAGGTGACACTGGGAATTCTACAACTGCCGAGTGGTCTGAGCCAGGATTATGGTTCAGCTGATTTTAGAGACTGGGGACGTCTGCCAAATTCAGGGTCACATGAGGTTGTGTTTGGATGAAGATTTTGACAGTTGGTTTGTCTATGATGTTTAGGATTTTAAGGGGCCCCACTAGGGTCTGTTATTGAGTTAAGCAACTGTGAAATGTGGATCCAGATTCTGAACTGTATCCAACTACCAATGCCATGGGGATGTTTGATTCTGGGGCTGAACTTCAGGCTCTCATCTGGTTTTACTGTAAAATAATTATGCTTATTCCCTAGTTCAGCAATGCACTTAAGCAAGGGTCTAACTTTAAGACACAAAGAGTCCCTTTGACCTCAGTTGGGCCACTCATGTGCATAAAGCTATACATGTGCCTAAGCGCTGTACAGCTAAATCAGAGCTCTGAGCCTCTTTTTCTTTGTATTCCTCTCCCGCCCATTATTTTTTTGTTACTGGGAACATTTGCAAGTAAATAGGATCTGTGTATCTTTAAGTTTCTGCTGTCTGTTGCCCACCTGAAATCCTAATCCTGCTGTGGTATTGACAGTCAGGGCGAAAGGACTATAAAGAACAGACAGCTGTTGCATCTTGACTCTTAGAGCCTGTTTGCATGGGAATTCACATAGGGCCAGATTTTTAAAGGTTTTCAGGTGCTTAGAGATGCTGATCAGTGTCTAATATAGAAAGCATCATTCCACCTTGAGCTGCAGTCTGGTCGCATCTCCCTAACTAAACAGGGCTGGGCCCGATGAGTATTTTGAGAGGAGACATTCAGGAAAAATCTAAGTCTTGTAGCAAGTGATGGTCATGGGTGAGGAGCTGGTACAACTTCCTCTGACTTGTTAAATAGAACCAACCCCCAGGTGTGTGGAGGCACTGTGCTGCTGGAGGAGGTGCTGTCTGTTGGATAAGATGCATCTGGCGTCTTCACTAATTTTGGCCATTAAAGATGGGATGAGACTTTTGCAAGAGTAAAGGGTGTTAGCGCAGGGGTCCTGGCCAAAACTCCAACATGAGGTAATCCCATCTCATCTTCAATTCTCCTTGTTTTGGTTGGCAAGGGAATGTGGATTTGTTTCCTGCCCCCAAGACATTTCTCTGTTGTGCATTGCTAAACAATGTTGCATTTTTCCATTGCTTGCTGAAGTGACTCTTTATATACAAGTCCAAACCCTGCCCATTCACTACCCACAGCGAGGTTGCCTGGATGTAACCAGAACCGTCCTTAGGATTTATGGGGCCCTACACTGTATTATTAAACTGGTGTCCTTATGTCCGATGGCAGCCTGGCAAGGGTGTGTGTGGGAGGCATGAGACAGCAAAGGATAACAAGACTCCCAGCCCACCTTACAGTGGCAGAGAATGACAGTTCCCTGCAGAGACTCCCGTACCTTCTCCCTCACACAGAATGGATATGGAGATGATATCTAATTAAAAGCACTAAACCTGTGACTGACTTTTTTATTCCCAGGTTTTTTGAGATGCCCTGAAGTTTATCAGACATTTATTTGCAAAAACTTTGTAGTAAGGGCAAGTCAGCTGTCTTGCTGAATACAACATTAAATATTATGGAATACAAAAGACAGCACTTCTCTGTTTTACATTTTCTTAATCAGCATTTCTAAGCTGATTTTATATTTTAAATGTACTCTTAAACCTTCATAAAGTAATCATTCTAGATTACTATATATTTAGCTCACTGAAACAAAGACATTATTTTAAATTAATCAGTCACAGAGGTTGTGTGTTTTCATAACAATGTTCTTTGCTTTTAGAAAAAGGGAACACTAATTTACTTGGTGTGATCTCCATAACAATAGACATGTTTATGAAATTTCACCAGCTTTAAAAAAATATGTTTCCAAAGATTTTAGGCATAACAAAGGATTTTATATCTTACTAAGGTACTGATTTTGCTGGAGGGTTCTCTTGAAGCTAGTTTATCACATAGTCAGAAGTAAAGAAAGGGAAACTCTTTGTCCAGCTATCTGGAAGAAAAGGGATGTTGTCCCTTTAAGGGATCTCTTCATGGGGGGAAGGGAGAGAAGGTGAAGGGAAAAAGGGATGGACAGAAAGGACAGGAAAACTTTGGAAGCAAGGGTTTTTTTTACTATAGTAATTTAAATGTGTATTTTAGATAAAGTTGGTCTTTTGAAGGATTTATTTAAAAAACTATATATCTGAAGGTCCAAGCATTTAAGGCTAAAGATGATTGTGCATCTAAAAATCTATGCAAGGATTTTTTAAGAGATGTGATTTTATAATCTTCGTCTCACTAATGAAGTATTTTTAAAGCAAATTTTAAACTAAGGTCCTGTAGACTGACATGTTCTGAGTAAATATTATAGTAATGCCCAATTGTTGTCAGTAAATTCAGAAACTGACAGTTTGGCAAATGCCTGTTAAATGGATTCATTACTCCTTGAATGGCTCTTTAACAGTTTCAGTGTTGTGCTAATAGGTCTGGAAGATTGGAGGCTTTTTCACTTTTAACTACTAGATCCCCTCTGGAGGAAGGCTCACCAGTCTGTAGCAGCCAGCTGTGGGAGCCTGCAGGAAGGGTCAGAACAGGGATAGGAAAGCCAGGCAGGTGGACTCTAAGACCCAGTGGTGCCCCAAATGTTTAGGTGCCCTACACACCTAGGTATGTTGTGTATGCCTAAGGATGGTCCTGGGTGGAACTCTGGGGAGAATTCGCCCCTTTGTTTGTAAAGCATGTTGAGGTCCTTTGGAAGGAACGGTGCTGTCATCAATGTTAGTAAAATAAGATACCCTTTAAGTGAGATCCCAAATTTCCCTCCCCCTAGAAGCGAGCGACCTATCAAGGGTGCAACTGCAGTATGTTGGTAGAACAATGCGGAGAAGCTTAACATAGAGAGGACAATCCTAGGTTTGAGCTGCAGGGACAGCATGACAGCACAATCCAAACTCAGCTGGGCTGTAGGCAGGCGCAGTTCCACCCAAGGCAACGGACTTGCACATTGCACAAGAGCTGAATTTAGCCCTAAGTTCCCATTTATCCACGTGAATCAATTGTGGCTCTAAAGAGCCAGTGGAGGTGAAAAACAAGGCTGGGGGAGGGAGGGAGAGAGAGAGAGACTATAGATCACAAAACAGTAATGAATCCACAGAGACATCCCAACGGTGCCTGACTGAAATTAAAACTGAACTGGTCTTTAATGGATTTCATGTTGACAAGCCCTGACTTCTCATTAATTAAGGACTCTATTTTGACCTAATCCATTTGGTTAGGGTGATGCAATGCCAACTTGTGCTGGGCGGCGGGGGCATGAATGCAATATTACTCAGATTCCATTACTGACTCCCCGAGCTAGCGATGGCCTCGGTGTCACGCCGTTTGACAGCCTAATAGCCAGTAGGAAAGAGAGAGATACAAGCACAAAGTTTCCTGTCCAAGAGACAGGTGCCACTGTGCTGATTTCAGTGGGATTTCACCTGTGAAACTGAGAGGAGGACTTGGCTCGTGTGAGTGGAACCAGAGCTGTACATGTTGTGACGGGTTGGGTCACAGAAACCCCCTTTGGGACTGCCACCTGATGTGCTTAGACTACCTTTGAGCCTGTTTTCCCTGACAGCTTGGGACTTCAGTGCCCTGCCTGGTTTGAGCCAGACACACTAGCCTGTAACAAACACAGATCCAAGTCTGAACCACGTTCTCCACAAGCTTCAGGCTTAACTGAAAACGGCTTAAGAAGTGCTCCTGTCTCCAGCACTCAGATATCTTAATCTTAATGGGGTCCAAACCCCACATAAATCCATTTTATCCTGTATAAAGCTTATACATGGTAAACTCATCAATTGTTCACCCTCTATAACACTGATAGAGAAAGATGCACAGCTGTTTACCCTCCCAGGTATTAATACACACTCTGGGTTAATTAATACGTAAAAGGTGATTTTATGAAATACAAAAAGTTGGATTTAAGTGGTTCCAAGTAATGACAGACAGAACAAGGAGAATTACCAAGCAAAATAAAATAAAACACGCAAGTCTAAGTCTAATATAGTAAGAAAGTGATTACAGATTAAATCTCACCCTTAGTGGTGTTCCAATAAGCTTCTTTTACAGACTAGCTCCTTCTAGTCTGGGTCCAGCAATCATTCAAACCCTCTATAGTTACTGTCCTTTGTTCCAGTTTCTTTTAGGTATCCTTTGGGGATGGAGAGGCTACCTCTTGAGCCAGCTGAAGACAAAATGGAGACAAAAAGTTTGTGATCTACTGAATATAATCATCCTATTTACATGCATGTATCATTTTTTATTCAAAGTTATGAATATTGGCTATGTTCTTGTTTGATTTTTAAGTAGCCTCAGTGAAGCAGTTGATCAGCTTCTTGAGAAATGACTATTCTCAGTAAGTGCCCAATCAAAGGCATTTTCCAGGCTTTCCAGGGGCTTATATGGGCTTTCTCTTGTGGGTGAAAACCCCTTCTCCTCTCCTATGCGAAATCCAGCTGCAAGATGGAGTTTTGGAGTCACAATGGTAAGTCACATGTCTGTGCATGCATGACTCAGAATTTTACTGGCAGTTCCCAGGAAATCTCAGATGTGGATTGGCGTCTATCTAAGTCTATAGTCAGCTTAAGCGGTTTTTGATTGGGCACTTGCTGAGAATAGACTTTTCTCAAGAAGCTGACCACCTGCTTCACTGAGGCTACTTTAAATCAAACAAGAACATAGCCAATATTCATAATTTTGAATACAAAAATGATACATGCATGTAAATAGGACAAATATATTCAGTAGATCATAACCTTTGCAGAGATATGATACATGGCATATGTAGCATAAAATAATATTCCAGTTGAATTGAATTTACTTTCATACACATATTTCTATAAAGCATTATGGGGTGCAACATCACACATGGTTCTGTAAGTAAAGGACATTTTAGGCAAAAGCCTTGTCCTGTGCTGCTCTCAGCCAGTGTTGATCCGCATACTGCTGATGTACAGCTTTATGGTCAAAACCAAACAGGGCCCCTTCCGAGCTTGCAGTATTATTTCAGAAGGCTTCCATGCCATTCATCTCGAAAAACAGGAACTGTGGTCTACCGGCCAGAACCTGTTTTGGACACTAGCGGATAACTAGTCAGCTAGGAAAATGTTATTGCTACCATGTTAGACACACATCTGGTGGGCGTCACTGGGGCAGATAGAGATGCTGGAAGAGGTGCGGTTTTTCTGTTCTGTAATGTTTAAATGTTATCAGACATCCAATCCAAACAAATCAGAAAATCTCCAAAAGGGCCCTAGTTCATAGAAATATAGTTTAATTTTGACCAAAACTGGCAGAAAGTTTCTAAAAGAACTGATCATGCAACAGTGCACTCAAACGAGTACTGTTTGGGAAATATTTCTCCCGAGCTGAAGTATTTTATACTTTTTCGTGTACTTTTTTGCCTTCGGTTAAAGCAAAAGTCTTAGTTACAGGACAGTATGAGCTTGTATTCCATGTAATACATCAAAATATTTGTCATTAGATGTAGAATGTACTGATTTGAGAAAAGGTTTTCTGTCTGCACTACCCCCTAATTATAACATATATTTTTTGATGTTCTCTGTTTGGTTCAAGACATAAGTCTAATACACCTGGTATAACTGTAATTATCTTCTTACTATCACTGAATACAATGACAATACATGTAAACTACTTCTTGAACAGTAATGACTTAGTAGACGGGCTGTTGAATGTCTTGTATGAATACGTTATATGAATAGCAAAGTATAACCATGTATTCTTAAGTGACCCCTACATATAACTATGACCTATGGAATGTCTAATGCAACACCCCTTTGAGTTACCGTTACTCACAAAAATAGTCACAGTGATTTGTACATAGTTGATGTATTTCTATTCCCTCTCAGAAGCTGTGTCTGATGTGTCCGATATTCTGTTGCTGAACTTGTCACTGTCAGAGCTGCACGCATCAGAGCACACCAACTCTTCACCAAGGCATTTGTATCACCTTGTTGCACAAGTACTTCCACAACTACAGGGCACAAAAGTGAGGCTGGCTTGTGGCACAGGTAGCAGCAACATCATTTGAGAAAGAAGGTGTCTGTACTACCACCCATCCAACATTGGCAGGGGACAGTTGAAGATACTAAAATGTGGCATGATTCCCTATGTGTGTCTGGTAATTTGTACATTTCAGCTGTGGCCTGAGGGAGGCCAATATTGACGGCACTTTTGTTCTTCGTAACAAACAACGCGAAGCACGTGTTCTCCAGAGATGTGGGCGGGATGGGCCGCAGTACAATAAAGAGCCCAATAAGCCATAAGCTGCTGAATCGGAGAAAGCTGCAGTTCTCTGCCTTCAAATCTTGTTAGCGATACTGAGCAAGACCTACTTGATTCAGCTACTGCAGGGTTCTTCATTAGCTCTTGGGTTAGATTGGGTCTGTCCATGCCATGAATTCAAAGTAATGGTCCTAATTTATAATGCCATTTATAAGGCAGAGATGTAGCTGTTTTGTAGACTGTTGTATCAGTGTAAGGGTATGGTTACACTTACAAAATTATAGCGCTATTGCTTATAGCGCTCGCCTTATACAGCAATAATAATAGCGCTATTGTATGTCCACACTGAGCTGCTCCAGCGCTATAGCATGGCCACATTTGCGGCACTTAATACGGCATTAAGAGCAGCGCATTAGGGCATGTATCCCACAGTACACCTCTTCCTGATCTGGCGCAATGGCTTGTGGTAGGGGGGGCGTCACTTGCGGGGCATTCTATATCCTGTTTGAACTACCCATGATGCTTTTTGGCATATCCCAGCAATTCCTGTGTTTCCTTCCACCTCCGGCGCCATCTTTCAAGGGTTTCAGCAAGGCACGCTCCGTCTTCCATTGTCGAGTGCTGCAATGAATCCAGAACTGCTGAGGGACACGCTGACAACTGTCGCCAGCACATCTCTGTGTGCAGTGGAGTTATTCCTTGACATGCAGGATGACAGTGATGATTCTGAAGACGAGATCGAAGCGGTGAATGCATTCGACACAAAGCTGCTTGTCTCATTAACGGACATGCTCACGGCTGTTGAACGCCGCTTCTGGGCACGGGAAACGAGCACAGAGTGGTGGGATCGCATCGTCATGCAAGTCTGGGACGACGAGCAGTGGCTGCAAAACTTTCGAATGAGAAAAGCCACTTTCATGGGACTGTGTGCTGAACTCGCCCCTGCCCTGCGGCGCAAGGACACCAGACTGAGAGCTGCCCTCCCGGTGGAGAAGCGGGTGGCTATCGCGATCTGGAAGCTGGCTACCCCAGACAGCTACCGATCGGTGGCCAACCAGTTTGGGGTTGGAAAGTCGACCGTTGGAGTTGTGCTGATGCAAGTGTGCAGGGCCATCAATCGCATCCTGCTACGAAAAATCGTGACTCTGTATAACGTGCATGACATCGTGGCTGGCTTTGAAGAAATGGGTTTCCCTAACTGTGGTGGGGCGATAGATGGGACCCATATACCCATTCTCGCGCCCGCCCACCTAGCTGAGGAGTACGTTAACCGAAAGGGGTACTTCTCCATGGTTCTCCAGGCGCTTGTGGATCACCGTGGGCGTTTTACTGACATTAACGCTGGCTGGTCTGGAAAGGTGCATGACGCACGCATCTTCCGCAACACCGGCCTGTTCATGAAGCTGCAAGCGGGGACTTTTTTCCCAGACCAGAGGATCCCCGTGGGGGAAGTGGAAATGCCCATAGTGATTCTTGGTGACCCTGCTTACCCTTTAATGCCCTGGCTCATGAAACCGTACACAGGGAGCCTGGACAGCAGTCAGGAAAGGTTCAACTACAGGCTTAGCCGTTGTCGAATGACTGTGGAGTGTGCTTTTGAGCGTCTGAAGGCGCGCTGGCGTTGTCTTTATGGGAGGCTAGATTTGGCCGAGGGTAGTATCTCCGCGGTTATTTCCGCATGCTGTGCCCTACATAATCTTTGTGAGCGGAAGGGCGAAGGCTTCACTCAGGCATGGTCCTCTGAGGTTCAACGCCTGGAGGCCACATATGCCCAGCCAGAGAGCAGGGTTCATGGAGGGGACCAGCGCGAGGCTGTTAGGATCAGGGAAGCCTTGAGGGAGCATTTTGAGGCTGAAAGCCAGTTCTGAAGTGAGGTGCAGATGGAGGGAGGGAGAGAGGGAGCATTCTTTTAACAGGAACAGGCATTTGCTTTTCTGTAGCCTGTAATAATGTATGTACACTTAATAAAAAAAACCCATTTATTAAGAAGACAATTCATTTATTGAACAGGTACTTCGGTTGCTGAAAGAAAATATTGTGATGCATGTGAGGGGGAAGGCAGGGGAGGTGCAATGGGGGTGTCGTGGGGTCAGTCAGAGATCGGAGTATGTCCGGGTCTCTGAGTCTCCAGTGCCCTCAAACTGGCCATGTCCCCCGAACCCCATTTGCGGTGGCCAGTAAGGCATGTTATTAGGGGTAGACTGCAGTGGATAATGGTCTGGGGTCTGGGGGTTGTCCGGTGAAGACAGAGGGGTTGGAGGCAGCTGTGGATGGTGATAACCATTTGGCTGATGATACTGGCCTGGAGGGTACAGAGGCAAGGAAGGGGAAGGGAGTTGGGGCAAACGATAATTGGGGTGGTGGGTGCGGAGCTTCTGCTCCGCAAGGGTGACAAGCCGCTGCATACTCTGCAATTGAAGCTGCAGTAATGAGAGCAGCTTGTCGGTGCTTTTCCGGCGGTGAATCGCGTTCTCCTTCCGCGCCTTCTCCCTCAACTTGCTCTCATTCTCCCTCCACCTCTGTGCAACTCGATTCTCCGTTACAGCCTGTTGCATTACTTGCTGTACAAGATCCTCTTTGCTCCTTCGTGGCCGCTTCCTCAGTCGCCTGAGCCTCTCAGCTGTTGATAAGAGCGATGGCGAAGGGGTGAAGGACGACCCTTCTAAAATAAAAAGATACATTTCACAGTGGTTCCCTTGTAAAGAGCAGACATGCCTATCATTCCCCCGCATTCCCCGTTTGCCTGTCCCGCAGACAGCACAGATACAGCAACGGAGCCCCTGCCATGGTGAGTGGACTCCAGAGGCAAGGGAAATGATTTTTTCCCTGCCCCAGAAAAGCTGTGCCGGGGGAGGGGGTGGGGAGTGCCAGTAAGTTGCAGGAGCCCCACTCTGAGCAGCAGGCAAGGGGAAGGATTTCTTTCCTGCCCTGAAAAGCTGTGGCGGGGTGGGGGTGTGTGTGGAGTGCTGGGAAGTGGCAGGAGCCCTACTCTGAACACTGTTCCAACATTCTCCGTAGGTGTTTGTCCTGGAAGATATCTCGTTGCTTCGAGTCACTGAGGAGCAAAGGGAAGGGATTTTATTAAGATGCGGCTTCCGCCCAGGGCCATATGCAGCGTGCCTATGTGCAGCAATGCTCCCCCCACCCATTGTGGCACAGTGGCAGGGACTAGTGACCGTGACCGGGACGGGGACCACGCTGGCTCTCCCGGGAAACCTGCGCAGGCGCATTGCAAGTGCTCTTTTTGAGACCTTTGAAGAGATTACTGATGATGACTACCGCGAGGTGATAGACTACATCAATGCACTATTCCACATGTAGGCAAGCATGCAAGCATCCCCTTCCACCCCAAGCTGCCTGCCTTCCCCATAGAAAAGCAGCTTTACCGCCGCAATGCACTGCTGAGCTGGCCCCTGCAACTGCCGGACGCTGTGGCTGTCCGCCCTCCTCCTGGCTTTAGAGGAGAGCTCCTGGCTGCATGCCCCCCTGCCCTCCTCCTGGCTTGAACAGAGCACCAGGTGGAATGCCCCCCTCATCCCTTTCCACCCCAAGCTGCCAGCCTTCCCCATAGAAAAGCAGCTTTACCTCCGCAATCCGCTGCTGAGCTGGCCCCTGCAACCGCCGGACGCTGTGGCTGGCTGCCCTCCTGGGTTGAGAAGAGCTCCTGGCTGCATGCGTCCAGGGACTCCTCCGTGCCCTGGATCGCTGCTGCCTCGTCCTCATCCTCCTCCTCTTCTTCATCCTCCTGCTCTTCGTCCTCCTCTTCACCCCCCCCTTCACTGGTGGGCTGGGAAGTGTCCGTGGTGGTCGATGGAGTGACCGTGGGATCACCACCAAGTATCGCGTGCAGCTCCTTATAAAATCTGCAAGTCACCGGGGCTGCCCCGGAGCGGCCGTTTGCCTCGCGGGCTTTGCGATACGCATTCCTAAGCTCCTTTACCTTAACACGGCACTGCAGAGTGTCCCGCTCATGGCCTCTTTCTGCCAAGGCCCGTGATATCTGCCCATAGGTGTCAAAATTCCTGCGGCTAGACCGCAGCTGAGACTGAACAGCCTCTTCCCCCCAGCAGCTGATGAGGTCCAGCACCTCACTATTGCTCCATGCTGGGGATCGCCTATTGCGAGGAGGCATGGCACGTGGAGTCATGATGATCAATCTGAATGATCACCTGCAACGATTCCCTGAGACCACGCCACGCAATCAATCAGATCAATGAGAATGATCACCTGCAAGGATTCCCTGAGACCACGCCACGCAATCAATCTGATCAATGAGAATGATCACTTGCAAGGGTTCCCTGAGAGCACGCCACGCTTGGCTGGAGCAAACAGGAAGGGGATTTTCAAATTTCCCTGGAACTTTAAAGGGCGGGTCTGACGTGTGGTCACCTGAGGACAGGACAAAAGAGTTTGCAAGTGATGACCAGAGTGGCTCGACCGGGAATTATGGGACAGGCTGGAGGCCAATTAATACGCAGTGGGTGTCCACATTCTTCCTGTAGCGCTACAGCAGGTGCGCTACAGCCCTTATTCCCCATGAGGAGGTGGATTTATAATAGCGCTATAACTCCGCGGTTATAGCGCTATTAGTGCCTTGCCAGTGTGGACGGAGAGTAGGTTATAGCGCTCGTAGGGGCTTTATAGCGCTATAAAGTGCCAGTGTAACCATGGCCTAAGTGTTAAGGCTCTTTGCCCTCCATGCTGCTCACGCTGTAGGTAATGGGCACAAGCTTATAAAGGATGGACACACCACACCTGAAATTTCACACCTGTTCTTAAACTGTGAAGAAACTACTTTTCTTTTGCACAAAGCTTGCTGCGGGGGGGGAGGGGTGGTTTGGAAATGAGCAGTATTCCTACAGAATGTGTCTGAGTCGCCTTCCTCTGATGTGACCAACACACAGCTCCAAAACCCAACATTCTCAGAATTATTAGACTCAAAGTGGTGCTGCTGTGAGCCAGGCCTAGAATGCCACCAGGCGCAAGCCACACCCAAGCCTGCAGTAGCACATCTTTTTAAAGTGCTCCACCAGCCATTCAGGTTGACTTGACTTGTTATAGGCTCCTAGAAGGCCTTGGGCACTAATAGTGGAGCAAATATGAGGTCATGGTGTAATAGCTGCAAGGTACAGCTCCCTTCCTCTCGTGGCAAATGAGTTGTGTTTAATTTTAAAGTGCTCCAACAGGCACTGCAGTGCCAGACTGAGTTGAGCACTGATATGCCAGCTGACGACCTAGAACAGGGTACAATCTGGGGGGTTTCTGGTGAAGGGAACCTGCATGACCTGATTTTTTCAATTGGGCAAACTGTGGCACTCCAGCAGTGTTGAAGTTGTGGGTGCAGACAGTTTTGCTGCAGCAGTGCAGTGCTGTGGGGGGGCGGGGGGGGGGCGTTAACGGAGACTGTGTGTGTCACAGAATTCGGGAGGGGGGGGGGTTAAGAAGGAGCACACTCAGGCCAGACCATTGGCATGAAAAACCAGAGCCGCAGCGAGCCCCAAGTCCTAGTTTTAGCACCATTGCGATCCACAAAAACCTCTGCTCGGCTGCCACCCAACCCTAAGTTTTTGCTCTGAAAGCTCCCTCTGTGCATATGTTTCTACTTCTGAGTATGAGTCCTACTGCTTCATTCCTAAGTCCTAGCACGCATGTCAACCCAGAGCTGGTAGGGCTGGGCAGAGGCCCCCTAACCACACTCCTTTGTAACGTTTAGGGTACAGGAGAGCCTGGCCCACACACCACTCTCTGCTTGATGACGAGCAGGGGTTTGAACAGGGCAAGGCCTGAGAGGGAGTACAGCTCCCCCACATAACAGCTAGCCCAATAGTTAGGGTACTCATGTCAGGGGGTGTGGGGTCCTGACTCTGGTTCACTCGTCCCCCTTGTCCCCCCACCTCTGCCCCACCTGCCTGCTGCCCCGCTCACTAAAGCAGAGACTGGTCACACAGGGGCTGCTTTTCAGCTTGTGTTGAAGCTGTTCACATGATTGAACTAATAACTGGGGCACAGGCAGCCTGAACTTTCTCTAGTGTCATAGTTTTGGAGACCATCCCACGCTGTGGGAGACTGGAGGTCAAGGCCCTTGATGAGCTGGATGCTGAAGACTGAGCTCTTACCTATGAAGTGCCTGGCCTAACAACTGGCCTGGGCGCTATCCTGATTCTTTTCTGTTGCAGCTGTTCTGCTTTAATTGCGTATTAATTGGTCAAAGCAAGACTAAGAAGCCCTCTCAGGTGGGATGTGGGACACCTCCACCTGAACATACCAAGTGCCCATGTCAAGGACTAGTCTGAGCAGCTGCTCCACTTTTAATTTGGAACACAACAAACAGGCAAATCACTCTTGTCTCCGCAGAGATGACCACCCACCCCCCGCCCCAGGGCAAATCCCGTCTCTGCAAAGACATTTGACCAGGCATCCCCTACATCTCAGGGCTGTTACCTGGAGGGAGAAGATGCCCAGGCAAACTTTTGCTTCACAAGCAGACGCGACTTTGACTCAGGTTCACCCACAGCCCCGCTGAGTAGCCTGAACAGTAAACTAGAGCGTGAGTCTCACTCTTTTGTTCGCCTAAATGCACAGGTGCTGACTTAGCTCCCAGGGGTGCTTGACACCTGCTCTGCCCCACTCCCCTCCCCCTCCTTTTCCCAAGCCCCACCCCCATCCTGCCTCATTCTGCCCCCCCCGCCTCTTCTCCCCCAGGGCTTCTTGCATGCCACTGACCAGCTGATCTGTGGTGGGAGGCGCTGCTCCATGGGGCTGCCAGAGGGGGCTGAGCGCCCACTATTTTTTTTCTCCATGGTGCTCCAGCCCCAAAGCACCCCTGGGGTTGGCACCTCTGCCCAAATGATAGTGAATTAAAATAAAACAGCTTCAACAAGCAAGACTGAGGGGACTGCCCCCCCCCCCCCAATCAGTATGTTCACATAGCCCAATGGCTGATGCACACAGATGAGAGGGTGAAGACGCACTTCTCCTAGGGCAGTGAGGGAAACTGACCCAAGGGTCCCCCACCTGACGGTAAATGCCCTAATCTTTGCCTCTGCCCCCCCCCCCAGCTGTTTGGTGCATGTTAGGCATCTGAGCCCTGGGGAGGGGCTCCTGGATGTATGTGGCACTCAAGCACAGCTAGGCACTGACCTCCTTGAAAGGGGCAGGGCTTAGCACAGCCCCTCTGCTCAGCATCTCCCAGTGGCTAGCTTAGACTGGTACCTGCCTAGTATGCTGGCTTTTGTGGAGCCCCTTCTTAGGTGCCACTCTCTCGCTCTCTCCTTCCAGTCATTGAAGAGGGAGACGCGGGGCCTAACTCAGGCTTTGGGGAGTCCATTGTGATTTTTTTTCCGCCAGGCTTCTATAAGTTAGGGGAGGCACTGCTGAGTATTGCTACACCTAAGGCTGTGATGCTGGGTCACTGTGCTGACTGACAGGGGAGGCGAGTATAGAAATGGGCCAAAGTAAGACTAAGAAACCCTCAACGAAAGGTAGGGCTGGAAGGGATCTCTGGAAGTCATCAAGTCCGGCCTCCTCCTCCTCCTCCTCCCCCCGCTGCTGAGGCAAGAGCACGTATGGCTAGACCATCCCTGATGCGTGTTTGTCCACCTTTTTTTAAAAGCTTCAATGAAGTTAAGTCCCTCCTTGTCCTACCTTCAGTGGACGTGGAGAACAAATGAGCACTGTCCTCTGTATAACACCCTTTAACAGAAGACTTAGCAGGTTCCCCACTCTGTCTTCTTTAAACGTGCCCAGATTTTTCAACCTTTCCTCATAGGTCAGGTTTTCTACACCTTTTATCATTTTTGTTGCTCTGCTTTCCATATTCTTCCTCAATTGTGGTACCCAGAACTGGACACAGGACTCCAGCTGAGGCCTCACCTGTGCCAAGTAGAGGAAGACAACTACCTCCTGTTTCTTACACCTGACACTCTTCTTAATACACCCCAGAATCATATTAGACTTTTTTGCAGCTGCATCACGGTGATGATTCATATTCCATTTGTGATCCACTCACATCACTCAGCTCATTCTCAGCAGTACTACCACCAAGCCCAGGGGTGGGCAAACATTTTGGCCCAAGGGCCACATCTGGGGCTAGAAAGTGTGTGTCAGGCCATGAATGCTCATAAAATTGGGGTTGGGTTACAGGAGGGGGTGAGGACTTTGGTTGTGGGTGAAGGCTCTGGGGTGGAGCCAGAAATGAGGAGTTCAGAGTAGGGTAAAGGGCTCCAGGATGGGGCATGGGAGTGGGATGCGGGGTGGGGGAGTTTGAGGGCTCCAGATGGTGGTGAGAGCTCTGGGGTAAGTCTGGGAGTTTGAGGTGTAGGAGGGGGCTCTGGGCCGGAACGAAGAAGTTTGGAGGGCAGGAGGGGGATCAAGGCTGAGGCAGGGGATTGAGGTGCGGGAAAGGGTGTAGGTTCAGGCTGGGGGTGTAGGCTCTGGAGTAGGGCCAGGGATGAGAGATGGGTGTAGAAAGGTGTTCCAGGCTAGGACTGAGGGGTTTGGAGGGCAGGATGGGGATCAAGATTGGGTCAGGGAGTTGGGGCATGGGGAGAGGCTCAGGGATGCAGGCTCTGGGTGGCATTTACCTCAAGCGGCTCTCAGAAGCAGGGGCATGTCCCTTCTCCGGCTCCTACGCGGACGTGTGGCCAGATGGCTCTGCACACTTCCCTGTCCACAGGCACTGCTCCTGCAGCTCCCATTGGAGGACTGGAAGGGGCCCCTAGAGCATCCCTTCCCCCATGGTCCTGCTGCCTGGGGAGGGTACGCGTGGGGAAGAAGAGCTCTAAACTCCTTCACCACACACTGCTCTGGGTACTCAGCTGCTGCCTTCAGCCATCTCTTTTTCCCCATGCCGCTGAAAGCTGAAGTAGAGTCGTCACAACATCTGATAGCATGAATGTTTGGCAGCATCCGAGATACTCTCAGCTCCAGCCACTCCATTCATGGGAGTGAGTCTCATCTTTTAGTTGACCCCAGTTTTGAAAAGAATTCATCTCTCCCAGTGCCACATCAGCACCCCATTTACTCTGAGTGTTTGCTTTGCACGAGCAACATGTAAGAACATGTGTGAATCTCTGCTCCCTCAAGTTCTGGGACTGCAGAATGGTTGCCAGGCACTGCTTTCATTGCACGTGCGAGGTGGTGAAACCCACCAGCAAGGTGCATGTCGCAATTAGGTGACAATCTTTGTCCACACATCATGAACCAGTCACTGAGAAGAACGTTTGCAATGTTAGAGTCTCTGAAGTTGATATCATCTTCAAGTGTTGCTTTGGTAATGGTGTGAACACAGTGGAGGGCTCCGAATGTCTTGCATTTGGATAGTCTCCCGGTGGGCTCTCTCACCAGATTTGATTGATTCTTCATTTGCATACTTGTCATTCACAGTAGCAGTGTACTGACATTGCAATCTGACGACAGCGTGCAGCAGCTGATCAGACAGCTCCCCAGTAGTTTGGCACTTGGCAGTACCATTGCACAACATCAGCAGAAGCATCCTGAGTTCAAGAACAGCTGACGCTGGCTCATCAGATGCTGGTAGCTCAACCACTGACAGATTTTTCTCCAGCCAAGACAGTCTGTTGCTCTTTTGGGTCTCTCTTAGAGATCCATCCAGGTTGAAGAGGGAAAGTGGGACAGGTGCCAGCTCACGTGTCATCAAACACGGGCTATCAACATCTCTGGACTGGGCAGTAACTGTCAGCTTGCTGAATATCTGACCATCAATCGGTACCGCTTGTGCTGACTGCTTCTTCTTCTGTTCACTTGTTTTGTTGAGACGACTACCAAATGATTTGAGATTATGCCTTTCTATGGGCTCAAAGAGGTCTCCCTCACCCCTCTGCTGCCTCCTGGTTATGAACGGCTTCATTTCTTGTGTACCAGTCTCTCTTATCATGCACAAACCTTCTGCACTTTCAGTAGACACTGCAATGTTCACAAGTGACTGTTGTGTGGGCTTGTTCCAGGTTCAATGCTAAACAGATTTGTTATTCTTTCAGTCACAAAACATAATACCTTGGACAGCAATTTCATCTGCAGCCATGTGCTTTGTGGTAGCTTCTTTCTGGAGATTGAAGACTGCATTCCACACCTTTGCAGTAAGGCAATCAGGTAATCCTTGGCCACAGCCTTGTCTTTTGTGCAAAGATGCTGATGATTCCTACAGTCCTTATTCAGAGTGCCCCACTGAAGAGTCTGGCAGTCTGGTACACTGCTTCCTATCAGCTTGGACACTATATATATCTGGCTTCTCCTCCTCCAAAGATCTGGCTTCTGCTACATTTACAGAACTCATCTGGCATAATTCATCTGAGCACACTGTCATAGGGGGATCATCTCTGCAAATGTCTCAAGCTCCATGGACTTGTTATTGCCTCTCTTTGCTGCTATGGAATCCATCAGTGGTTGGGAGCAGTGTAGTTTTTCCAGGATGGAAATGTATCTGAACAGTTTTTTCCTTGGGTAATGGAAGTATCCATGAACTGGTGCAATGCTTGGGCGCTGTTCATCAAGACTGCCAGAACATTCTGTGCTTCCACTCTGTTTTCTCTGTGTGTCTGCTCCACATCTTCAAATGCTTCAATGTGTGTTTGAGCTTCCTTCAAGATGTGTCACATCTCATCGTCTGGGAGAGTCATCACTGTGCATGGAATCGCCAAGTGCCGCCCACTTCAAGTGAATAATCACCCCATTAATAAGTTTGTGGATTCTAATGCCATGGGTATATGCCGTCTCTCTTAGAGCATGACTGCAGCACCATAGATGCTGGCTTCCACAAGGATATCTTCGAATCCACTCTCCTGCATCACACTGCCTGCATCACATGACATTTGCTACATGATGGATGCCTCCCTTCTCAAGGTGGTCATTGTCAACTGTTTTGATTCCTCTATTTAATCAACAGTGCTTTGCAGTAGATTGCTTCATCACACATGACACAGGTCCAGTCTTGATCCAAAGAGAGGAACATATCCTGAAAACATTTCATCCCAGTGTGCACCGTGTTAACATCAGTTGCCAGTGGAGGAGTCATTGAATAGTAGCCAATATTTATAAAATAGGAGACAAAAAACTTTTCTACAAACAATGACAAATATTTAGATGTGTTACATGGAACAAAAAGGCTCATACTGTCGTGTGACCGCAGACTTTTGTTTTAATCAAAGGCAAAAAAAGTACAGGAAAATGTATAAAATAGATCACGTGGGACAAAATCTTTCCCCAAATTTCCAACAATACTAGTTTGAGTACATAGTTGCATGATCAGTTGTATTTAAAAGCTTTCTGCCAAGTTTGATCAAAATTAGACTATGTTTCTTCAAGTTATAGCCTTTTCTGTGATTTTATGATTTCTTTTTGGTTGGGTTGCCCATTAACATTTAAACATTGTATGATACAGGAAAACTGCACCACTCTCACCATCTATGTCCACACTGGCGATGACCACCAGATATGTGCATAACATGTGGGAGCAATTAACTTTTTCCAGCTGAGGGGTTGCCCTAACTCATTAATGAGACCCCTTTAAAAAATCTGTCTGATAGACTATGGAACTTGTACAATGAGGTCAGGTTGTTATATTTGAAGGAAAGGGATGAAAATGTTCTCAGGTTCATCCTTATGTGAGGAAGGATGGTCCGGTGGTTAGGATACCAGACGGGGACGCAGCAGCCCCATGTTCAGCTCCCTGCTCTGCTACAAACTTCCTATGTGGGCCAGTCACTTAGGCTCAGATTATCAAAGACATTTAGGTGCCTCACCCTCAGGGAAATCAACAGGAATGAGGCACCTAAATACTTGTGAGGATCTGTGCCTCAGTTTCCTCTCTGTACAATGGGAATAATAGCACTGCCCTGTTTCACAGAGGTGCTGTGAGGATAAACATATTACGGAGTGCGTGGTGCTCAGATACGAGGGTTACAGGGACCAGATAAGGACCTTAGATAGGTTTTCTGTGCTGAAAGAGGAACATGTTCACACTGCGTCCTTGGAGACCTGGAAGGCCACGTTTTACCAAGACAAAGTCACTGAAAAACCAGGGCTGAATTTTGCAGGCCCCTTATCTCCTGCCCTCACCCCTCCCAGCCACAGCTAAGGCTAATTGAAATCAACTGCATCTTACTTCAGATGTTGACATTCCTTCCGTGCTGGTCATGGCCAACTCCTATTTCGCGCTGGCTGTTCCAAACTGGTAAGAAATTGTTCTATTCCAGATGATTCAGAAGCTGGAGCCAAGAGGCCACGAACCACCATCACAGCCAAACAGTTGGAAACGTTAAAAAATGCCTATAAAAACTCCCCGAAACCCGCCAGGCATGTGCGGGAGCAGCTGTCCTCGGAGACGGGGCTGGACATGAGAGTAGTGCAGGTAAGATGGCTGCGGTTGAAGTATTTGTCCATTCCCTTCTTGTCCCAACCAAGCTGCGCACATCACATTCCCCTGACAGCACAATGCCCCCCCTCCCCCGCCCCCGGACTGAATACCAAAGTAGCATGGAAGGAAGCCAGGCCAGGCAAGCTGGATAAGCAGTAAGGCCCCCATCCTCTGACTGACAGCCCTGTGCCTGGACTGCTGTGCCTGTGTGTTGCCCCAGGGCTCCAGGGAGTGCATCAGTCCACCACCTTGATCACAGCACAGGACCCAAACCAAGGATTTCAATCTCCCTTGTTAGTAGCAGTAAGGAGTGAATTAGATGTGAGGTTGCAGTGCCAGCAAAAAACAAGCACTGCATGTTTCTGTGCATACCCCAAGGAGAGCCGCCATGGGGCGGGAGGCAACTGACCCACTCTGTGGGCCTCAATACTGGGTGTGAGCCTTGGGGAAGTTTGGATGCAGAACTGGATCTGGGCATTGTGGCTTAGGCCCATTTCTATGTGCTGTATCCAACCTGGAACCCAGCAGTCTAGGGCAAAGTTCAGCTCTGAATCCACCGGCCTTGGCACCATAAGCTGCAGGGGAACTGGCCTCCTGGATCTGAACTAGGGTGACCAGATGTCCCGATATTATAGGGACAATCCCGATATTTGGGTTTTTTCTTATATAGGCTCCTATGACCCCCCCCACCCCCGTCCTGGTTTTTCACACTTGCTGCCTGTTCACCCTAGTCTGAACCATTTTGAACTTTGGGGAGGTTTGGAGCCAGCCCAGAATTTTCTGTCCAGGCCAATCTTTTTCTCCCTGCACATGCTCCTTTCAGTGCTCTCTGGGACTCCGTCTCTCCTTTTGTTGCTCCAGGTCTGGTTTCAAAACAGGCGAGCCAAAGAAAAACGGCTGAAGAAGGATGCTGGGCGGCACCGCTGGGGCCAGTTCTACAAGAGCGTGAAGAGGACCCGCGGGGGCAGCAAACACGAGAAGGAGAGCTCTGCGGAGGACTGTGGGGTTAGTGACAGTGAGCTGAGCTTCCGAGGTGAGTGGGGCAGGAAGGCCAGGGGGTGAAGGTGGGAAGAGATGGGATGTAGCAAAGGACAGGCCCCAGGGGGTTCCTGCAGAGTGGGATGATTTCCTGCGCTCAGGCACAGCTCGCCATCCCACATCGGGAAGAATACCTAGATTTCTCTTGCACCAGAAACAGGAATGATCCTCGAAACCCATGTCCCACCTGAAGATGTATGAATTAATCGCATGGCTGGTGGCTCCTTGGGCCTTTTTGCACTAGAGGAAAATGATTAATTATCGGCCTGCATGCATGGCCAGAAACCCTTCTAGCAATGGAGCTAGGAACTGACATGCACTTATTAAGGGTGTGTCCATTCTGAGCTCCGCGAAGGGTCCGCAGGGGATCTTCCCCCAAAAAGAACTGCTGTGCTGGTCTAGAGTAATGGTCCCTCCAGCATGGGGATGCATCAGGGCAAGGTGGAATGACTTTAGGAAGCACCTCACTGTGTAATGGGATATTATGAAAGGAAATATTTTCTTCATCTCTGCTCGTGATCAGTCCCTCCCCTGAAACCTGAGGACTGATAGCCCATGAGCTAACGGCCCTAGCAATGCGATTCGTATCTGCATGAATGGCTAGGCCAGGGGTGGGCAAACTACGGCCCGCGGGCCAGATCCGGCCCTCAGGGAGGCTGCCCCGGCTCCTCCCCCGGAGCCATGCTGCAGAGGCACCGCTGTGGGGCCGGGCTGCATGCTCCCTCCTCCCCCGGAGTCATGCCGTGTGCTGAGTGTTCGGGGGAGGGTGCTGGGGCTGCATGATAGCCCCTCTCCTGTAGCCACGCCACGCGGACAGAGCTCTGGAGGCTGGGGCTGCATGCTCTCGCTCTCCCCCGGAGCCATGCTGAGCAGGTATGGTAAGGAGCGGGGAAGGAGGGGGTTCTAGGGTGGTGGTTGGGAGGCAGAAAGGTGAATAGGGGTTGGGGCAGTCAGGAGACAGGAGCAGGGGAATTAAGTAGAAGGTGGGGCTCTGGGTAGTGGTTAGGGATCTGTGGAAGGGGCAGTCAGGGGACAAGGTCGGGCAGGTGTTGGATGGGTCGGGGATTCTGAAGGGGGCAGTCAGGGGGCAGGAAGTGGGAGGGGGCCAAATTGGGGGCAAGGCCTTCTCTACCCGGCCCTTCATATAATTTTGCAAACTCGATGTAGCCCTCAGGCCAAAAAGTTTGCCCACCCCTGGGCTAGACCCTGCTGGAAGGAAACTCACGTTTCAATACGTAAATAAACTCCCACTCGGACCCACCCCAGCAGCCGCCTGCAGGCTGGGGCAGCTATGTGGACTTGGACTCTCTTCCATGACAGCTGGATTTGGCCTCTGCATTTCAGCTGTCGTTGAGCTCACTGCGGCAGCCTGACAGCTAATGGAGCAGGGTTCCCCAGAGGTAGTGCAGGGAGACTTGGAAAAGGAGGGTGACAGTCCACAGCTTGCCTGGTGCACTGGAAATGGAACCAGGGACCTCCAGAGCTGAACTCATACGTCGGCAGCTCCAGCTCAGCAGGCAGGGCATAGAAGGGGACATGACATCAGCAGGTTGCGCAGGCACCTCCTGCGTCACTGCTCTTCCTTCAGGGAGTTCCCCTGCCAGGTCTGAGCACGCAAGTAGGAGTTCGCAGTGTAAATACAACGATCACTGTGGACTGGTTTTTAGGCCATTGTTATACTGGGATCGGATGGGTCACTCTAGTGAAAAGAATCATGAATACTGTATAGGCCTGGCCACAAACCTATTCCCTGCTGCCCCCTCTATTTCTGATCAGTCAAACCCCAGCATTTTAATGGAACCCAGTTGGAAGAATAATTTTTAAGTAAACATTTCACAATCATTTAAATTGGTCCCTATGAATCATCACAGCAAATATACAAACCACTGGAAATTATTTGGTTATTTATGGTCTAATGAGAGCAGCTATGGCTCCCAAACTGGTCTGTAGTGCCTGTGTATTGAGCCTGGTCCATGATTAGTTTATAGCGCCCTTTATGAGGGTGAATGCATCTGGTGAGAACCAACAGACCTTCCCAAAAAGAAGCTGTTATGTGCCACCAGCTTTCATATGACTGAGGAATAAAAGATTTAGTTATCCTGACTCATGTTCAGCTGTACAAAAGGCACTACAAGAACCAAGGGAGGTGTGTGGGGTTAGCGAAAGGGTAGAAATAAGCTGTGGTACCGTTCAGAATTTATTCTTAATTGGTTGCACTATTTACTCTAAGTACTAAGCAGAGCAGGGAGAGCACGTGCACAGCTGGTGTTTTGAGTATGTGCTCTGTTGGCCCAGCTCATTCCTGGGCTGACATCCCACGGACTCCAGTGAAGTTACTCAAAAGATGAGTTTGGCCTTGACTGACCACAGAATGTTTTACACTCATCAATCTATCTTCCTTTTTTCATTCACAGAAGATCAGATCCTCTCTGAGCTTGGCCACACCAATAGAATCTACGGCAACGTTGGGGACGTTGCTAGTGGACAGTTAATGAACGGAAGCTTCTCCATGGATGGGACAGGACAATCTTACCAGGACTTGAGGGATGGAAGCCCCTATGGAATTCCTCAGTCTCCATCTTCCATATCGTCCCTTCCTGCCCATACTCCATTGCTCAATGGTCTGGATTACACAATGGACCCTAATTTGGGAATTATAGCACATGGAGGGCAGGGGGTGAACCAGACACTCAGAGCAATGGCTGGGGGACCAACCTCTGATATTTCTACAGGAAGCAGTGTAGGCTATCCAGACTTTCCAACAAGTCCTGCCTCTTGGCTTGATGAGATGGATCATCCTCCTTTTTAAGCATCTCCCGCTCCTCACCCTATCTCATTCGTTCTTTTGGCCTGAAAGTGTGCTCAAACTAGTGAGAGACACAACAAGCAACCTTCAAGAATTCCAGACATACAGCAGCGGAAAATTTCCATTATTTTCAATGGGAATCCACCACTGGTTCCTGGAGGGTTTGGAGATGATAGCGTGGTGTTTTTTTCACTTTTCACTTGGGGAATGGGAGGGCAGGAGACATCCTTCTGAACACAGCACACTGGCATACAGTATCTGAGTCTAGGGCTTCAGGCTCCTAGTAAAACACAAACTCATTGATTCTCTCCAGGTCAAAGACTCTCTGCTGTTGAGTGCTTCTGAAGCACATGTTGGCTGGCTCAGCAGATCTTGGCTATATGAACACCAGGTCAGTCGGCGCTCTCTTACTTGGGAGTTGAACAAATTATAAAGGCCTCCAAAAC
Source organism: Dermatemys mawii (assembly GCA_007922305.1). NCBI lineage: Eukaryota > Metazoa > Chordata > Testudines > Dermatemydidae > Dermatemys > Dermatemys mawii. The sequence continues at coordinate 1,656,117 of ML677352.1, forward strand.
CCTTGCTCGTATCAGGAATTGCCTCTGCACAGGCAGTTGAACTGACCTTCCTAGTAGATATGGAAATGCAGCATTTCCAAAGCCAGACCACGCTTAACGCGCGCTATACCTTTACCAAGGGTGGGGTCTGACCTGAAAGGGCAGAGTAAATAATGACAACCCTGGGGGAGAAAAGCTATCAAGATTTTTTCAGAATAAAAATGTGATTTTCCTCCCTTCCCCGCTGAATATTAACAGTGGCTCTTTGGATAAAAAAGTTCCTGAATGTGGTTGAATGGCTATCAGGCCAAGGTGCAGTCCTACTGCAAGCACTGGGGCAAAGCACTAGTCAGGTACTGGGGTTGAGTTACCCATGTGCAGCGGGACAGCACAAGGGCTATGTGCCACTTAAGCCCTCAGTATAAGGCTAAGTGACGCAAAGACTTTGTACTGACCTCTCTGCGTAAGGGCGAGCTTCTACACTGGACAATACTTTGTGTTAGAACATGTTAACCCCTCAGTAATAGCAGGGTTCAAAATCATGTCAGCGGTCATGACTAACCGTACTCTGAAAATGACCTTTATCAGCTGATATGATTCTAGTCCCAACCATCCTTGTCCACATTGAGTGCTAACATGTTTTACATCATTACTGTACCTATACTACAGTAGGGTCCAGAGAGCCCATTGTGCCAGCTACTACACAGAGAGTCCTTGTCCCAGCAAGCTCTCAGTCTAACTAGGCAAGACAGACCATGCGTGGGGAAATGAAGAAGTGTGAAGGGATGTGCCCCAGGCCACAAGGCTAATTGAATAGCAGAGCCAGGATTAGAATGCATGTCTCCTCATTCCCAGCCTGGTACCACACCCCACTGCTGCTCGGAGCTAACACGTTATAACACTATATGTTTTCCCAGTGCAGACAATCCCTAAGTGATTTCATTCTTAGGCTGGAATTTGTCCATGGGAGATAATTCAAGACATCCCTTGATGGTCATTTTCCACCCAGCTGGTGAATAAGCTGATACTTTTTTGCTAGAAGACCATGTGCTCCCCCACAGATAAAGCCCCTTGCTCCCGGCTGATCAGACAGCAAAACAGATAGTGAGAAAGTGTATTGGAAAGACAATCAGTAAAGCCAAATGGTGCTGAGGATGAAGATGGCTCTCAAACCAACCAAGCCACCTAGAGTGTGATTCCTTTGGATGAGTCTGCTGTGCAAAAGAGACAGCAAAGCCATCTTCTGTTTTCAAGGGTTATTTGTAGCTCCTGGATTGCAATGTGACTCCATGCTGCCACGATGTCTGTGGTAGAGACATAAACACTGTAGAACTGTTGATTTTAGGGCAAGAGAAGACGAGTGCCGAGTCCCATGAGATCATCATCCTGCTTCCTGGGGAATGGGACTGCTCCATTAATTTACAGCCAATAGCTCTACCCCAACTGTTCTGTTCAGAGGCCTGGCTCAGCTGAAGGGTGGAACTGGTTCTGCCCACAGCACCACAGGGATTTTATCCCTCAGGTTCATGTCACCAGGAAGTGACCCCCAGGCTGTGTGTGTCTCAGTGCTGCGGGAGAGCGCATGGATGTTCTAAAAGCAGCTGGCTCTGCGGGCGCTACAGTGCTCTTTGCTAGAGGACGGAGATGCTGCAACGGAGCAGCTCACCCGAGAAGGGCTGCACACTTAGCTCCAGGTTCATCTGGAAATCTCGCATGCTGGTGTTTCCTCAGCTCTGCTAGGCTCTTGCAAACACACATGCAGCCACAGGGCTCCTCTTCCCCCCAGCCTGTGGCATTAGAGTGGCTGGTAGGACCCGTCCACTTTCTAGTAGGCAAGCTGTGTCTGAGCAGCCCACTCCTGAACACACACATGCACCATGACAGGGTCAAAGCTGCTCGGTGACGCTTCCTCTCCTGGGATTTCTCCACAGTCAGAGCTTTTATTGTGGATGAAGATGATGTTGTTCCCATTCCTCCTTGAGCATCCTGAATGGGGCTGGCCGGGTAGGCTGGAATCATTGGAGACACTGACACAGGTCAAGAGCAAAGGTCTTTATTGGCACAGCATGGTTTTGAATTAGATTGTAAGTTCTTAGGGGCAGGGGCTGTGTCATTCTCTCCATCTGTACAGCACCCAGCACCTATTAATGGTTAATAATAATGCTTGGGGGCAGCTCCAGGGGCCAGCTGAGTTTTCCCTCCTCCACTCATCACATGGCCAACCCTCATGAGCTTTGGTGGAGCTCACAGCTCATCTGCCTCACGGTGACACTCCATCCAAGTGGCCCCTGTCACCTCAGCTTTGGAGCATGGCCTGCAGTTTCACTGACGTATCTGCTGTGCACCTTACAAATGCACCGCCTGGTGGCAGGAGACCCCTGGCAGGGATTTGCCAGCATGACTCCCCCCGGCACCAGCAATGCCAATTCACCTGGTTCACCAGGGGGTCAGCTTTCCGTCTGCTTGCAGCACAGCCTCAGGTCTTAAATCAATCCTCTTGGGCGGAGCCAAAAGGTGGCCTAGCCAAACCATGTCTAACAGCCTTGGGGGTGCTGGAATCGCCTGGGGATCAAATAGCTTTAGCCAAACACAGTGTCTGTGTTCCCAAGGGCTGTATAGACAGGAAAATGATGCTAAAAATGGCAGCAGGAGGGGCCCTATCCAGAGCCAGATCCCTTTGTGCTGCCAGAGCAGCGGGATCTGCCTGGCTTTGAATTCCCTGGCCTGGAGGGGTTTGGCTGATGCAGAGGTGGCATTCCTGGCCCTGGGGCAGGAGGCATTTCAGGTGTGTAACTTCAGCAGCCTCGTGGCCAAGATGGAGTCTGGGCTGCAGGCAGCTCTGGACAAGAGGAATGCAGCAGGGAAAAATCCCTTCCACTCCAGGGGCACTTGTTCCAAACCCTCCAGAGTGAATCCCACCTCCGCCCCCCAACACACACACACAGGAAAAGTACAATGGGTATAAGAAAGGATATATTGATTTACAGAGAGCTGGGCAGAGAAGAACAAGGGGAATTGTAGGGGAGTGGTAAAACAGGGCTGCATTCAAACCAAGGCTCCACAGCCCCACTGGTAGCACAGTCTGAAAGGCAGAGTTCAGGAGTCCTGAGAAAAGATCCAGTCCAGTGGTGAGTCTTGGGTGCTCCTGGGCATCTTCGACGCCAGTGAACTTTCCCCAACAAACCCCTCTGGGGGCCTCTTCTTCCGCTCTCTGCAAAGTCCCACAGAGCGACCCCCTCCCCACTTAACTCACTACAGCCTCCCTCCTTGTTCCCAATGCAGAGTCACAAGCTCCAGTACTCACAGCCCCACGCAGCTCTGGGCAGCCGTGATACCGGGTCCAGCTTCGGCTTGTCCTCCTCGGGCGCTAACTCCCTGGCACAGGGCTCCTCCTTCCCAGGCTTCAGGCAGGTTCTCTGCTGCTTCACTTTGTGAGGGGCTGCTTGCTGCAGCCCTCTTTTCTGTGGAGCCCCAGAGCCACCCCCCTGGAGTTTCCCTCCTTTTCCTCACTGCTCCCTGCTCCACACTTAGGAAAAAGATTTAAAGGGGCCATGCTCTCTAAACCCCAAAGGGGTTACAGGGGCACGGTTGGAGCATTCTGCACTCTGCTTATCCCCAGCTGGTGTGTGTTTCCGTGCGGACTGTTGCCCGGTGCATAGGGTACAGCCGTCCACCAGATAGGAAGATCTGTGGTGAGACTCAAAGCCTGTGACCAGCTTCCTGAAGGCCCTCGCCTTTCCTACATCCCCTGCTGCAGCTATGAGGACCGGACACTCACTACAGCAAAGGGCCAGGAGAGAGGCAGAGAACAACTAGAAAAGCAGCTGGCAGAGGCTATATATGTGAGTACGTTAAAACGCCCCATCCCTTTCTTTCACATATCGCATGTAATACCTTTCTCTGGCTCCTCAGCATTTGGGTTCCATCCACTCAGACTCCCTGACAGAGCATTCATTTGTGTGCAAGTAGGTCTAAAGGATTCTAAGCATCCAACCCAGTTTCCACTGAAGTTAACAGAAAGATGCTTATGGAGTTCATTGGAGGCTGGCTTGGGCCACACAACTGAATGGGAACCTAACACATGCATCACCTCTACACTAGACTCTCGTGCTCTTTCCGTGGCTTCCACATTAGATTTGCTCAGCTGGCATCAAAAGCCAGCGCTGCACATTCAACCTACCTCCCACCAGTTTGTGTCACAACAGAGTTGGGCTTTTCCTCCCTCTTCTAGGACAATGATCCTGTGGGTTGAAGGGACTTGGTGATGCCTTAGGAATCCAGCTCGCGCTCTCAGCTCAGCCCTTCTAAACAGGACTCAAGCATTCTTTACCATGAATCAGTAAGCAGACAGGACCTAATGGCTAAGCATGTTCAGATCTGTTGAGTGAGCTGGTGCCATTTTCACTGTGAATTTTCTGAACATGTCCACATTCAAAACGGTTCCCTCGTCTCTCTTAAGGAACGAGGCAGATACAATGTTTATTCACTGCAATTTCTTTACAATTCGTTTTTTGGAGAGAAGGGGTCCTGAGATATCCCCAGCTTTCTCGCTGAGTAACTCATTGCTTCCATGTTAAAAGGGAACATTGAACTGAAGTTGTTCCGACACTGGCGGTACAGGAGTGCTCGGGTTACATTATTACAGTTTTACCTTTTTAACTTGGCAGGGATGAATTTAAAACACAAAAGCCAGGATTTCCCCAAACCACCAATCTTCTGCTCTCCCTCTGGAGGCTACATAACCGCAACTGACTAACCAGAGCTGGACTGAGATCACTCATGATGATGGTGAATTAAAAAAAAGAAAAGGAAAGGAAACAAAAAGCCATGTCACTAGTGAGCAGAAATGGCTCCAGGGAAGAGAGAACCATTTATGCCAAATAGGTTAGATCAACATCAGAAAAAGGAAGACATTTTACTTCAACTCTATTACAAGCAATAAAATGTGCAAATAGAGAACTGTATACAGATAGTGAACAATGCCAGCGTACAACAGGGAGTTGAGAAGCTTCACACATGTAGCAGCTCCAGCCTGGAGCACAGATGTATAAGGAAATAACATGGCTGAGATTTTCAGCTTTGTCTAGTGAATTTAACCACCCTCTATTAATGGTACATGGTGTACTTCTCCCCCTAAATAGCTTCGAAAAATCTCTGCCTGCCTACATAGCCTTGTATTGCATACGGCTGTAACATGGCCTGACTTCTGTGGTGATGCAAATGGTGCTCGAAGCTATGTGTAGGGGTCAGTGCGTCAGAAAGGGGAGCATGACATGCCAATTTGGTAGTCTTTGTGGGTCAAATTCAGCCAGGGATATAATAGCCCCTGAAGTCAACAGGAGCTATGCATACTTAGGGAAGGACTAGATTGGAGTCCAGGCATGGTGGGGTTAGTGCAACATTAATGTGTTTGTATGTGCTACACTGACATCAGAGGGGAGCTAACCCAGGCTGGTTAGTGTGGGTAACAATGGCGGTAAAGACCCATTGGCATGAATCCTGGCATGGCCTGCAACCCAGGTGAAGGTCCTGGGTGAACTTATATTGAGACAGCTACCCCAGGCCAGATCCTGCCCAGCTATGTCCACACTACCACTGTTCCCCAAACCAGGTAGATGAAAGCTCCCTTTGTGTCAATCACACTTTTAGTTGTGGTGTACCCATACCCTGATGTTTTCTGCTTAGTGGATTTTCCAATGCATCCTCTTTCCTCAGGGGTCAACAGAAGTGATTCTAATCAAAAATGATATTTTTTAATCCCCCCTGTAGCTTTTAGTGAAGATGTACAAGTTCTAAAGGATGGTTCAAACCCTACTATGGCCAAAGGGTGTCATGTTCTATTGAAGCCAATAGGACTTTTCCTAGATAAAGATCTATGGGTGGGTTTTCAAAAGGCCCAAGGTTCGATGAAACACAGATCCCACTGCCTTTCAACAGACCATATGCTCCTCAGATGCTTTTGGAAATCCGACCCTACATCTTTAGCCTTTGTTTTAGATGCCAAAGCTCTGATCCAGGCGCCCCCTACTGGCAAGTGTGGCCCCTTGTAGAGTGCCAGATGAGTGCAGCTTCAACCCTGAGCCACTCAAGTGGCTTGTGGCCAGCTGCTCCTGCAATTTACACCATAAGGTCACCAGCAAATGTATCCCAGAGAACTCCCTGTGCATCAGAACTTCTTCCTCCAGACTCCAGTCACTGGAATTTGGCTGGGGTCTGTAGGAAGGATTAAAGCCTGGTATAAAATGACACCCCTCCACCACCAGAAACTGCATTGACCAAGCACACAGTAATCTGTCTCCCCCCTTAGCGGGCCCTGAAGACCCAGGTCCTCAGAGCTAGTGTATGCTGCTCTAATGTAGAGTATCCCATTGTCCACAGCTCTTTGCTCTCCACCAGACAAACGCACACCTGCTGTTAGCCTCTACCTGGGGCAGCCTAGAACTCATCGCTCTGGCATGGCTAGTCCACGGAGGCAGATGTGTGTGTGTGGGGGTAAGGGTAAGATGCTCATGTTTAAACATTGCACTTTAAAAGCTGGTACTGGAGGGCTGAAGAATTGAGTGAAGCAAAAATGGGCTGTGGTTTGCTGCCTGCTGTCGAAGGGCTCTGGGCATGCTGAAAGGTAAACGAAAAGCACCTCTGCAGCGCACGCTCCCCTTTGCTCGGATTTGCCGTTGGTTATCGCTGCAGGAGTAGTTCCAACTGCACTGACCCAGCCGCTGAGGGAAAAACAGCTCAGCAACTCCGCCGCCAGGCTGCCTGGCAGCACCTCCACCTTGGCCACCTCTGCGCTAGTCGCTGGTGAACAAGCTAGCTTCCTGCAGCGAGCCTCACCCAGGACCATGAGCTCTCAGTTCGCCTCAGGCCTTCCCCCGAAGGTTCACCCCGCAGACGCTGCTCTCTCAGTGGAACAGAGACCCAGAGCAAACATAGCATCGTGGATCGCATAGCACGGAAGTGGCTTGTATTTTTTTTTAAATGCAGTTTCTACCGTAGTATGGCTCCCCAGGCTCTTTTCCACAGCTCAACGATCCCTCCTCCCTGGTCCACCACAGCCGCCCATTGCAGTGTAAATTTTGTACAGTTCCAAAAGTGAAGTCTTGTTTCCTGGGAAAAAGAATAAATCATTAAAAACGTACTCATTGCCATGTGTCTTTGGAAAGCAAAACAGAACCTGGTGCGTTTCTTTGTATTCTGCCTCCCTTGCGTTGGCATGAGATGTGTATGGTCAATACAAAAAGCTATGTGAAATAAATATGGAAAGTTCTTTAGCAGCTGATGGATCCTGCCTTTTCTTCTGTGCCGCTAGTTTAAATCAAAGTTCCTCCCACCCCCGGACTGGAGAGGAGCCGTAACATTGTACCCTTCCTGTAACACTTCTCATCTAAGGATCCCAAAGAGCTTCACAAGACTAATGAACTGAGCACCATGTTCTGAAGTACTTTTGGTGCCGACCACTATCAGAGACAGGATAACAGACTAGACGGACAACCTGTTTCCCAAATCTGGCCATTCCAACATTCCTAAGCCTCACCATACCGCTGTGAAGTAGGTGTCCATTAGCTGCCTGTTACTGATGGGGAGCCTGAGGCACAAAGAAATTTAGCCTAAGATTTTCAAAAGAAGGGAGGGAAAGTTAGATGCCCGACTCCCATCGAGTTCCTTGGAACCGGGCACGTAGCCCCTGCAGCAGCTTTTCAAAGCCTCTAGATCTCTCAGTGCAATGAGAACAGATCCCATAAATCTAAGCTCCAATGACTTATTTTTAAACATTGTTTGTCACTGCCCTACCTCAAACAGCTTTCTAGCCTCCTGCAAACAATGCTCCGGCTAACAGGAATGGGAAAGCCCAGGCACAGTGCTGGGGGGAAGGGATCGCTGGAAGAGAAGCAGCTGAAGGAGGAGAGTGGGGTGCATGATGGCTGAGAACTGGGCACCCATTCCAGGCTGAGGGGAGCAAAGCGTGTTGGGGGGGGGTGTACTATACCATACCCCTTTCTGCACCCCTTGGTGACTAGAGGTCACTAATCAATGAGCACTGCCAAGCCATTTTTCTTGTACAGTTCCTAGAACAAAGGGGGCTGGGTCCAAGTCTGGGGCGCCCATACCTCTCTACATAACCAGTAACAGGCTGTGGCAATAAGGCCTTCCTTCAAAGGTGCTGTCAGGAAGGGTCTCTTTTGGGACCTCAATATTCACTTTAAAAACCAGTCTGTTCAACACACCCCACAAAGCTCTGCACAGACCCAGGAGCATCACCAGAGGGGCTGATGCCCAGAGAGGGAAACAAACAGCTAGTAGCCACATTGGCCTCTGCTGTGTTAGAAGGGGAAGGGTGGGAGCACACAGGTAAGTAGAGACACTTCCTCTTCTGCATCTAAGCTAGCCTCGCTACCTGGGATCCCACAGCGAGGCAGTAGGGGGACACAAACTATTTCATACGGTTCAAACAGCGTCCTTTTGACTGGCTACTTTTCCCCCCACCTTGCTTTACAGGGAACATGACACTTGTTTCTATAGCCATGGCTAGGTCTTCCCAGACAGACTGGCCTTACAGTGTTTCCAAATTTGTCAATTTGTATCCCACCCCCCAACCACCTGTCACTATCCCTCTATACAGCTCAGCTCCCGGGAGGCTGGTTGAGCCCCTCGCTCACTCTGGGACCTGTTCTGGCGAATTAAGTAACAGGACTGATATTACTACAAAGCAGAAGCATCTGAGCAGCATGTTCCCAGGCACATAACTGGAGTGCTGGTCCTGGAGGGAGGTTCCTTTCCACAGTGCTGTGTGTTGCTTCTGCCTCACCCTGTGTCAAACTCAGCTTTCAGCTATGCTGCTGCAATCCCATTGCCTTCAGTTGCATTTTGCTGGATATCAATGAGGGCAGAGCTGGTCTGGTATTGGATGTGCCGGGAAAGGGATTTCAGAAGCTGGAATTCCATTGGTTTTCCAGGAGGCCCTCAGCACATGGCTGCTTTGGTAAACAGAGCAGAACAGAAGGGACAAGGGCTTTCCATGTCTGAAGAAACAGAAATGATGAATAAAAATAGGCCGTAACTCCTATCACACTCTCCCAGTTGGCTCTCTTAGCACTTCTATCTAGCCGCTTGCAGCCTTCCACCGCCAGCCACAGAGCAGAGCTGTGCACGAAGCTGCAGTAGCTTGAAATAAATGACACAGGAAAACAAATGCTTTGTCCATTTCAGGGGCCTGCCCACACTGCTCACACTTGCAGGAGTATTTAGAACTATAGTTCTTGTGGAGCGAGGCCCTTCCTACACCAGGGTGTGGTGGCTTTATATATTTTAATCATTTTAACATTTAATGCTTCTCAATTAAAGTGATTTCCTGGAGTGGATGCCAAGCTTAGTTTGTATGAGCATTAACCACTTTGTGTATCGGTAGTTAAAGGCACTGAGGGATTTAACAGCAATCCTCAAGGCTGCTGGGGAAAGGTTTGGCAGAATAAAGCAGATTATAAACAATAATATATGTCTCGCTCTCTCTTTTTTTTTTTTTTGGAAGGGCTCCAAACTCACAAACAGACCTAAAGTGCCATAAACATATCCAGGCCTACGCTCCACAAATGTACTGCGTGAAAGCTGTGGGCAATGCTGCTGCCACTTTTCATCCATGCACACGTGTATTTTAAGAGAGCTTTTTATTACACAAACTGTCCATCAAATAGAACCTCCCTGAGGAAGATTAAAATGCAAACAGGGATAACCTTCAGTGTGAAAGGAAAAATAAATCCCAGGCAAGGACAAGGTGGCTGCAGCATGTTAAGGCAATACAGGAAGGTGACCTCCCTATTCTTTAACCGCTACCCAACCCCACAGTGGCACAAGACAGGATCTTAATTTTGTACAACACTGCATCCGATCCAATATAAACAGCAGTGTAACCACAGTGATCTTGGGTTTATATCTCCCCCTCACAACTGGATGGATCAAAAGCAACTGATAAACTTTCAGGATTGTACAAACATATGTGCACAATATACACACACACACGAGAGAGAGGGTAATATACACACTTCACACATTAGGAGTTGAGATCAATATAATTAATTTCAATCATGTGACAAATTGTGGAACCAGGTGATAAACTTGTCATGTACCTTTGACCACCACACCAACTTATTTTGACATCCATTTATACGTAACACATCACTATCCGACGTGGGCACACTTTGCATTTCACATAGGAGGAGAGAAGCTTTTACACAGCTCCTTGCAGACACAATCATGAAGACAGAGAGATCTGGGCAGTCAGCTAAGTGTTTTTGAGTTTCCACTCAGCCAGTGGAAGGCCTAGGTTAAGGAAGATCTGGCAACTCCTCCTATCCATGCCCAATTTCACACTATTGTATTCCCAAGAGGAATGTTGGAAGTATGCCATTGGATTCTCCAAAGCTTTAATCAAAAATGACTTGGGGCACGTGGGAGAGAGAACTCTTCATTCTCTGTTGAAACACCTACCTTAAGTGACTGGAATTAAACGCCGTTAGTTGTGGTGCAAAGGGAAACTAATTTTTAACAGCAACTATGTAAGAATTTACATCCTCTAATCCAGATAGTTTGCGGGTGTTTCTCTAGCTTCGTCCTTTAAGCCTGATTGCCAATGGTCCTCTTCTGTTCTGTAGTTACCCTTTAATGTTCCCCTGGAGTTCGTGGAACTTAAGTAGACAACTGTTAGCACTCCGCAGGACAGCACGTTTATCGCCTGAACATACAGTCCCTCCAATGCTCCGCAGCTGTCATGTGGTTAAACACAGCCGGAGGCTAAACAACTTCATAACAAACAAATGGACACAAGAATCAACCTTTTCTACCCTAAAGGAGCCAATGATTTAAAAAAATTGTGTGAGTCCACAGCTCCTGCTGTTCTGCTTCTGTGGGATGAGCATCATTCACGACGTTTCCTGGCTTTTGCACACAACATAAAAAGTCCAAAGCAATGAGCTCTTGTTTCTTATTCTGCACAGCAACTGCCAATTCATTTTTGGTGCCACACGACTACATCTAATCCATACTAGATCATGGCATTCCCGATTTGAGAGCGTGCATGCATGTTTCCATGTTACTACAGCCACCTGGTGCAGTTCTCTTTAAAGTAGATCACACTTGTACTCACAGTCTGGCGGACCATACAATAGGTCACCCTTGCATAGAGCATATGATTTCCTCCTGCTGTTTTATCCAAAGTGAACAAATTCTCCAATAAATATTTGTTTCTATCAAAATGTGCATCTGCTTCACTGTTTTGAATGGACTATTTGTGTATATAAACAAACATGTACTTATACAGCCCACCACACTTCAAAATGCAACCCAGAAACCCAAATTCATGTTTGAAGTTTTCTTTGGGTTGTGAACTTTGAGCAGACCCAAATCCCATTAAGTCAATGACAAGACTTCCATTTACTTCAGTGGGAATTGGTTGATGGCCTTGGGGCTGATCTGGGAGCCTTGGAACCTGATGAACAAAATGAGGCTGCTGATTCAGAGAATAGGCCCAGCACTGGGAGCAACAGTGCTCATTTCTGCCATTTTGTCCCTCTACTGGGCCTCTCTACAGACCATCTTAAAGTAGGGTGGGGACCAGCATCTCCATGCCCTCTATTCTACAATGAAGGTAACTAGTTGGGGGAGTGTTTACTGTAATACAGGCACATGCTGACCAACAATTTGACTGAAGCCACCAAAGAAGCATCAAGGCCAAGATTATGGGGAAAAAATGCCAAAAGATAGGATGAAAAATTCACATTTCCCACCTACATACTGTCTCGCATGACCTTCTCATGAATAAACTAGGGAAATAGAGTCTAGATGGAGCAACTATAAGGTGGGTGCATGACTGGTTGGGAAACCATTCCCAGAGAGTAGTTATCAGTGGTTCACAGTCAAGGTGGAAGGGCATATCAACTGGGATCCGGCAGGGATCAGTTCTGGGTTCAGTTCTGTTCAGTATCTTCATCAATGATTTAGATAATGGCATAGAGTACATTTATGAAGTTTGCGGATGATACCAAGCTCGGATGGATTGCAAGGGCTTTGGAGGAGAGGATTAAAATTCAAAATTATCTGAAGTAAATAGGATACATTCAATAAGGACAAAGGCAAAGTATGGGATGTATTAGCAGGAATGTTCTATGCAAGACACAAATAGTAATTCTTCCGCTCTATTCTGTGCTGATTAGACCTCAACTGGACTATTTTGTTCAGTTCTGGGCACCACATTTCAGGAAAGATGTCGACAAATTTGAGAAAGTCCAGAGAAGAGCAACAAAAATGATTTAAGATCTAGAAAACATGAACTATTGAGGGAACATTGAAAATATTGGGTTTATTTAGTCTGGAAAAGAGAAGATTAAGGGGACATGGTAACAGTTTTCAAGTACATAAAAGACTGTTACAAGGAGGAGGGAGGGAAATGTATTCTCCTTAACCTCTGAGGATAGTGCAAGAAATACTGGGTTTACATTGCAACAAGGGAGGTTTAGCTTGGACAACAGGAAAAACCTCATGTCAGGATAGTTAAGCAGTGGCATAAATTGCCTAGGGAGGCTGCAGAATCTCCATCATTGGAGGTTTTTAAGAGCAGGTTAGACAAACACCTGTCAGGGACGGTCTAGATCAGGGGTGGGCAAACCTTTCAGCCTGAGGGCCACATCGGGTTTGCGAAATTATTTCGAGGGCTGGGTAGGGAAGGCCTTGCCCCCAATCCAGCCCCCTCCCACTTCCTACCCCCTGAGAATCCCTGACCCATCCAACCTCCCCACCTTGTCCCCTGACTGCCCTTTCCACAGACCCCTAACTACCCCCCAGGACCCAAGTCCCCACCCAATTCCCCTGCTCCCTGTCCCCTGACTGCCACAACCCCTATCCACCTTCCTACCCCCAACCACCCCAGAATCCCACCCCAACCAACCCACCCTACTCCCTGACTGCCCCCTCCAAAGCCCCCACCACCACCCTGGACCCCCCCATTCCCCTTACCATAGCTGCTGTGGGGGCGGGGGGAGCATGCAGCCCTGGCCCCCAGAGCTCTGCCCGCACAGGGTGGCTCCGGGGGAGAGGGGGAGTGCACAGCCCTGGCTCCCAGAGCTCTGCCTGTGTGGCGCGGCTCCGGGAGAGGGGTGAGCGTGCAGCCCCGGCCCCCAGAGCGCTGCCCCTGTGGTGCGGCTCCGGGCGAGGGGCGAGCATGCAGCCTCGGCCTCCAGAGCGCTCCCAGCGCGGCGCGGCTCCGGGGGAGGGGCAAGCGCTGCCCTTGAGTTGCAGCTCGGGTGGGGGGCACAGCCTCCCGCCGCGGGCTGGATGGGACAGTCTCGCGGGCCGGATGTGGCCCGCGGGCCGTAGTTTGCCCACCCCTGGTCTAGATAATACTTAGTCTTGCCATGAGTGCAAGGGACTGGATTAGATGACCTCTTGAAGTTCCTTCCAGTCCTATGATTCTATAAGCTGCTGATTCTAAAAAGTGCTAAGCACTTAGGAGCTCTCATTCACTTCAGGCTCAGGAACTACTTGGTTATAGTCAGGAAAATCAGGAAAAATTACATGGTAAATAAGGGTGAACATCCACCATCTTCACGTATTGCTAACCTGGGTTTTTCTCCAGGAAGCTGTGCAGTGCTACACTATTATGCGTATAAACAACCCTGTCTGCAACTGCAGAGTTTGCACCGGTAAACAGCTGCTATGGAGGGAGAGATTTTCTCACACACAACAAAGTACAGCAAATCTTGCTGGGTTTAACAAGGGTCTGGTGCCATATTGCAGCTATAGTCAATGGACCAAGGGACATTCCCATTTGACTCAATGGGTCTCAGGCTTTGGATGCATTGTAGGAAGGAGACAGTGACCATTCAAGTACCACTCATTATAGTGCAGATTCTCTAAAGATCCATCCACACTGTATATCCTGCTGGATTGAGAAGCTCCTAATAGTGTCATTAGGAGGCTCTTAGTGCAATTCACTGGCAATAAAAACATGGTTTGGTCTTGCAGTGTAAGTAGGTCTGACTCACATTTTAACTGTCTCTGAACAGTGCTATTACTGTAGACTTGGACCACAGCACTGTGACATGGTTAACACCAGTAGGGATCCCCCCACATAGCAATTAAACTGCAGTCATGTACATATTCTCTGCTTTTCCACAACCCCCTCCAAAACAGAACCCATTCCTAATGGATCCTCAGCACTCTCTCCAAGGCCAGTCAGTGTTGAACAGATTCTTGGCAGTTCATCCAGATCACTAGCATTTGCGCCTGCCCTATGGAGAGTTAAAAACATGGTTCAGACCTATCTACACTGCAAGATCAAAGTCTTTTTACTGTCAGAGAACTACTTCCACATGACAAGGAGTTGGGAGATAAAAGTAACTCACTAGTGACATTGTTACTCTACCATATTTTCCCTTTAATAAGCAGTTGCATGAAGGATAAAATTATATCTTGACATTTCACTCGAGATACGGGGACAGCACCGACATCTCTTCTCCTCTTACATCATTTATGATGCACTAATGTACTTCATATCTAGAATACAGAGTTACACACACTGAAAACCCCATCATCTCCCATGGAACTGGGTTGGAGATTGCACTGGCTCAGTCTTTGTTTTTGTCATTTTCTTTTTGAAGAACACTTTCTGGAATGCCCCTCCGAGTGGTGTGTACTGGTAACATCTGAAAGGCCCCAGTGCCACTAGCTTCATAGGAATCAGGCCACTACCTCCATCCAAAGACCAGAAAGGAACAACATATGTCCTTGTGCTCTCTCTTTTATTTATAGTATTTGTCTGGGCCAAGGGAAATACAGCTCAGCTTCCCTCAATGGTACCGCACCTGATTTCTACAGATCTAATTTGGTCACATCTGAATCGTGTCTGCTGATTTGTTCACCTCTCACTAGTCATGTATATTTTTCAAAAGAGCAGCCATGTCTAAATATAGTCAAATGTTGTCCAAGTCTCCCCCACCCACCCAGAGCAGTAATAAATTCCACAACATGCAAATATGGATCCTCTAATGCAGTGTATACTCCTTCCCATACCTCTCCTTCCAAAGACTTATGCTGGTAGATTTGCCAGGCACCCAGCCCTCCCAAACGTCATGCCCGACTCTCAAAAAACAAGGCATATTAAAGAGGGCTGTGGGGGTTAGGATGGGGGGGATTATTGCCGGTTCTGTCCATTCTTGAAGCCCCATGCTGGTACAGTCCTTCTGGTTAGGTTTTGCCAACTGTGTGCTGCTGCAGCATGGAAGTGATCGCTTTACAGTCTGTCACCTCTTCAGGCAGGCAGCCTTCCTGGTCCAAGAGGGTGGGGTCAGCTCCAGACTTCAGCAGCAGCTCCACAACGTCACAAAACTCACAGGCAGAGGCTGGAGACAAAGGGCAGAGTTAATCTGGGGTTACAATTCAGCAGTGATGGGCATTCAAGAGCTGCGACAGTGAATGCCAGCTGCCTCCAGGCTACAGCTCAAGTATGGTACCATGTAGCATGGTACAGGTAGCATCCTATACCTACACCAAATATTTCCTGGTGCTAGGAAATGCCATTTTAGCTTTTGGCAGCGTATGGTAAATATTGCTCTGGGAGTAATTAGCATGAGTTACTTGGATTTGGATCTACTGCTGCAGTGGGAATGGATAATACAAACTATACGTTTCTGTTTGTCCTGACCCTTGATCCATGGTTTGGAACACGAACTCTAAGGTTCCTCTGGAGTCCTGCCTCCAGGAGAGCATGCATTTGCACACAGAACAAGGCAGGGCTTTTAGAGACCTCTGCTTCATTTCATATGCCCCTTAACCCATCATGCAGCAGGAGCCATGGCTAGTTCTAAGATTATTACCATTCTCTGGCTTCCTTGCCTCAGCCCAGGAACTCCCCATTGATACACACTTTCGATGTAAAAAGAAATTAGATTTCAGAACTCCAGCTGAGCACAAACATCCCGTCCATGCAGCTTGGTGTCCATTCATTTCCAGCACACAGAGGCAAACGTTCTTGCTAGGTGGAAGCTACCAGGCAGGCACCAACAACTCCTCTTTTCAAATTCTCATTACTTGGCCAAAACAAAACCAAATCCAACCCCTCGTGAAGGGCTCATTCCTTGCCAAACTGACACTTCTTACCCCAACCAATTTAACGGGCTGTCAAAAAATTGCCTTTTTTCAATAATAGGGAAAGAGCTGTGCCTGCTTACATTGTCTGAAGATCTGGCCCATGCATTTTACCTTAAAATAACTTTGTAGCACAGATTTCAAGTGAAACCTACAATGTCTCAGTGCTGATCTGCCTTATGAAACTGGCAGGAGGGCAGCTTCCTGTCTGTTACTTGTTGGATTTAATTGTATTTCAGGCCCTTTAACAAATTTAGCGGTTTACTTTTCTGTGCCGCTAGATGTAGTAATTAGTGTCTGTTACATTACGCTGCAGTTTCTGACAGATCCAAGGGGACGAGCAGCAAAGTTTAATCAAAATAAACTCGAGATGTGATTGGAGCTTATGTTAAAACAAGGAGTGATGGGACTGATGACAAAGCAGCAGGTGGGATGCAGGAAGAGAGAGAAGTGCCAAATAAAATGACACAGGAGAGAGCAACATCCAGCAGGACTGCAGGGAACCTTTAGGAAAAGGACATTCCCAGAGAGCTGAGGGAACCATGGAAGAGAACCCAATATCATGGTTTCCCATGGAGGCAAGTCTGAGTGATCCTAAGCAGCTGGTCCTGAGACATTTCAGAATCTGCATCTCCAGGGAAGTGCTTACAGAAGTGACAGATCTTTATGAAACTGGCCACCTCTACACTTAAAATGCTAACGCGGTGCTGCTGTAGTGCCTCAGTGTAGACACTCCTGATGGGAGGGGTTCTCCTGTCTGTATAGGTAATCTGCCTTCCTGACAGAAGAATTCAACACCAGGGGTTAGGTAAGGATAGCTTCACCTCTCAGATGTGCTGATTTTTTACACCCGAGAGATGTCGTTATACCCATATAAGATCCTCGTGTAGACTAGCCCTCATTCTCTGTTACAAACACACTGCAAAGAACAATGGCTAGTTTTTGCACCAGCTGAAGGTCTGATCCTGAAGCGTGTCAAGTACCTCCATCTCTAAATGACCGCTCAGGAGGCATTCAGCACTTCTCGAGACCAGGCTCAACATAAGGCCATGTGTTGGCCCTGTTGCTATACTGGGAAATCCAAGTGGTCATCAGCCCATCTCAGGAAAGCATGAACAAGTCCCTGGAGGTTAGAACAGCTGCTGAATTTATGGCACCCTGGGAACCTCTATTTGTCAAGTGCCAGAGAGGCGGCCCTGACAGTGGCACAGGTGAAGATGAATTTTCATTCAGCGCAGTTCGCCTGCTGACTCCATTAATCCTCAGGGCTTTGATGATGAATTTCATTTTTTTTATTTTCACTCTAACGTCCCCTCCCACAGCAGAGAACGAGCAGAACAGATGGTGTTTTACAAGGAAGACTGAGAGCTCAGGGGTATACAGAACCTGCCCACTCTGAAATCACGTGATTGCAAGTGCAAGGAGAAGCCTTGATTTCCTCTGGGAGACACAGAGGCAATGATTTTAGTATTCCCTGTGGGCAGAGGGAGGGGAGCATGCTGAGGAGGAGCAGGAGACTAACAGGGCATTTACAAGGGAGACCACGCTCAAACCGATCAGCTCTACAATAAGCACTGCATATAACCACAAGCACCAAATGCCCAGAAGCCAATGAATCCTATAGGGGAGCAAAGGCAGTTGGGTGCATTTGGAACTCAGAACATGCAGCCCATTTGGGAGGCACATACTGGAGTGTTGCCTCCACTTAACCTCCGATTAAACCCAGGGTCAGAGCCAATTGGAACGAGCCAGGATTTATAACCCATGTAGGACAGAGTTTGACACCTGCTGTAATCAGGAGAGCTGTCACCACAAGGACAGCTGTCAGACCAAAGTAACTCATAAAGGGGGATGGCTAAACCCCCACAAACAGTCCCTGTCTTACTGTCCTCGCTCCTGGGATTTAACTGCTTCGCAGTTCACTGTAAAGCTGCAAGAAAAGGAGATATTGCAGTCAAACCCAAGAGGAGACATATTATTCAAATCATTGCGTGTCTCTGTTGCAATTGATAACCCCGTTATGCAGCACCAGTAACAATCATACTTGAGGATTTTCAGTAAATTCTAGTTCTAAGAAAGAATCACTCGAGTCAAAACAATTTTTTAAATTAACTAGATCTTTTCAGGCTTCATGTAATATATTGATAGTGCTACAGAATGGGGAGAGGGAAAAAGAGAAGAAACGTTTTACAGATTGGATTCAGACATATTCAGACAGGGAGAACAGAGAGGGGACGACATATGGAGCTAGAATGGACCTGAGTGGTTAGGATCCAAGAAAGTGTTCTTGCAGATTAGTTATAGTGAAAGGGATGGGGAGTGAGCATGTATCCAAATGGAGGAGAAGGAAGAGGGAGGAATAAACATTGTGTCAATATAGCAACTGAAGGTAAAATTTTTCACTCTTAAAATAATTTTTTATTCAAACTATAAAAGTTTTTTAGAAAAGATTTTCTTGGAATGCACATATAGTGGCTTTTACTCCAAGGGAAACTACTGCCTTGATCATACTGCTGTCCAGAATTTTTACCTAGCATTGTTATTGTAACTTAAAAAAAGAATAGAGAAAAAAATCCCCCCCTCCAAGCTACTCCGTGCACTTGACTGCACTTTGTGCAGAGTCATTTTCATGGTTTCCCCTGTACAGACAGCGACTTTCCCATTTGTTTGTGTGGCTCTAAGAAAAAGCAACAAAAGACCAAAAGAGACAAGGTGGGTGAAGTAATATCTGTTCTATTACCTCACCCACCTTGTCTCGCTAATATCCTGGGACAAACATGGCTACAACACATTGCATATAAGAGATCAAAATCACATCGTTTAAAAAATGGAAAATGTGATTATAAGCCCCCCCCTCAACTTCGCAGGGTGACGCAGGGGCATGTAGTAGTCCACACTACTTATCCTCATTTTTAAAAAATGATGAGATTTTTAAAGGGACCTCTTTTAATTCTACCACCAGTCAATCTGATCAAAAGCTCTGAAAACAAATAAATATCACAAATATAATACAATTTGCATCCTTTGCTTCAGGCAGATATTGCTGGATAGTCTGATCATGTGGCTGAGAAAATTACCAGTTAGCCACAAACCCCATAACCAGTTCAATCACTGTAGATGGGTGCTAGGAGTCTGCACAAGGGGAAAGGTGAGGAGTCCTCCCCACAGGCTGGAGGGTGGGAGGGGAGATGTTACATGGGAGCTATTCCGGCCCAATCGCTAAAGCAACCTCTATCACTCTTGGGGCCCCTCTGCTGCAGGAAGGATTGGAAGATCCGGCCCTGCTCCTCCTGCGCAGTGAAACTGCATGCGTCCCACAGCTATGAAACCTGCATGCATCCCTGCACCTATGGACCAGGTGTAGGATCTGCCCCTTAATAAGGAAAGGGCAAAACTCCGATAGAGACAGATAGACAAAGATAAAGCACAACTTGAAGATAAAAGGTGACTAAGATAGTATTATTCAGACAGCAGAGCCACCATTGTTTGTTACAATAAGCAATGATCTATTTTAAGCGGGGTGATAGGAATGGATATGTTTGAAATAAGAGTAACAAAGTACATGAAGGGGCATGTGGGGAAAAGTCACAAAGTGTCAGATTCAATGAACCCCATGTCCAGACACTCCAGTATTTAGGTAGATTTAGATCCAGATCCAAACTCTGCATCATGGGCTGATCTCTACAATCATTTTGCCATCCTGTTCATGTCCTTGTGGTACGGGTCTGAAGGAGGGCCAGGCACAAATACTACCTAAGTGACAGATGTCACTAATTACACATGCGACTATAAAATGATGATGATAAATTATTTAATTTAGGAAAATATTCTAGCAGATTTATCAGGCTTTTTTCTTCATTCTCTGCATGTCAGCACTGTGTGTGTGTGTATCATTTTAGTCTCTGCTTTTCTCTTTTGTATAGATCACAATTTTCACTAAAAAGACTACACAAAAAGATTTACTTCAGAACCTCAAGTCAGGTTTTTACAAGTCAAAACTAATTACAATTCAACTGCAGGAGTGACACATGCCATAGTTTTGAGAAGTAGGAGAGATGCTGTTTGTTTTGTTAAGTGCAGAACCACTGAGGCTGGTGCTGTCACCTTAAGCTAGGCTTGCAACTTGTTCATTGTCAGTTCAAGCCACAGTAATCTTCTTTTAAAGAAAAATTCACTGTGCCATTTCTGCGACATCCTCCCATCCCACATGGCTTGTCCAGGATTGGAAAGCCAGTGCTCTTTGATACGATTCCTTCAACACATTACTGCTAATAGATCCAACAGCCACAGTTCTGGCAACTGAGATTCCTGGGTATGCTACACACTATCCTGCATCCAGAACAGGACTGCAAAAGGCTTTATACAGAAAGTGAACCACTAACCAAAGGGAAAAGGAAGGCTCCACAGTGAGATTTAAGGAAGGGAACTGAGTCAGTGAATGCAATGGAGGAAGAGTGTCCCAAACATGGGCAGATGGAGCAGCCCAAGTGAAGAAAGTCCTGTTAACCATGCAGAGTGGAGGAGACACAGAGGGAGCCAAGAATGGAGAGAGAAGGTGAAAGTGGGATCCAAACAGATGTTAGATGACAGTAAAGGTGAGAGAGGATGGGGCTTCCCTCAGTGTAGTTCACAGTGTTGCCAACAGGCCAACATCAGCACATTAATATGATGAGATTCCAAAGGTCACCCGCTGCGACGTCTGCACCCCACTTTCCCACACTTTCCACTGGGATTTGCTGTTGGAGTTAGCTGGCCTGGTTAATCCAGCTCCAGTTTCTGGACAGCTCCCTGCTTCCACTTCTGAAATATGCTTTACACGTTATATTGTTTATTCAAACAGAAAACTCATGCAGTTAATAGGCAAACATGTAAATCCAAAACCAGCTTACCATAATGCAGTGCGGTCTGGCCTTCGTCATCCTGAAAAACAAAGAGACCTGGTTTTAGAGGCACATGCAGATTCTAGGGGTATAAACAAGTTACCAACTAACCAGTCAGAACAATTAAATTAACGAGACAACTAGCACATAGCACCATGCTAAACAGCCATCAGAATTCTACTGAACCTTCTGCCTTTCATGGGCTCAGCACACAGTGAACGCATGCCAGCAACTCAGAAGTACACCTAGTTACATCACAACTTCAGCATAACTCAGTTCAGAGCACTGACACTTCTAGCTCAGAAAAATCGATGATTCTAGCACCACAGCCAAATGCGGGGTCGCTGGCCAGTCCTGTAACTGCAATGCAACACTGGAAGGAGGCTGAGTGCATTGTCAGAGGTGCTCTCCAAGCAAGATCTCTGACAGCTGTTCAGGGGAAGGCAAAGCTCCCAGGCAGCTTTTCAAAATTATTAGAGGGATAACCTCAGTGTCAAAGCCAATATCTCTTCTCTCAATAAAGCAGGCTCTAACAGCCAATACTGCATATGTGCTATTGCGTTAGTGCAAAACGGATGCAGCTTTGCCTCAGAATTCCTGCTGGCAATTAAGGATAATATTTTCAAAATAGACTAGGTGACCGACTATGCTCCTAGGTGACTTAGGAGCCTTCCACTTTTGAAATTTTCCTCTTAAATCATTACTGTCTGAAGAACTTTGATAGATGTGTATTATTAACACAAAAACCAAACTCTTGTGCAGTTTTCAGAAGTCAACAGAAAACCGTCCCCTACCCAGCTGGTCATACAACTACAGAAAAACATCCCATCAGTCAAATTGTATGGGTTCAGCCGAGTCCTGCACTGGGCTGGGCTGGTTCATGAGAGTGAAGGGGAAGAGACAGAGAGAGCCCCTTCTCCTTGTGTAAAATTCCATCATAGTGTGTCTCTCTCAGCATTGTTAGAGGCATGTTCAGCTAATGGATCAGCCTCCGCATCATACCCCCAAGGGAATGCAGCTGGCAAGTTCAGAGGCACGTACAGGTCTCAAAGCCGAAAAGCACAAATGCTATCACCAGAAGCCAGTGCTTGCCAGCAGATGGTGGGAGTGCATGTTACACCTGCTAGAAAGAGCAGCTGCAAGCACCCCACAGTGCAGCAGCCTAAGTGGCAGGGTGTTTATGTCAGAAGATAAACCAGTTGCATCTCTGCTTCCCATTGAGTTATTAGCCACAGCACGATCTGGTTCTCTGCAATGCTCTTCCTTTACCTCCGTTTATTTGTAGAATTTTCAATAATAATTTGGTCACTTTTTAATGACCATCTTCTTTGGAATTATACTGCAAGCTCTGCAGCCTGTCCTGCCCTCTGAAGCAGGGGAAGAAAAAAAACCTGAAAAATAAGCCAAACACACAAAACTGACTGTTTGGAGATTTGTGGTTTCTGAGCATTTGTTAACAGACCAGGGATTGCTGTAACATTTTTCAGCCTAGGAGATTAGGAACAACTGTGTTTTAGGAGATTCCGCATTCAAGTTGGAACAGAACAAATATTTTTGTCCCAGCCCAGGTCCACACTTAATCTTAGGTCTACCTAGCTAGGTTGCTCAGGGATGTGAAAAATTCACACATACCCAGAGAGATATAACTAAGTCAATCTAAATTCCAGTGTACACACTGCTAAACTGATGGACGGATAATTCCCTCAACCTAGCTATCGCCTTGTGAGGGGGTGGATTTACTATGATGGAGAAACCTGTTGCTGTAGTAAGCATCTACACAAGTACTACAACAGGGTAGTTGCAGATATGCTGGTGTAGTGCTTGTAGTGTAGACATACCCTCAATAACAATACCACTACAGCTTAAGCATGGAAAAGGGCCTTGTCCCTTTTCCTCTGAGTTTCTGTAGCAAGTGCAAACTTAAGAAAAGAACAGCCGTACTGGGACAGATCAAAGGTCCGTCTAGCCCGATATCCTGTCTTCCGACAGTGGCCAATGCCAGGTGCCCCAGAGGGAATGAACAGAACAGGTAATCATCAAGCGATCCATCCCTTGTTGCCTATTCCCAGCTTCTGGCAAACAGAGACTAGGGACACCATCCCTAACCATCCTGGCTAATAGCCAATCATGGACCTCTCTTCCATGAATTTATCTAACTCTTTTTTGAATCCTGCAACAGGCTTGGCCTTCACAACATCCTCGGGTAAGGAATTCCTCCGGCTGACTGTGCATTGTGTGAAAAAATACTACTTTGTTTGTTTTAAACCTGCTGCCCATTAATTTCATTTGGTGATCTCTAGTTTTTATGTTATGAAAAGGAGTAAATTACATTTCCTTATTTACCTTCTCCACACCAGTCATGATTTTATAGACCTCTATCATATTCCCCCTTAGGCGTCTTTTTTCCAAGCTGAAAGTCCCAGTCTTACTAATCTCTCCTCATACGGCAGCCATTCCATATCCCTACTCATTTTTGTTGCCCTTTTCTGAACCTTTTCCAATTTCAGTATATCTTCTCTGGGATGGGATGACCATATCTGCACACAGTATTCAAGATGTGGGTGTACCATGGATTTATATAGAGGAAATGTGATATTTTCTGTCTTACTATCAATCCCTTTCTTAATGATTCCCAACATTGCTAAATTTTTGAATGCCACTACACAGAGTGGATATTTGACTAGGATATGTAAATTTCTATCTATAGTAGACACCACACAGAAAATAACAGAGGTAATTAAGGACAACAGTCACTGACTATTCAACACTAAGGCCTGGTCTTTACTTCAGAGTTAGGTTGACACAAGGCAGCGTACATCGACCTAACTCTGGAAGTGTCTACACTGTCATGTTCCTCCTGCTGATAAAAGTCGCCTACTACTCTGACTTATCTCCACCTCCATAAGAGGCACAGTGCTTAAGTCAATGTAGTTAGGTCCATGCAGTGTCAGTGTAGACACTACGTTGCTTATATCAACTATTGCTGCCTTTCACAAGCCGCCCCACACTGGCAGTTAAAATCAGTGCAAGCGCTATTGGTGAGGATGTGCACAGCTGACACAAGAAGCATACTGTGGACATATATAACCAATTTAATTACTTGGGTGGCTGTACGTTGACGTAACTTGGGTCAACATAAGTTTGTAGTGTAGACAAGCCCTAACAAGACAATAGATCAGATTCAGAGTCACAGAGAGGTCTCAAGCACACACTTGCTTTGGAAGCTACAAAGACTGCACTGCCTTCAGCAAGATATTAGAAATGACTGGAGATGAAGAGGTGGGGACGGTACAAATGAATTATTGGAAAGGCAGCGTTAAATATATGCAGTGTGTGTGTGTGTGTGTGTGTGTGTATGTGTGTGTGTTTTGGGAGAGGGAATGTGGGTTACACTAACCACATGAAAGGAGGTGAATTGAAGACTTCAGCATCCTGGAAGAATTCCCTTCAGATATAGTACAAATAAGCTCAACAACCTCAAACTACTTACTGCAGTGGTTACCAACCCATTGATTGTGATCGACTGGTTGATCCTGGAGCCTCTGTCAGCTGATCGTGATCTCTGGGTTGCTAAAAGGTGCGCGGTGCAGCGGAGCTCAGGGAGGCTGCCTGCATGCCGTGGCCCAAGTCTCTCCTGGAAGCAGCTGGCTGCTGACACATCTTTGCAACCCCACGCGTTGCTCCCGCCCCAAGCACTGTCCCCACAGCCCCTAATGGTTGGAATGGGGGCGGCGCTTGCGGGCACGGGCAGAGCACGGAGAGCTGCTACTCCCCTCATCCCCAGGGGCCACAGAGATGTTCCAGCAGCCAGCCGCTTCCAGGAGCAGTATATGCCCCATGCTAACAGAAATTCAATATGCTTTTGTTCTTATTCCAGAGGTCTGCATAAAATGTTGTTCCATGAGACTCTCATCAAAGCTGGGTTCTAAAGACATTTGTTTGGAATTTATTTTCCCAGAACTGAATTTAAATCCCAGCCTCAGAGCGGCTTTTCTTTAATTAAAATGTTACTTTTAAAAGAACTTTTAATTCACTGTTCTAGAAACAGAATCTATTATTTACACTGTGATTTTTCCCGAATCTGAATGCTAGCCAAATGCTATTTTAGATGTTTGGCTTATGATTTTTATTTTCCCCATGACAATTTTTAATCCATTGAAATTGAAAAAGCTTAAGCTACGGTCACCCATTAAGAGCCTTGAAATGCGCTAACTGCTCCCAATCTCTCTTTGATTTGTCTTCTTGTGGCACCATGGCTAATGAAACTTGTGTGTCCAGCTGCTATGTGCTGAAGAGACATAGTGCTTGACTTAAGATACAGCAATTCTGATCCTTCAACTTAAGGTGCTCCCACCTGAAAACGAATTACAGATAGTGCCATGGACATACATATCACAGTTCTAGTTGGGGAAATAACATGATATGATTATCATCTAATATTATTAGCCTTCCTGAAACACTCATTGTTTTACAATGAATCAAGAAGTACAGAGGCATTCTTGAAATTAACCCTAGCCAGTCTTTTTAATGCAGGGATCTACACATTTTCCAGGACAGTGGGCCACATCTTAACCTGCTGAAATATGTGTAAGCACAAAAAAGCCACTAAGTAATTACTATTCAATACAAATGTAACCTTTACTGCACAACGGGCCAGACTGCCCCTTGCCATACAGCCCATATGGGCAACAGAGGCTGGCAATGATGACCTGCCAAAGAAATGAGAGCAGATTGCACTAGAAACTGCAGCAAGTTCTACCTACTATGCTCCCTGGGACTCTGGGAGAAAAGGAGCCACAATGTCTCTCCTGGCGTGGTGGGGTCCACTCTGCCCCGTATTTCTGGCTGTGGTTAACTGCCACAAACTAGCCTGAAGAGCTTTGAATTTGCTGGCAATTTGATATTCCCCTTTGTGAGCACCGCTAATAAGTTATACACACATCTGCAGTTATAATTCACTTGGATATTATTCGTCATAAGTTTTCAGGTGAAAGGACTATAAAAAGCTCTGCAATGGCCGACACTATAACTAGCTGTACAGGACCACAGCTGCTTCTGTGTGATCCTCACAAGAGGCTGCTGGGTCAGCATCCCGGGAGATTTGCAATCCTAGTTTGAAATCTGTAACAAGGAATACATATAACCAAATGGAAATGAATGCAGTGGAGGAGTAAGTGAAAGATTTTACTTATCTGCTTTGCAACTAGACTCAATTTATTTTTTCCCCCATTTAAATTGATTATGATTTTTGTTTGTTTCATTTCAAGTGACCAAAGTCAGAGGAGGAATGTTTGTCATTGTTATTTATATCCCTCTTCCTCTGCTTTCGCTTAAAGGATTGCCTAAATGTAATTTATATGGAACTGTAACTATCCACAAGACTTAGAGTCTATTGATAAATGCTGAAACTGGTAATTCAATAGAAATTTATGTCGATACCACATGTTCCCAAACTGTGGTCCACAGAAATTTGGTTGGTCACACAACAGCAGTTCCCCCCATTTTCTGTCTGCTAATCCACATTAAAAGAAGCTAAAATATATTAATTTCCTAATAATTGCTTTCTGTGTAAGTGGTTGTGATCTTCTACCTCTATATCACTGTGTAAGATTTTTAATGGAGTCACATGAAAGTCAAAGGTTGAGAAAAAGAAAAGAAAAAAAGAGAAGTCAGCGTAACCAAATAAGTGACATTATACAAAAGGCAGAGAAGTCCAATTTAAAACACTAAATATTTAACTTGCTACACAACTTGTGCTATACTTTTCAAAGTGCCATCCTAATGAATCTCTCCTACAGCCTCCAGTGAATGATACCCCCACTTTACAGACAAAGGAAATAAGAAACAGTGAATGGACCCAAGTGAATTAGTGGCAGAGCCAGTACAGGAAGACAGGGAAAAAATACAGAAAAGACAAATAAATGAAAGACAAATATACAACAAAATGTCCGAGAAAGCCAGTGAATCCAGAACTGATCGCCTCTTCCACTCACACAAATTATGGAAAACACTATGTTCCATTCCACACTTTCCCCTGCACAACATAATGTCATTCCTCTGGCTCTGAATTTGTGCAGCACATCTTACATCCTTTTGTTACAGTTGGCCATGGTAGGTATGGACTTTAAGGGAGATGAAAACCTTTCCTCCTAGTAAAACTACGTATTGTAACAATAAATCATGTTTTCTAGGTGGTACTGATGAGACACAACATTCTAAGTGTTTCACAAAATTACAGTGCAGTTAAGACTAGATTTAAAACATGAAAATTTGCCAAACTCTTTAGCAAATAAGGTTAATTTCTGGAAGAGCCAATTTTTATGGCTTTTCTCAAAGCAGAAGAAGGGCCATTCCAGAGGTCTGGGGCTGCTGGTGCAAAAACAGAGGCAGCATCTGTTGTACTGACACACGCTCTGGGGGCCAGATGCCCTTTCCCTCCAACCTAGGAGAGCAAGGACTTGATTTTGCAAGGTGTTAAATACCCATAGAAAGTGTATGGGAAATGAAGGCAGATGCTCAGTGTCTCACAGGAAGCACTTGGCTCCTTACAGGATTCAGGCCACAGAACAGTACCCAGAGTGTAAGTAGGCTGGAAAACATGTGGGGACTCCTAGTGTTCAGATAGAACATATTTCCTGAACACAAACTTCTGTAGTGAAAATGTTACACTGTCTCCAGCCTCTAAGGGCTTGTCTTCACTAGAGCCGGGAGAGATCAATCTTACGGCGATCGACTTATCGAGTCTCGTCAAGACGCGATAAATTGATCACCAGCGGCGCCCCCGTCGACTCCATAACTCCAGCTCGCCAAAAGGCGCAAGTTGGAGTCGACGGAGGAGCGCACCGCTGACCGCCGCTGCAGTGAGGACGGCAGGTAAGTCAGCTGTAGATACGCCGATTTCAGCTACGTTATTAACGTAGCTGAAATTGCGTATCTACAGTCGATCCCCCGCGCTAGTGAAGACCAGCCCTAAGTCAAACATCACTAACTCTTCCTCTTCGCAATCACAAAATTAATAGTAGTATATTGACCTTTAAACAATCAGAGGACAGTTTAGTGCATTTCCAGTATGAAGTTACAGATTAAGCCGCACCTTAATTAGGTTTGAAAGGTGTGTGCTCATTTTCTGGCACCATAAGGAATCCCTCAGCTAAATGAGGAGACTGACCAGGGGAAGGAAGTTGCCTTCGTGTATTACAACTACTGGTTAAAAAATATACATAAATGTAATACAGACGCTTGTGCTTACTTTTTGGGAACCACTGTGTTACACTGGAATTGACTATTTCACAGTGAGCTAACCTGCCTCTAAAAAAAATAAAAATTTCAAAGGTACACAAAAATAATCAAAATACACAGACAGAGGCTCCAGTAATTTCTTAGTGTTCAGTGTCCGCAACAGATGACACTCTAGGAAAATCCAACTACCAGCGAGCACCTTACTGGATAACAGGATTGTGTTGTGCTCATGAGTAATTTTAGAAAAAAAAATCAAGATAAGATGATGTTTAAAGTGCAGATGGGCCAACTGTCTTAGCAAGTAAAGGAGCATCTACAACTACTGCACATCAATTTAACATACCAGGAGACAGAATTGCATGAGTTATTGCACCCCATGCTTACTTTGGGGAATTTTTGTAAAAATATCTACTGTAAAAACTATGGCTGTCAAACAATTATGAAATAATTGCAATTACTCGTTAGATTAAAAAAATAATCACGATAAACCGGCATTTTAATTACTTTGTTAATAATAGAATACTAATTTAAATGTAATATAAATATTTTGGATGTTTTTCTACATTTTCAAATATATTGATTTCAATTACAAAACAGAATAAAAGTTCACAGTGCTCACTTTATATAATTATTTTTGATTACAAATATTTGCACTGTAAAAATAAGAAATTCTATTTTTAATTCACCTAATACAAGTACTGTATTGCAATCT
Source organism: Dermatemys mawii (assembly GCA_007922305.1). NCBI lineage: Eukaryota > Metazoa > Chordata > Testudines > Dermatemydidae > Dermatemys > Dermatemys mawii. The sequence goes on from ML677352.1 coordinate 1,685,058, forward strand.
CTATCATGAAAGTACAATTGACAAATGTAGAATTATTTTTATTTTTTACATAAATGCACTCAAAAATAAAAGTAAAACTTTAGCGCCTACAAGTTGAAACATGCAGGACATACGAATGTTCAGCATATCTGGCACATAAATACCTTGTCATGCCAGCTGCAGCAGTGCCATGCAAAGTTCTCACTTCCAGGTGGCACTGTAAATAAGAAGCGGGCAGCAATATCTCCCACAAATATAAACAGACTTGTTTGTCTTAGTGATTGGCTAGACAAGAAGTAGGACTGAGTGGACTATTGATATTCTATTATTGTTTAACAGTGCGATTAACAGCAACTATTGTTTTAAACTAGTTAATTTGTTTTGTATTAATCGCTTGCATAAACTGTAATTAATTGAAGCCCCAGTAAAAACACATACAAGTTATTAAGGGTGCGCGTGCGCTGATTCGAGGCACCATAGATAGTAGCTTTTGGCTCAGTGCCATCAAACCTTTGAAAGTCCATAGGGATTCAGAGGGACTGCTGCACACTTTATAAAACACAGCGGCTGATCTTGCTAATCTCACAAAGCGAGAAGGATTTGGAATCTTCACATGAGCATTTACTGACTTTTCAATGCTCCGCCCTAACAGTGTCCTAGTACAGGTTTTGGAAGGAGTTACATAAACACAATCATCCTTCAGAGACCTGCGGTATTATTATTTTTCAGCTATACTGCGGCAAGCTCTAAAACACAGCAGGTGCATTCCATATGAAGGAGGCAGCACCATCACTGCCCTGAGGCAAACAGTCTAAAACCAGTCTCTCTATAGATTTAATTTGTTTTATCTGATCAGAATTAGTAACTAGTCCTCTTGGATGTATGGGAATGAAAGGTTCTTCACAGATTCTCCCTTTGAATTTCAACATCTATGTTCATACTGCAGTTAGAGATTAGTATGAGCTGCAAAACTTGGAGCTAGATCTGCATGAACCCAGACTTTGGAGGAAGAGGTAAGAGGGCATGTGTTCAGTTGTGGGATTTGACTTGTGCACACCTTTGATTGTTGCGTTATTCATATACATGGATATATAGTATCTGTATATAGGCTCACAAGCGCTCATACAGACTGCAAGCTCTTCACTCTTCTTGCTCCCTTTCTAACCTATGGGCACCGCCCACTTCTGAGTGTTACACACAAAGCATGAGACATACTTGCCAGCTCTTTCCATTTAAGCAGGACAAGCTCTTTTTAAATTTTATGTTACACTATTATTTTCTCAACTCTGTCCCCACAGACAGAGCTTCCCTTTTTCCATTCATTTCTATGGACTCAAAAGGTATATCCCTTTATAGATTTCAAATGTTGGCATGAGATAAGAGAGTTTCAAGAGCACTGGGGATTGGCAGGTGAAAAGATAAATATTTACACTACATCTTTAGAAGGTTAGTGTATAAACTGAGCTAGAATAAGAAGGGATCTAAATGAGAAATGGCACTTGTGAGCCACAAGTATAGATCTCTGCAAACACCTGGCACAGGACTATTCAAGCCAGGAAAGTGAAAAATAGCAAGAAAAATATTTTCCCCTACTTTTAAAAAATGTTTACTTTTTATTTATTTCAATGTTAGGCTTTAGCATCCCAACAATCTACTTTCATCTCATATTTTATTTTCTCCCCATGAAATTCCTATCTCCTAAATGAATGAGGCTACAAAACATATCAGAATTTACAGGCAAATATACACCAACAAGCAAAATAAAAAAACACAGACTAATGCAATCAATGTGAACTCCATGGGCTACATTTTCAGCTGGCCTTTATTTTTGTGCTCCTTTTTGCACAGTGTGCTTGCAAAAGTGGATATGCATCCTGTTAGAACAAGCAAAACCCACATTGTCCAATCAAATCTGGTAGCTGAGTGACTATGGAATGGATGCAGATATGGGCGTGTAAAAATAGAGGCTGAGGTTGAATGTTTGGTACCATGATTTTTATATTCCTCTTAAATGGAATACACATGTACGTTACACACTATACAAAGCAGAAGACTTTCCCTCCTTTATTTTTAAACGTATGCTTACAAAAAAAATTTCTTAATGAGTGGACACATGCCTATACCATAAAACCACCTGTTACCAGTGGAAAGGCAAAGGACCTTGGAGATCAATGGAATGATTCTCTTGTATCTGGAGATGGTCCCCTGGTTAGGGTAGACCAGGAGAAGTTGCCTGGACTATCCCCGTTTTGTGGATGACTGGGGAATTTCTTAGTCTCAGGAGAAGTCAATCCAGCACCTTTCACACCACACTGCTTTAGTGAAAGCCTCTTGACTTTATGAAGCATGGTATTCTTCACTTTACAGTGCCTGTAATCCCAAATATTGCTGACTCTAAGACAATGAAGCAGACGTCAGCTGTGTTTTATCTATTTTTTATTTAACTGAAGTAAAATACATTGTTTTACCTGCTGCTTTAGTCTGAGTGCTCTGTATTACACTGATTAAGTCAATATTTGTGACACACTGTATAAACGTTAATGATTATTACTAGCTTGCACTGTAGTATGCTGTTGGGAGACTGCATGACTGCTGTCCTCTGGGATCTGCATGATGATAGCTGGGGTAATTTTATGAGGCTCTCACACTGAGCTGAAGTGTAATAGTAGAGGCACCAGTGGCGGCAAGAAAGGTCTGTACACAAAGTTGAAAGAGGTAGAGTCAAAACTCTGAACTCCCAATCAGTTTGTAACTCACTTCCCAACCACTTTTTTCGGGTGCGGGTTAAAGATAAACCAGATTAACTAGGGCAGGATCACATATGCCGGGGTGACCAGACTTACTGGCAGCTACATAGGAAGTTTGAGAGTTAGGGTGCGCCTGCCGGAGCTCAGGGCTTCAGCCCTGTGGCGAGGGGTGTCTCGGGGCCTCAACCACACAGGGGCACCTGCTAGGGCTTCCGCCCTACTCCTGCTGAAGCCCTGAGCCCCAGCAGGCTCACCCCAGAGGGCTGAAGCCGTGAGGCTCCCCTCCCTGCTTGGCAAAGAGGTGACATGAAGGACGGCATGTGGGTTCACAAGAGCCCTCCCCCGTGATTTTTGCCAGGGTTTGGTGGCTCTACTCCAGGGGTGGGCAAACTTTTTGGCTCGAGGGCCACAGCAGGTTTGCAA